>MJHO01000167.1:5493-31634 GCA_002076135.1 Xerophyta viscosa | reverse complement strand
AACAAAACCTTTTATTCTTGTGGATGCCCAAAATAGTATCCAAGACCCTCTCTTGGATAGCCAATGAAATAATATTTTTTCAGCTTGTTTCCAGCTTATCAGGACATTGCTTCTTAACATAAGCAGGGCAACTCCAGATTTTAACAAATTTAAGACCAGGTTTCTTCCCTCTCCATATCTCATATGGGGTCGTATCCATGAATTTACTGGGAACCCGATTTAGTACGTGCGCCGCAGTTTCTAGTGCATAGCCCCAGAAAGTCCATTCTGTTTTTCCTTTCAGACACTCCATTCAGCTAGGGTGTATAAAGGGGAGTCCACTGTGAGAGAATCACATTCTCCTTGAGATATTCGATAAACTCAGTATTCAAGTATTCTCCTCCACGATCTGATCGTAGTGCTTTAATACTCTTTCTAGTTTACTTCTCTACTTCATCTTATATTCCTTGAATTTCTCAAAAGATTCGGATTTGTACTTCATTAAGTACACATATCCAAATCAAGAGAGATTATCTTGAGTAATGAAATAAGAGTAGCTACCTTTAGCATCGTAGACATGGTCCACATAAATCAGTATGTACCAGTCGAGCAACTCTTTGCTCTCTCTCCATTTCCAGTAAATGGAGATTTGGTCATCTTTCCTTTGAGACAAGGCTCACAAGTAGGGTATGTTTCATTAACATCCGGTTCAATTAACCTCTCTTTTTAGAGCTTGTTAGTCTTGCTCACTGATATGACAAGTCTACAATGCCAGAGATACGTCTCGTTTACACTATCTCTATTCCTCTTTATAGGTTGTTCAACATTTACACTTCATGAAGGGTATCAATGAAATAGAGATCATCGTGCATAATGTACCAGAACCATAAAACTCGTTTTTGAATGAAAATGAACACTATTGTTCTCAAATACGAATTTAAATCACTCTTACAAAGAGTTGAAACAGAAATCAAATTTCTACTAAGTGCAGGTACAAAATAGTAATCCCTAAACTCTAGTACTCTTCCGGTAGGCAATCGGATCTCATATATCCTTACAGCCAGCGCAACAACTCTTGCTTTGTGCCAACTCTAAGGTCAACTTCTCCTTTCGCCAACCTTCTAATTCTTTAGTCCCTGCATCGATATGCAAATGTGTGAGACACACCCGGTATCTAATATCCAATCTAAATAATCTTTATTGGAGAGATTGATGTGTCTACTCGATCCTTTTCATGCTCTCCTCAACTAATCGAACACAGGCCTGAGGGCGCCGTCCCTTTCCTCTTAGCAGCCGTGTTTTTCTTCTTCCTCACAGTGAACCTTGTCTTTGCAGTTCCTCTTCCAGTGTCCAGCTTTGCCACATTCAAAGCACTTGTTCCTCGGACTTAGAATCGGCTTTCGCCTTCTTCTTAGCCTTTCCCTTTGCCTTCATGTTCTTCTTGGCAATGACGGTCTTCTTGTTCTTCTTAGCACCATTGGACTTTCCATTGGTCTTAGAAGAACTAACCACCATCACAGCCTTGCCCCTGTCTTTCGTGACAGAGCTCTCAGCAGTCCTCAGCATGTTGAGGAGTTCTGGAAGGGTTGCCTCCAACTTGTTCATATGGAAGTTCAGGACAAACGGAGCATAGGAGGGCGGGAGTGATTGAAGGACCAAGTCGATACTCAACTCGTGATCCATCGCAAGTCCAAGTTGCCCAAGTCGCTCGATCAAATCGATCATCTTGAGAACATGGATCTGCACGGACTCTCCTTCATTCATTCTAGCCCTAAAAGCTCCTTAGATATCTCATATCTAGCAGTCCTATCAGGCTCAGCATAAAACTCCTTCAGACGGAGCATTATACTACCACTATCCAGATTTTCATGCTGACGTTGCAACTCATTGCTCATGGAAGCCAAGATGATACACTTCGCAAGTATCTCATCTTGCTTCCATTGGTCAGCCTGAACTCGCTCATCATCAGTGGACTGTTCGTTAAGAACAGGCATGGGACACTCGAGAACATACGCTACCTTTTGAATAGCGAGGACCAGTTTAACATTGCGCAACCAATCGATATAGTTTGGTCCAGTCAGTTTGTTCGCATCAAGAATATTATGTATAGGCAAACCACTCATCTACAAGCATTCAAAGATACAAAAATAAAAGACATATTAGCATGCAATTATTTACTTGAAATAAAACATCAAATAGATTATGATTAACTCTAAGTGATGCTCCCACTATTTTTCTACGAATCATTCAACCTTCAAACATGAGATAAAAATCATATTCTTAGTGAGATTAAGGATCCAATCAGCAAAAATGTAATCTCACGTTTGCATGACAACTATTTTTCTGATCGGTAGACAACTTACTTTGTCAATTACATCTCTATGTAACTCCTTGTTTTAGCCTCTAATTTTTCATGATCTTGCGTTTGTCGCAACAAACGATAATAATGTAGTCAAATATAACATCCATTCTAAGTGACGTAAAACTATGAGACAAGTCTTTGCGTTTTTCGCAACGAGACTTATCTAATCGGTTTACCCACTTACACACCAATGTGTGCGAATGATTAATACCCAGTGTTTTACCTAAGTAACCATGCGTTTACACATCAAGTCAATTAGGTCAAACACTTGACTCTATTTCATCATTAATGGAGGGCGGCTAAGGTTTTTCGCAAAGTTAAAACCACAAATACTTGAATTTAAATCAGAAGGTTTAGGGAATCAGTTTTTAAGCAGATTATGCTTTTAAGGTCTCATCTTATTATCCTAACATGCATTTCTATGTTTGATCATAACAAGGCATGTATCGCATACAAGGCATGTTACAAAACACAATATGATAACAATTATAAAAAACATAGAATAATAAGCATGCTAAACCACCAGATGATCATGGACATCTACTAATCCACTCGAGCTACTGAGTGTAATTCTAACGTGTATGTAGCAGCTTGCATCTGATGCACTTGATTGTAATCCCTCGAAGTCCTTCTCGAACTTCTTCGTCCCGCCGTGAACTCTTCACGATCTTCAATTACATAATATTTTATATTCTAATACAACTTTTCTAAAAAGCAGAAAAGGATAAAATAAAATTAATTATTACACGGGAACTTGCTTTTCGAAGAGAGAGGCATAGCACGCAGGCTATATTTTTCATTACAAAAATTCCTACTATATACAATCTAGAGCGGCCTAGTCCATGATCATCCTTCACCACACAAAACATCCATATCACATATGAATAAAAATAAATACGATAATTCGATCAAGACGACCTAAACATCCTTTTGAACTAATTTCAAAATTTATTTCGTTTAGAATTTTATGTCCAACTCTTAGTTAGTGTGCGGTAAATTACATGCATCGCATATAAATTATAATATTAACAATTAATATTACTGCGTCGTGATCAAATATCGACGATTATTATAGCAAAACTAAATATAGCTCTGATACCACTATTGGATTATCGGGGTCGAAAAATACATCAGATGTTCAGCGAAAATTTAAAAATTTAAAACAAAATCCCCGTGTACCCGAATCCAGGATCACATTGTGATACGATCCCGAGCGGAGCACAGACGAATAACGATTTCGCCGAAGTGTCGGGCTGCTCAGCCGAGGTGATGTCGGAAGACTCAGCCGAGTCGGGCAGATCAACCGAGTCGGGCATGATATCGGGTGTCGGAGAAGGGATGAATACTTCACAAGTTTCAGTTCAATACGGACCAATCACTAGAGCTCGGGCACGACAAACCGAGGTTACGCTTCACGGATTAATCTAGAGTATCTGGTCCGACACAAGTAAAGCACCAGTGACCGAGCCATGCATCTTAACAACCATTCGAGTTCTTGAACCCGAGGTCGAACCATAACTGACGATACCGACCCAAGACAATGCTACCGACCCGAGTCATTGCTACCGATGCCGGAGCATTATTCCGAGTCGGTCAAAACTACCGATACTGATATGACGACGCGTTGGAAGACGAAGAGTCAGCACGAAGTAGAGTTCCAAGCATATTAATCACCTAGGGTCTAGTGTTACTTTAAGGCAGAGTTTAATTATCTGTTTAGTTCCAAAGACTTCATTTATTTTACTGTATTTCTCGAGATGACTAGATACAATGTATTTGGAACTTAATTCATTGTAATCTCTGTATAAATAACCCTAATGGGATGAATGAAAGATCTTTTGGCAGATCAAATTTTGTGAGTTAGAGAAACTCGTTGGTTCTTTTAGAACTTAGGACTTATCGGTTTGTCCGTGGCGTCCACCACCGAACTTATCAATCGATCTCCCGTAATCGATTGTGGCGTTCAAAGGCATATACCAAGGTTCTTACCTCTCTATAGGTAACGGGTCGAGGTGCCTGGCATATTCCAAGGTTCTTGCCTCTTTATAGGCAACGGGTCGCGGAGCCAACCCCACGGGAAGTTATCCAAATTATCCAATTTTATTTTATTTTCATTTCTACCTGAATTTACCTAGATAGACCTGAGTAGCTTCGGCTAGAATTATCCTTTCCGCACCTTGTTCGTATCATTTGGTATCAGAGCTCAGTTTCTAGGTCAGGTGTGATATTTCGTTTTTGAAAAGTTTGTATTCAGTTTCGGCAAAGTTAAAAAAAAAAAAAAAAAAAAAAAAAAAAAAAAAAAAATCCGAAACCGAAAGTGAAGATTGAAAAGTTGTTTGGTTTGGCATTTTAAAAGATCTTTTTTTGTTTGAACATTGGAATTTTGTTGGAATCTGAAAATCCGAGACCGAAAGGAGAAGTTTTGAACTTAGTTTTGTTTTTTGATCCTCACAAGAGAATACACAGATTGTTTGGTGATTTCTTGGTGGATTATTGAAATTCACTTGTCCCTAGTTCGAATTAGAACCGACAGAGAATTTCTCAAGAGTGGTAAAAGGCAGTGTGGTGAGCACATTTGAGGGTAAAAGCCGTTGAGTGCACCACGAGTGTTCTGAGTGAAATCCACGTGAGGGAGTGAGCGAGTAAATTATTATATTCTAACCTTTTCTTTGCAGGATCATGTCGCAAAATTCGGAGAACTCCAACAGACTGGAAGAAGCTGATCCCAAACTCCTGATGGAAGCAATGATGGGAGAAATGAGACGGTTGATGGCACCGATACAGGAGCGATTAGATCGGTTGGAAGAAGCGCGGCCGAGACCACCTCGTCATAACCAACCAGTTCGTAGACAAGAAGAAAATCATCAAAGGCTTCCCCGAGATGAAGATTTTGATTCTTTCAGTGAAGATTTGGAAGAGGAGGAAAACTACCGAGGTGATCACTACCGAGGTGATCGCAACCGAGGTGTTAGAGATCGGGACAACAGACACCGAGATAACCGAGATCGAGAAGACAACAATCTCGGTAATATCAAATTAAAAATCCCAGCATTTTCAGGAAAGAACGATCCCGAGGCATATCTGGAGTGGGAAAAGAAGATCGAGTTAGTATTTGATTGCCACCGATATTCGGAGCTCAAAAAGGTAAAACTCGCTGCCATTGAGTTTACTGACTATGCTATAGTGTGGTGGGATCAGTTTAACATAAATAGGAGGAGAAGCGGAGCGCGTCCAATGAGACTTGGGCTGAAATGAAAGAAGTAATGAGAAAGCGTTTCGTGCCGAGTCATTACTACCGAGGTCTATATCAGAAGTTGCAGGACCTCAAGCAAGGCAGCCGAAGTGTGGAAGACTATTACAAGGAGATGGAATCACTATGATCCGGCTAATATGAAGAAGATCGTGAGTCTACAATGGCGAGATTTTTGAGTGGGCTTAACCGAGACATTGCTAATGTGGTGGAGTTACAACATTATATCGAACTGGAAGATATGGTACACGTCGCTATCAAAGTGGAGAACCAGCTTAAGAGGAAGGGTACATCGGCGAGACCGAGTCCGAGTTCGAACTCTTGGAAGTCGAACTACCCGAAGAAGGAAGAGAAGCCACAAGCGAACAAACTCAAGACTTCGGTTCCCGAGGTCAGTAAAAAGGTTAGCACATCTACCCCCGAGACTAAGAACCGAGATATCAAGTGTTTTAAATGTCTGGGTAGAGGACACATTGCCAATCAATGTCCGAACCAAAGGGTTATGATACTGCTTGAGAATGGCGATATCGAGACTGATGAGGAGGATGAGACTACATCTATGCCTCCTCTAGAAGAAGACGAGGCTGAAGAATACCCTGCTCAGGGAGAACTACTAGTGACCCGCCGAGCTCTCAATATCAATATCACTGATGACACCGAGGTGCAACGGGAAAATATATTCCATACACGATGCCATATACAAAATAAGGTATGCAACATGATTATTGATGGTGGGAGTTGCACCAATGTAGCTAGTACTTTGTTGGTTGAGAAACTCGGGTTGCCGACAAGCAAACACCCCCGACCTTACAAACTACAGTGGCTGAATGATAGTGGTGAGGTCAAGGTTAACCGACAAGTTCTAATTCCGTTCCGCATCGGAAAATACGAGGATGAGGTGACATGTGATGTAGTGCCGATGCAAGCTGGTCACATACTGTTAGGCCGACCCTGGCAATTCGACCGACGTGCGTCACATGATGGCTATACCAATCGATATTCCTTTACTTTCAAGAAACGGAACGTCATTCTAGTACCTTTGACACCAAAGGAGATTCATGAAGATCAGATGAGAATCCAACAACAAGAGAGAGAGAGGAGTGAAAAGAGTGAGTTAGCAATTGAAAAAAAAGAGAAGAGTGTGAGAGAAAATGCGAAAGCTGAGGTAAAAATAGAGAGAAAGAAAAATTTTTATGTGGGAAAAGGATCAGTAAGAAAGGCTATGAGTGCAAAACAAGTAGTGATCCTGTTGGTATTCAAGGAAACATGCCTTAACACTAACCAATTTAGCCCTTCATTGCCAGTTTCTGTTATTTCTTTATTACAGGAGTTCGGTGATGTACTACCTGAGGAGATTCCCCGAGGTCTACCCCCGATACGCGGCATTGAACATCAGATCGACTTCGTACCTGGAGCTGTTATTCCGAATCGTCCTGCATACCGAAGTAACCCTGAAGAAACCAAGGAACTGCAAAAGCAAGTTGATGAACTAATGGACAAAGGCTATGTTCGAGAAAGTATGAGTCCGTGCGCCGTCCGGTAATCTTGGTACCAAAGAAGGATGGAACTTGGCGTATGTGTGTGGACTGCCGAGCTGTCAACAATATCACGGTAAAGTACCGACATCCCATACCTCGTTTAGATGATATGCTAGATGAACTACATGGATCATGTATCTTTTCCAAGATAGACTTAAAAAGCGGATATCATCAAATACGCATGAAAGAAGGTGATGAGTGGAAAACAGCCTTTAAAACTAAACATGGTTTATATGAATGGTTAGTTATGCCTTTCGGATTAACTAATGCACCTAGCACGTTTATGAGATTAATGAACCATGTGCTGCGAGCTTTCATAGGTAAATTTGTTGTTGTTTACTTTGACGACATTCTCGTATACAGCAAGACTTTGCATGAACATGTGGAACATCTTAGGAGTGTGCTGATTGTACTTCGGGATGAAAAATTGTATACTAACCCGAGCAAGTGCACTTTTTGCACCGATAAGCTCGTTTTTCTTGGTTTTGTTGTAAGCTCCCGAGGTATACAAGTCGATGAGGAGAAAATCCGAGCTATTCAAGAATGGCCGACACCGAAGTCAGTTACCGAGGTCCGAAGCTTTCATGGACTCGCTAGTTTCTACAGACGTTTTGTTAAGGACTTCTGATCCGTATGCCCTCCACGGTCCTAGACTGTGGCCGTGAGTGCCTCGGATGTAATTTAGGATCTAGGGAAGCCGAGAGTGAGAGAGAGTTCTTTTGTGGTATGAGTTGGCCAATACCGCCACTCCCTCGTGTTGCCTATACCAATGCTTGGTTACAACACAATTCCACCTCTTAGCCACAACCGGCCAAGTGGTCAATAAATAGGCTTAGACACACCCAAGCACCCCTTTGCCACAAACCGGTCAAAGGGCATTTAACTAATAGCAATGAATACAAGTAGTGGGAAGCTAAATGGTCATGTAACCTTGGATTTCCCGTGCTCCTGCTGGACATCCCTTGGCATTACCATGCACCCGCTGGCCTTCCGCGTGCCTACCGCGCGCCCGCTGGCCTTCCGCGCATGCCCCGCGCCCGCTGGCCTTCCGCGCCTTGGCCACACCTTGCCATGCCTTGCCATGCCTTGCCACGCCTTGCCATGCCTTTGCCGCGCCTTGGCAGCACTTTGGCCATGCCTTGCCATGCCCCCAAGTCATGTCCTCTATGTCTTCCTTGACCCAAGATCCTCCTGGATCAACTTCAGTACTATTGCCGCACCCTTGACCGCGGTTATCAAGAAGAACATGGAATTCAGATGGGGAGATGCGCAAGAGAAAGCCTTTCAAACACTTAAGGGAAGTTTAACTCAAGCCCCAGTTCTTGTTTTACCTGATTTTTCTAAGTCATTTGAAGTTGAATGCGATGCATCTGGTGTAGGTATCGGCGCTGTACTGATGCAAGACGGAAAACCTGTCGCTTACTTCAGCGAGAAACTAAATGGCGCGACATTGAATTACCCGACTTACGACAAGGAGCTTTACGCACTAGTCCGCGCCCTGGAGACTTGGCAGCACTACCTCCTACCCAGAGAGTTTGTGATTCACACCGACCATGAGTCGTTGAAACATATACGAGGTCAGCACAAACTAAACAAGAGACATGCAAGATGGATGGAGTTTATTGAAGCATTTCCGTATGTCATCAAGTACAAGAAGGGTAAGGAAAACGTTGTTGCTGATGCACTATCGCGGAGGTATGCTCTAATTTCAACTCTCGATGCGAAAATACTTGGTTTTGAGCTTGTAAAAGAACTGTATGAATCTGATTCTGACTTTGCTGAGAATTTTAAAGCTTGTGAAAATACTGCGGTAGATAAGTATTACCGACATGAAGGGTTTCTTTTTAAAGAGAGAAAACTGTGTATTCCAAACTGTTCTATGCGAGATCTGTTAGTTAGGGAATCACATAGTGGAGGGTTAATGGTTCATTTCGGAGTGGTTAAGACATTGGCTATACTGCAAGAACATTTCTATTGGCCACATATGAAACGGGATGTTGAACGAATATGTAGTAGGTGCATGACCTGTAGACAAGCTAAATCTCGTCTGCAACCCAATGGTCTTTACATGCCCTTACCGATACCTCAGGCACCCTGGACTGACATCTCTATGGACTTTGTATTAGGTTTGCCGAGATCCAAATTTGGCAAAGATTCTATTTTTGTGGTTGTGGATCGATTTTCTAAAATGGCACATTTCATTCCTTGTAGTAAAACTGATGATGCATCTCATATTGCTACTTTGTTCTTTAAAGAGATTGTTAGATTGCATGGTATGCCTAGAACAATTGTTTCTGATCGAGATGCTAAATTTTTGAGTTATTTCTGGAAAACTTTGTGGTGCAAGTTAGGAACAAAATTACTTTTCTCGACTACTTGTCATCCACAAACTGACGGTCAAACTGAAGTTGTAAACCGGTCATTATCGACTTTACTGCGTGCTGTAATTAAAAGTAATCTTCGAAGTTGGGAAGAATGTCTGCCACATGTTGAATTTGCCTATAATCGAAGTGTTCATTCTGCTACTAAATTTTCACCATTTGAAATTGTATATGGATTCAATCCTTTAACTCCTTTTGATCTAACCCCTCTGCCGATGACTGAGCATGTCAATTTGGATGGAAAGAAAAGGGCCGAGGTAGTTAAACAGATTCATGAGAAGGCGAGGAGCAACATTGAAAGGCGAACCGAGCAGTATGAAAGAAGAGCCAACAAGGGTCGTCGAAAATTGAGATTTGAGCCTGGAGATTGGGTATGGCTGCATTTGCGGAAGGAGAGGTTCCCTGCACAAAGAAAATCAAAACTGCTACCACGGGGAGATGGTCCATTTCAAATTCTGGAGAGAGTTAACGACAATGCATATAAATTGGATCTACCGGGTGAGTACAACGTCAGTGCTACCTTCAACATTACTGATTTATCTCCTTTTGATGTAGGTGCAGATTTGAGGACAAATCCTTTTGAAGAGGAAGGGAATGATACGATCCCGAGCGGAGCACAGACGAATAACGATTTCGCCGAAGTGTCGGGCTGCTCAGCCGAGGTGATGTCGGAAGACTCAGCCGAGTCAGGCAGATCAACCGAGTCGGGCATGATATCGGGTGTCGGAGAAGGGATGAATACTTCACAAGTTTCAGTTCAATACGGACCAATCACTAGAGCTCGGGCACGACAAACCGAGGTTACGCTTCACGGATTAATTCAGAGTATCTGGTCCGACACAAGCAAAGCACCAGTGACCGAGCCATGCATCTTAACAACCATTCGAGTTCTTGAACCCGAGGTCGAACCATAACTGAACACCGACCCAAGACAATGCTACCGACCCGAGTCATTGCTACCGATGCCGGAGCATTATTCCGAGTCGGTCAAAACTACCGATACTGATATGACGACGCGTTGGAAGACGAAGAGTCAGCAAGAAGTAGAGTTCCAAGCATATTAATCACCTAGGGTCTAGTGTTACTTTAAGGCAGAGTTTAATTATCTGTTTAGTTCCAAAGACTTCATTTATTTTACTGTATTTCTCGAGATGACTAGATACAATGTATTTGGAACTTAATTCATTGTAATCTCTGTATAAATAACCCTAATGGGATGAATGAAAGAATCTTTTGGCAGATCAAATTTGTGAGTTAGAGAAACTCGTTGGTTCTTTTAGAACTTAGGACTTATCGGTTTGTCCGTGGCGTCCACCACCGAACTTATCAATCGATCTCCCGTAATCGATTGTGGCGTTCAAAGGCATATACCAAGGTTCTTACCTCTCTATAGGTAACGGGTCGAGGTGCCTGGCATATTCCAAGGTTCTTGCCTCTTTATAGGCAACGGGTCGCGGAGCCAACCCCACGGGAAGTTATCCAAATTATCCAATTTTATTTTATTTTCATTTCTACCTGAATTTACCTAGATAGACCTGAGTAGCTTCGGCTAGAATTATCCTTTCCGCACCTTGTTCGTATCACATTGGTATGCTATAATAATCGAAACATTTATTTCGCATGTAAACCAAGCATGATAATTAAAATTAATCTAATTAATTTTAACGCAATCCTATCGTGCTTCTAATCGCGGTACGAGTTTATCGATATACCTTGGCGAGTCGCACACGCCGCGCAATGATCCTCGGATTATGATGAATTGAGCCGCGAAAATATCCGGCCTCTAATGCAAGTCCACGCTGAGACGCTCGTGAAACCGAAATCCGATTTTAATCGAATTAAAACCGGATTTGGGCCTTTGGATCCAATCAGGACTCGGCCCGCTAAGAGGAATAGTATCTTCTTCTTCTTCACCCGCGCGCAGCCCACCGCCAACCGCCGTCCAGGCTTCCCTGTCAATGCACGTCGGCACGACTTTGGATCAGCTATCAAATATAGCCTCCATTGTCTTCTCAAACCACCGAAGCGCACGACGCCGTGAATGATGCTGTCGGTTTCGTGCAACCATTGTACGTTGGATTCGGACGTCGTCACCACCGCCGGTGCTCGTCGTCTCCTCCACCGGTTGACCGAGAAGACGATGACGAGGTCAGGGGATGTCGGTTGAACGGAGAAGAAAGGTACTTGGGCAGTCGGCCGAGAAGCTCCAAGCTTCTACAGAAGCGATTACCGGCGACTCGTTTACCGGCATCTCCGGTCGAAGAATAAGGTGGTGGAGGGGAGGCGCTTGAACGAGAAGAAGACCCGAGCTCTTGCTAGCGGTAGGGTTTTCTTCTCGCGGCGCCGCGTTTCTTTTCTTCGGCTGGCGGAGATGAAAACTATTCATGTATATTTATAGTTTCATATATTACACATAAAATCCCCACTTTTGCCATTTTGCAAAAAATGCCCTCATGCATTTTGCAAAAACTTCGGTCCAACATTTTGGACATTGGCAAAAGCAGCACCTCAAGCACAAATTTTCTGTTTTTCGCGATCGCATCTCATTTGCGTGTGACCCATTAGGTTCAGTACCACGCCGACAGTGAATAAATAATTAATTCAACTAATTAACAAATAATTAATTCGACTAAGTAATTATATTTATTCACAGATCATGGTTAACGTCTAGCAACGTCTAGCAACTTGAAACCTTTATGCGAATAGTTCCCATACCCTATAATCCTTCTGTTCCATTATAACATCCCGAATGAGCTTAAAGTATGGATATCTATCAAACTCTAATATAGCTCAATCATATGTATTTGTCTTAACAAATTTGCTCGTCTGTGACATTAAGAACATTTCTTAATTCACATCGTACCCCGGCCAACGATTTTTTGAGCTAGTTCTATTCAAAGACACATAGGATGTTCACCTCCTTTATAGGAGGTGAAGATTCTCTATTGGTTATCATTTATCTTCATATGCTATTATTTATAACCAGATGGTTCCCTTGTACAGCTGAGCTATACTTGGAAACACACTAAAGCAAAAAAATCATATACACATAAGATACTATGATAATCTCAAGTTTGAGGATCAAGGCATAACTATCACACTGAAGAATTACCATTGATTGACTCTATTGGTATTCTTCGAGTAAGTCAGTTCAGTGAACACATTCATCCAATGAGCACCTACACACTTGCTTGAGTGTCGACTACACGCGTAGTAATGAGACTACTACTCTCATCGTATGAGCAAGCAAGCTGTGAATTAGTCTTTCCGGTGACATTAAGTCCCTACTTAATGCACCTATGATTAAGAACATTCTGGACTTAGGTTTATAAGACATTAGATCTCATTATCATGATCAACTATCATGATTCTAATTCTGTTGCCTTAGTCCATGGGGTTTATCACATATATTCATACAACAGATTAAACATGACGATGCGATAAATAAACAAATTACCATAATCAAGTAAACTAAAAGAGTTTATTACAAAAATATGTTCGCCAAAATATCTAATATTATTGGCTTTTAGGGCATTTATTCTTTCAGGAACCACTCCAAGTTCAGCAATGAACTTTCTCATCCAAACAGCCTCTTTTGCAGCTTCTGAAACCGTAATGTATTTGGGCTTTGTAGTTGAGTCTGCTACAGTCGGTTGCTTGGATCTTTTCTAACTAACCGCACCGCTATTCCGGGTAAAGACGAACTGTCGCGACCCGCGCCCCTAGGGCGCGGCTGCGACGGGGAAAGGAAAGGAAACATCGGGGGCGATCCGCCGGGAGCCCAAAAATATGCAACGAAACCGAAGGAGCTCCGGCGGGTCGAAGCATAAGATTTTTGGCTTTTAAACGAGTTTGAAAATGTTTAGGAAACATTTTAAAACCTTTTAAAAAGCTTGAGCCGAGTCTTGGACTTTTGAGCACGGGTGCGGTTCACGAAGGAGGTGAACTTCACCGCGAGGTCCGGCAAAGCTTGCTATAGATTCTAATGTATCAATCTTCTCCATTGATACAAGAAAATCCATAGCAACCTAGGGTCCGAAACGTCAAAACATTTTTACGGAAAACTTGCGACACAAATTTGTAAATTTCGGCTCAACCTGTATTTTTACAAACATTTGGGAAGTACTACATACCTTAGATATGTCCACTAAACCCAAATAAACACCCAAAACTTAAATCAAAACTCATTTAAATCAATTTTGAAATTCTTATTCGAGAGGCTATTATCGGTCAACTGGTCCACATTATCGGTCGACCGATAGCTCTTACGAACCAGCGGTAAAGCAAATTTAAATTATTGGTCGACCGCAGAACATATCGGTCGACCAAAAATATCAGAAACTGCAGAAACAGATTTGTATTGGCTTACTTCTCACGGTCTTGAATTCTGTATTCCCACTAAACTATGAGAGACCACCGTGCGCCCTCGTATATCTACTTTAGATACATGCGCACATGCTCTCACTCGTCCAAAATACTTATGAGACAACGAGTCGTGGCCTAAATTCATTTTAACCGAAAACACGGAAATTCTAAATACTCAAAGGGTCATTTTCACTAAAACATTCAAACATCAAATTTCTTGGTTGAAAATGTTTAACGCCTCATAGATACACGTGCTAGTAACAAATGAGGCAAGTATGAAAATCAAATACACTTTGGAATGAAATCCGCATTTTTTTTATAAAACTATTGTTTATACACATATATACTTTTAAAGCCTAAACTCGAACATTCCTCGAGTTTACCCTTTAAAAGCATTCCAAAATACAAAAGTGCACTAGTATAGCTTAATGCTTCCATTTACATTATAATATAAACTATACACATGTGGGGCTAATATACAATTTCTAGGTGAATACTACACCTTAGCCCATCCCAAAAGTATACCTCCTAAGTATACCCAAAGATCCTCACTAGCTATCCGCCTATGCGAGCTCTTTTCCCTTCGCGCTCGGATCTATCCGCCTACGCGAGCTCTTTTCCTTTCGCACACGGATTTGAAAAGAAGGCAACAAGAGCAGTGAGTCAAAAAGACTCAGCGAGCGGTACATTGGCGTCCACCTCAAGAGCACCAATGGGACACCACAAACACAACAACAAAGCAATTCACATACATAGATGCAAGTCATCAAATCACATACGCATCCAAAGTTCTTGCAATCATGGCAAGGTACCACCCAACTAACCAATTATGCATAGCTTTATTAGTTAAGTCAGCGTGTCTCACTAACCCCAAATCAAGATCAGTCCTCTCATGTTTTCGTTCTGGTAGAGCGGACCCACACTAGAGACTGTCTCCAGAGATCGAGGGAACCTATAACCCATCATAGCAACCCGAGATCGTCCTCTCAATGTTAGCTCTATCCGCCACGCTACCAAGGTCCTGGTACGCGCCGCCGGGCATTCCACGCGACTGCAGAACCCTACGGTGATGGCAACCCCACAGCGCAAAATGGGAGCTACTCGGACTCTTTACGCGTTATGCAACCGAGCCTCGCACTCGCAGCCGCCGCCCGGGCCAATGAGCGACTCCAAACCGCGTTCACCGACCTCCCTAGAGGCATCATTCATTAATTGTGCTTATGTTCTAATTGGTCCAATCATTTCCTATCCCCCAAGCCCTAGCCCTCCGGGTGTCATTTCAACCGTTCTAGTCTACGTAACTCGAGGTTCAACGACCCAATTTTGAACATCACATGGCCCCATAGGCAAGCACACCAAGTCTTACGAGTGTCACAAAGGTACTTTACCCCACTCGATTTTTCACAACTCAAATCATACAAGGCATCCGCTTTGGATTAAGCCTAGGTCACACATACCGAATGTCTCTAGAGTCCTTCACTCTACATTCGCGCATAATCGTATTGTCACACTACATTTAGCGTGAACATTAATATCACATAGTAGCAACCACACAATGTTCATAACATTGGCTACATCATACATACTTGTTCATGAAGTATCATTCACATGGTTAGCATACCATCAACATATGAGCATCATATAACATATAAAACATGATCTCATAAATCAACAATTCATCCAACTAGGGTTTATAACCCGGCAAAGCATGATTAGCATAAACATGTCATACTAAACACATAGTTTACACCATAAACATGCTAGCATACCACATACACACTCGGTGCAAACCGCTCACCTCAAGATTCAAGGTATTCCCGCAGCCCTCACCGCGTCACTCCGCCGAAACGCAAGAAAACGGTATCTACGCGTAAAGGAGAACCGGGAGAGTGAGGAAATCAAGTTTAATTCAAAGAAATTCAAAGGAAAGGAGATGAGGACCTAAGGGGCTTACCTAGGGCTCTCACAGCACGAGCTCGCAGGTGGGAAGGAAAGAAAAACCCCAAAACCACACAAATAACAAGTCCTCACCTACTCTACCTAACCCGATCGGTCGACCGAAACATGAATCGGTCGATCGATAATCCCGAAATCAACAAAAACAGAATAGATTTCAGCACTCGGTCGACTCGACTCGAAACGCGCCCTCACGCCGACGGGTCCCCTACTAGGCCAGCCCACCCTAGACGCCGTCACACAAGCGAAAACGCTACGCAAACAAAATCTGAGGTCGCATGCAAAAATTTACATACATAACCAAGCATGCATATAAACACAAAACCAAAACAAAACCGAACACGGACCTCACATCCCTCCCCACTTAAAGGATTCGGTCCCCCGAATCAAATAAGTGAGGGAAGCGAGCACGCATATCCGCTTCCGGCTCCCAAGTGGCCTCCTCGAATCTCTGATTCCGCCAAAGGACCTTCACTACGGAATTGTCTTCTTCCTCAGAATCTTATCCTTCCGATCAAGAATCTGCACAGGCTGCTCCGGATAGGAAAGGTCTGACTGAACTGGAAGTGCTGACGGTGCTGTAACCACTGAAGTATCGCCCAAATATTTTCGTAACATCGAGACGTGAAAGACATCATGCACGTGAGTCAATGACTCAGGAAGCTATAATTTGTACGCTGCACTACCAATCCGCTCTGAAATCCGAAACGGTCCGATAAACCTGGGGCTCAACTTTTCTTTCAAACCAAACCGTTGTACTCCCTTCAATGGTGAGACTTTCAGATACACAAAGTCTCCCACGTCGAACTCAAACTCTCGTCGGCGCCTATCCGCGTATGACTTCTGGCGGGATCACCTGAATCTTCTGGTTAGCTTCCTCAACCACGTCAGTGCCCACAGTAGCCGGATCAACCACTCCGTCCCAGAATAAGGGAGTACGACACCGTTTGCCATATAAGGCCTCGTGCGGTGCCATACCAATACTACTGTGATAACTGTTGTTGTAGGCAAACTCAACCAGAGATAAGTGATCGTCCCAGCTACCGCCAAAGTCCATTACACAAGCCCGCAACATGTCCTCCAAAGTCCGGATCGTCCTCTCGGACTGCCCATCAGTCTATGGGTGATACGCGGTGCTGAACCTCAAATCTGTACCCATCTGCTGGTAGAAGGCTCTCCAAAAACTTGAAGTAAACCGAGGATCACGGTCTAATACTATACACAAAGGTACGCCATGGAGTCTGACAATCTCCGCTATAAACGCTCAAGCCAACCTATCAGGTGTGTACGTGCTCCTAATCGGAATAAAATGTGCGGTCTTCGTCAAACGATCCACCACTACCCAAATAGCGTCGAACCCGTGCCTCGTCCGCGGCAAACCATGAACGAAGTCCGAGGTGATGTCCTTCCATTTCCAAGTCGGAATCTCTAACGGATGTAAGTATCCACCAGGTCTCATATGCTCGGCCTTAACCTTCTGACAAACTCCACACCGTACAACAAAATCTCGGACGTCTCTCTTCATACCAGGCCACCAAAACTGCAACTTTAAATTTTTGTACATTTTCGTGACACCGGGATGAACGGACAATCTGCTATTGTGTGCCTCCGATAAAATCTGATGTCGTAACTCGGCGTCTGTCGGACTCAAGGCGCGCTCGTATCTCCTGTAATGCAGCGTCGTCCAGCTGTGCCGACCTCAACCTTCGAAGTAACTCCGACTCGACCCTATATGTAGCACACAGAACACCTGGTGCATGCTCAGTGGCTCGCAAACCGAGGTGACTGAACTGCTCCGCTATATCCAACTCCAACATGTACAATCCGTCAATGCGAGTAGAGCTCTTCCGGCTAAGAGCATCAGCTACGACGTATGTCTTTCCAGGATGATAGAGTATGCGGCACTTGAAGTCCTTCAGGTACTCAATCCATCGTCTCTGCTGCAAATTTAGCTCCTTCTGGGAAAATATGTACTGCAGACTCTTGTGATCGGTGTAAATCTCAAAATCCTCACCGTAAAGATAGTGCATCCACAACTTCAAAGCAAAGATAACCGCGGCCAACTCTAAATCGTGAACAGGATAGTTACCCTCATGGGTTTTCAACTGCCTGGAACCATACGCAATAACCCTGCCACGTTGCATCAGCACACAGCCTTAACCAATCAACGAAGCGTCACTGTACACTACGAAACCACCCCGATCATCCGGCAATACCAACACCGGTGCGGTAGTCAGTCTGCGCTTCAACTCCTGGAAACTCTGCTCACACACGTCGTTCCACTCGAATCTAACAGCTTTCCTTGTTAACTTGGTTAAAGGACTTGCCAATCTAGTGAAATTCTCTATGAATCTACGGTAGTAACCAGCTAATCCAAGGAAACTCCGAATCTCCATCGCATTCTTGGGCCGCTCCCACCTCCGGACGGCATCGACCTTGGCCGGATCGACGGCCACGCCCTGCTGGGATACAACGTACCCCAAGAAGTGGACCTGACGTAACCAAAAGTCACACTTGCTAAATTTAGCAAAAAGTTACCTCTCGCGAAGGACCTGCAATACCAGCCTCAAATGCTCGGCATGCTCCTCCTCACCGCGAGAGTACACCAGGATGTCGTCAATGAACACCACTACAAAACGGTCCAAAAACGGCTGAAAGATACGATTCATGTGAGGTCCGTAATTTCCGTTTCTTTGTTTTCATCTTGTTTGATGCATGCTTGGTTGCGTGTCGGGTGGAAGTTCTCGGTTAGAGACTTCTAGACACGTGCGTGCGTGTGTCGGTACACGAGGTTTTGTTTCGCGTAGGTTTAAATTCTGTTTGTGCTGTGCAGAGAGGTTTCGATCGACCGAAACTTATTACCGGTCGACCGAAAGTGCACGAACGAACGGGTATAAGTCAGGTCGGGCGCGCGGGCGAGTCCATTCGCCATTTTACACCGAGCCAGAGTGAGGAGAGCTTCCCCCTTGAGTTCCTAGCTTGATTCTTGGCCAGTTGGAGCGTGTGTTGGCTTGATTTGCGGATTCGAGTTCCCGGAGTCGAGAGCTACGTGTGGGCACCAAATTCGTCGGATTCGACCGAGATTTGGTGCGTGGGAGGTTCTAGGGTTTCGAATTCGAGGTGAGCGGTGCTTGCTTTCTATGTGTATGCCTTTAATTATGTGTGTACATGTGTGTTCATGCTTGGTATATGGTTTATGGCATGTGTGGATGAGTAGAATATTGTTAGGGTTTAACAATGATTTTGGGTACTCATGATTAGCTTGATCTTGCCATTTTCCGGGTTGATTAGCATGATTGGTATAATTTAGCATGTGGATATCTAAATTTTACTATGGATATTGTTTGAGTATGTTTATGCTTGGTAGACACTTTAGTAGGATGCGTTGAATGGTATACATGCTTGATGTTTTAAATTCTACCTTGCGATGTATGGTTTATAATACATGTGGTAGGACGGATTTTATTATGTTGGCATGACGGTTAGCTATGTGGAATGTTTACTTGGATAGGTGTGAGAGCGGACCTTAGCTCTAAGCGGCACTTTAGTAAACATAGTTGTGACATACGCTTGTGTGCCTAACAGGACTTAGTCTACCTGATTGAGTAGGTGAGCGGACTTGCTCTAAAGTTACTCCAGGTAGGGAGGGTTAAGATTAGCGCGGTTTAGTTGTGAGCTCGTCTAGTACCCGGAGGTCGAGTGATTTACCGACTAGGGTGGCGGTATGATGAGCGGTTAACAACGGGAGTGTTAATCTTAATGAATGATGTCTCTATTTGAGGCCGGTAGGCGTAGGGTGATCATCCTTGGCCAGGGTGGTTCCTGCGGTGTTTGAGGCTCAGGGTTGCGCCTTCCGAGGGTGCATCGCTACTGAGTATCTTACGGGACGTTATGGATCCCTCCTATCGTAGGTTTGGTGCTTCGGATGTGCACTAGAAGCGGGTAGCCAAACCTTGGTACCGTGGGTCAATTCGGGTACCTAAACTAAATATGATAGGACTAACTGGGTTGTGAACATAATCCATGTATATCAATGGTATAGTTGATTTGGGTTGGGTGGCGAACTTGACATATCGACATGGTGATCTAATTGTGTATATTAGCTTATGTCTTTATGTGTAGTGCCCTATGAGGCTTTGTGTTTTTATACATGTTTACATATATGTGATTATATATGGTCACTTGTTGGTGATGTTGTGCCCGTGGAACATATGGGATGTAAAATGCAACGGCACCGTTCACTGAGTCGGTTTGACTCACGCACTTCTTTTCCTCTCTTTTACAGATCCAGGTAGTCGCGGAAAGGCACCGGCCGAGGGTGTCTAGACGGCTAGTGTGAGCTAAAGGGGAACCCTTAGCTTTAGTATTTTGAGGTATAGTTTTTGGGGTTAAGTGTTGGTTATAAACACTTAGAAAATCCATTTGTATACCTAGTTGTATAGGTGGATAATTGTATAAAAGTGTAGAAAGGAAGTACTAACACACATGTATATGTTTGAGCATGTTTAGAATCATGTATAGGGTGTTATACATGTTTCGGTTTTTTATTGTAAGGGCCAATGTAGATTTTGAACCCTTATGTAAATACTTTTCCGTATTTTGTTATAAATACATATCTTGGCTTAAAATAGGATTTTGGGATTCAAAATCCGGTTTGAAAACTTTGAGCATGTGTATTTATGTATGATGCACGTGTGTGCATGCATGTTTTACATTTTGGTTGAAAAATGTGGATTTCGGGGGTTTGAGAATGTGTTTTCTGAAATCTATTTTTGCAGATTACTGACATTTCGGTCGACCGAAATGTTTGTCCGGTCGACCGAAAATGTCCGTAAGGCTGAAAAACCTGTGTTCTGCTTTTTCGGTCGATTGGAACCCGAAATCGGTCGACCGGTTCTGGAATAAATTTTTGAAAATCGATTTAAATGATAATTATTTTGATTTTTAAGCTTTTGGGAGGATTGTTGGGACATATCTAAGGTATGTGACAATCCCAAAGTTTTAGAAAAATATTATTTTCGTATTTTAATCGAAAATGGTTTTGTACCGAGAAGGAGTTGAGAACCTTAGGTTGTTTTTGATGCTTATGTATCAATGAGGGAGATTGATGCATTTGGATCACTAACAAACTATGAAGGGTTCACGTGGAGAGAACCGCCTCCCTCGCGGATGCTCGACACGTGCCTGATAGTTCTACGCTCGGGCTCGGAGTCCTTTTTAAAGGAGTTTGAAAAGTGATTAATAAATGGATTTGAAACCATGCACGGTGTATTAAAAGCTTCCGCATGCGTGTGTGTGGTTTTGCGTGGATACGCGGGGCGGTCCCGGGACACGGGCCGTCACAGTTGGTATCAGAGCATGGTGTGTCTTAGTACTTCCTACACTAAAAGACATTAAAAATGGTTAGTAAGGGGTGTGATAACGAGAGCTAGGGCGATCGTCGCGATCGTTAATTTCTGTTGGTTGTGCTTGCAGGATGCCACCGCGGGGACGACCACGTAGGGTCCCGGCCCCGGATGCGCCGGAGGGACCAGGTCTGGGTGCAGACGTGGTGAGGGCAATACAGGAGGCTGTGGCGCCGCACTTGAGGCCCAGCGGGCTCCTGCTCAGGCCCAAGACCTAGTCCCACCACCCGCCCCGGTCGAGGCTGTGTTTGTGCAAGCGGAGGACCCGACAGAGGACCCGGAGCAGGACCGTTATCTGAAGTACTTGTCCAAATTCCAGAAGATGCATCCGCCGGCATTCGAGGGTGGATCGAATGTGGAGAAAGCGGACAGCTGGGTTATGGACATAGAGAAGATTTTGGAGACGCTGAGATGCCCGCCGGAGTACCGAGTGGCGTTGGCAACCTTTACGTTCACCAGTGAGGCTGAGCGTTGGTGGAGGAGTGTGAAGGGCCAAGTGGGCCAGTTTGGGGAGTGGGAAGCCTTTATGACGTTGTTCAGTAGGCAGTACGTGCCAGAGTCCATTAAGCGGAAGAAGGAGGAAGAGTTCGAGAGGCTTAGGTAGGGTGATATGTCCGTCTGGGAGTATCACGCCAGATTTGATGCTTTGTCTCGGTATGTTCCTCACCTGCTTGGAGACGAGACTCGGTTGGCGCGGAAGTTTCATAGTGGGTTGAGGCATGATATCATAGGTCGTATGGGTGGAGATCAGTTTCCCACAGTCCATCAGACCTAAGAGAAGGCAAAACATAGAGACTGACTTGTTGAGTATTAGGGCGGAGAAAGCGCCGGCAGACAAGAAGGGTAAGGAGAAGGTGTGGCCGAAGAAGAGGAAGGCGGAGGATTCCGGAGTGACCCAAACCACTCCTAGTGGGGAGGGTGGTCAGATGAGGGCGAGACCCGAGGTGGTGTGTTTCCATTGTCAGGAGAGGGGGCACTTCAAGAGGGATTGTCCAAGGCGAGGATTGACGCGGCGAGAGGCTCAAGTTCGACCGCAGGGTCAGGCGCAGGGTGCGCAGCAGTAGCAGCCGCAACGACAGCAGTATCGTCCACCTCAGCAGGCACAGCAGCAGACACCGACTCAGGCAGTTCAGAGGCCGGTACAGATACAGGCGCAGAGGGGACAACCTCAGAGGGTTCAGGGCCGAGTGCAGGCTTTGACGAGCGAGGAGGCCAGCGGGAGTGGATCAGCTGTGACAGGTCGGTTTGTGGTTCCCCAGCATTTATTTTGGTTGATTCTGGTGCTACGCTTTCAGTTATTTCATCTAGATTTGCTGCTAGTGTACCAGTACAGTCTTGCACTTTTGATTGCATGTTTGAGATCTCGACACCTGCGGGTTATACTTTATATTCTAGGCATTTATTGCGTGGGTGTGAGGTACGAGTTGGGGACCGTATTTTATTTGCGAATTTGGTTGTTTTGGACCTATTCGACTTCGACGTAATCTTGGGGATGGATTGGCTCGAGGAGCGATTTTGCTAAGATCGATTGCCGGACCAAGATCGTGACGTTCAAGTTTCCTGGTTCCCGGAAGTTTTACTTCATCGGAGATAAGGCGGGGAAGGATGTCCCTATAATTAGTGTGATGAAGGCCTGCAGACTTTTAGAGAGGGGTTGCTCGGGTTATCTTGCTTATTTGATCAACCCGAGTGTGGATTCGGGAGCACTGGAGAGTATCCCGGTGGTTAGGGATTTTCCGGATGTGTTTCCTGAGGAGTTGCCGGGTTTGCCTCCTGAGCGTGAGATGGAGTTTGGTATAGATTTAGTACCAGGTACGACTCCGATCTCGAGGGCTCCGTATAGGATGGCTGCGGCGGAGTTGGCAGAGCTGAGGCAGCAGTTGGAGGATCTGTTAGCTAAGGGCTTTGTGCAGCCGAGCGTATCACCGTGGGGTGCGCCGGTGTTGTTTGTGAAGAAGAAGGACGGTAGTCTACGGTTGTGTATAGACTATCGACAGCTAAACCAAGCGACGGTGAAAAACAAGTATCCTTTGCCTAGGATTGACGACTTGTTTGATCAGTTGCGGGGTGCGGCTGTGTTTTCTAAGATTGATTTGAGGTCAGGCTACTATCAGTTGCGTGTCAGATTTGAAGATGTGCCGTAGACAGCGTTTCGGACTCGTTATGGT
Organism: Xerophyta viscosa; assembly: GCA_002076135.1. NCBI lineage: Eukaryota > Viridiplantae > Streptophyta > Magnoliopsida > Pandanales > Velloziaceae > Xerophyta > Xerophyta viscosa. The sequence continues at coordinate 8,230 of MJHO01000167.1, read as the reverse complement.
CACTTCGAGTTTTTAGTGATGCCGTTTGGGTTGACGAACGCTCCAGCAGCTTTCATGGATCTGATGAACCGGATTTTCCAGCCTTATCTTGATCGGTTTGTGATAGTTTTAATCGACGACATCTTAGTTTACTCGCGTAGCGAGGAGGACCATACGGAGCACTTGGGTTTAGTGTCGCAGACTTTGCGGTAAAGGCAATTGTTTGCTAAGTTTAGTAAGTGCGAGTTTTGGTTGACCAAGGTTCACTTCTTAGGTCATGTAGTATCCCGAGAGGGTGTGGCGGTCGATCCTGCCATGGTCGACGCTGTTTTGAGTTGCGATAGACCTAAGAGTGCGACGAAGGTTCGTTGTTTCTTGGGTTTAGCAGGTTATTATCGGCGTTTCATCGAGAATTTTGCGAGATTAGCTAGTCCGATGACTAAGCTAACTCGGAAGGCAGTTCGTTTTGAGTGGACCGAGGCTTGCGAGAAGAGTTTTCAGGAACTGAAGCGGAGGTTGACTTCAACACCAGTGTTAGCACTACCGGATGATCAGGGAGGGTTCGTCGTCTATAGTGATGCGTCCTTGGTCGGGTTGGGTTGTGTTCTGATGCAGAGAGGCCGAGTCATTGCTTATGGTTCCCGTCAGTTGAAGGTGCATGAGGGCAATTATCCTGTGCATGATCTTGAGTTAGCAGCGGTGATCTTTGCGCTGAAGTTGTGGAGACATTACCTGTATGGCGAGGAGTTCGAGATTTATACGGATCACAAGAGTTTGCAGTACGTGTTCTCGCAGAAGGAGTTGAATCTTCGTCAGAGGCGTTGGCTGGAGTACCTGAAGGACTTCAAGTGTCGGATTTTGTATCACCCGGGGAAAGCAAATGTCGTGGCTGATGCGCTGAGTCGGAAGAGCTCGGGTTGTCTTGCTAGTCTGGGGTTGCTCGGATGGGACTTGGTTGAGCAGTTTAGTACGATGGGGTTGCACGCGGTCGAGCGTCAGCCGGGGTTTTTGCTACGTCCCGAGTCGTGCCAGAGCTAGTGGAGCGGATCAGAGTAGCGCAGCAGGAGGACGTGGCTTTGCAGGGTATACGAGACAGGTTAGAGACAGGTGAGACTTCAGAGTATAACGTCGGATCTGATGATATCCTTCGTTTTCGGGGCCGTATTTGTGTACCGAGTGATGATGAGCTTCGTCATCAGATTTTGTCTGAGGGGCATGACAGCCGGTTATCTGTTCATCCAGGTGGCACCAAAATGTATCGGAATTTAAGATCTCAGTTTTGGTGGCCAGGGATGAAGAGGGATGTGCGGGAATTTGTGGCATGTTGTTCAGTTTGCCAAAGGGTTAAGGCGGAGCACCTGAGACCCGGAGGTTACCTTCAGCCACTAGAGATTCCTGTGTGGAAGTGGGAGGACGTGACTATGGATTTCGTGCAGGGTTTGCCGAGGACTAGACACGGTTTTGATGCTATTTGGGTTATTGTAGATCGGTTGACGAAGACCGCGCACTTTGTTCCGATTCGGAGTACGTTTACTCCCGAGAGGTTGGCACGAGTGTTTATTGCGGAGATCGTTAGACTACATGGAGTACCCGTGAGCATTGTGTTGGATAGAGATCCTCGCTTCACTTCCAGGTTTTGGAGGGCTTTCCAGCAGCAGATAGGTACAGAGCGGACGATTCAGACGCTGGAGGATATGCTTAGAGCTTGTGTGTTGGACTTTGGCGGTAGTTGGGATGATCACTTATCTTTGATTGAGTTTGCCTACAATAATAGTTACCACAGTAGTATCGGGATGTCACCGCACTAGGCTTTGTATGGCAGGAGTTGTCGTACTCCCTTATTTTGGGATCGAGCGGTAGATACGGGATCTGTGAGTAAATGGTGTGTGAGGAGGCTAATCAGAAGATTAGGGTGATTCGTTAGAGACTTGAGACAGCGCAGTCCCGCCAGAAGTCCTATGCTGATAAGCGCCGACGGGAGTTGGAGTTCCAGGTCGGAGATTTTGTCCAGAGGTTTGGAATTGAAGGGCAAGTTGAGCCCGAGGTTTATTGGCCAGTTTGAGGTTACCGAGCGGTTTGGTAGTTCAGCCTACAGGTTAGCCTTGCCGGAGTCGTTATCGCATGTTCCCGACGTTTTTTACGTTTCGACGCTTCGGAAGTGCTTAGGGGATCCGTCTCGTGTGATTGCTGAGGAGTCTCTTCCCGTTCAGGAGGATCTTTCTTTTGAGGAGCGGCTGGTTCATTTGTCTACCTCAAGGTTTGGATTGAAGCGCAAGTTGAGCCCGAGGTTTATTGGCCAGTTTGAGGTTACCGAGCGGATTGGTAGTTCAGCCTACAGGTTAGCCTGCCGGAGTCGTTATCGCATGTTCACGACGTTTTTCACGTTTCGACGCTTCGGAAGTGCTTAGGGGATCCGTCTCGTGTGATTGCTGAGGAGTCGCTTCTCGTTCAGGAGGATCTTTCTTTTGAGGAGCGGCCGGTTCAGATTCTTGATCGAAAGGAGAAGGTCTTGGGGAACAAGACCGTGCCTTTCGTCAAGGTACTTTGGCGTAGTCGCGAGTTCGAGGAGGCTACGTGGGAGCCGGAGGCAGCTATGCGAGCTCGCTATCCGGAGTTGTTTTGATTCGCAGGACCGAATCCCCTTTAGTGGAGGGATGTGAGGTCCGTGATTTCCGTTTCTTTGTTTTCATCTTGATTGATGCATGCTTGGTTGCGTGTCGGGTGGAAAGTTCTCGGTTAGAGACTTCTAGACACGTGT
>MJHO01000166.1:0-380847 GCA_002076135.1 Xerophyta viscosa | reverse complement strand
CGGTATCAGAAAACATATCTTGGGGACGCCCTAAAGCGCTCATGGTATCATTATGAATATACAAGCCAAAACTGTGAAAACCTAGAAATATACATGCCCAGTTAAGATGTGATATGATTGCATCGCGGTGCCTAAGGACACGATCTAATAGATCGTTGTATCGAGTAGTTGGATCGTAGTCTCTTACCATAAAAATGGCTGCATGTGCAGCAGCACCAACTATGAGAAATCCGCCGATCCACATGTGATGTGTGAACAATGAAAGTTGTGTACCATAGTCAATAGCTAGGTATGGATAAGGGGGCATGGAATACATATGATGAGCTACAACAATGGTTAAAGAGCCTAACATAGCTAGGTTAAGAGATAATTGAGCGTGCCATGATGTTGTTAGGATTTCATAAAGGCCCTTATGACCCTGGCCTGTAAATGGCCCTTTATGAGCCTCTAAAATGTCTTTAATACCATGACCAATGCCCCAGTTGGTCCTATACATATGACCGGCAATCAGGAAAAGAATAGCAATAGCTAAATGGTGGTGAGCAATATCGCTCAGCCACAGACCCCCTGTTATTGGGTCTAATCCTCCGCGAAAACTCAGAAATTCTGAGTATTTTGACCAATTCAAGGTGAAAAAGGGAGTTGCTCCTTCAGCAAAACTAGGATAAAGTTGAGCCATAAGATCCCGATTCAAGATAAATTCATGAGGAAGTGGTATCTCTTTAGGGTCAACTCCAGCGTCGAGAAATTGGTTAATCGGTAAAGATACATGGATTTGGTGTCCCGCCCAAGAAAGAGACCCAAGTCCTAGTAACCCCGCTAAGTGGTGATTCAACATAGATTCTACATCTTGGAACCAAGCCAATTTTGGGGCGGCTTTGTGATAATGGAACCAACCCGCAAAAAGCATTAACGCAGCAAAGATTAATGCACCAATTGCGGTACAATAGAGTTGTAATTCACTAGTTATTCCAGATGCTCGCCAAATCTGAAAAAAACCGGAGGTTATTTGTATTCCTCGGAAACCCCCGCCCACATCACCATTCAATATTTCTTGACCTACTATTGGCCAAACTACCTGGGCACTAGGTCTAATGTGAGTAGGATCACTTAGCCATGCTTCATAATTGGAAAAACGGGCACCGTGGAAGTACATGCCGCTCAGCCAAAGAAAGATAATGGAGAGTTGGCCGAAATGAGCACTAAATACTTTTCGAGAGATCTCCTCCAAATCACTGGTATGACTATCGAAATCGTGAGCATCAGCATGTAGGTTCCAGATCCAAGTGGTAGTATCGGGGCCCTTAGCTATTGTTCTTGAGAAATGACCGGGTCTGGCCCATTCCTCGAAAGACGTTTTTATGGGATCCCTATCTACAATAATTTTCACTTCTGGTTCCGGCGAACGAATAATCATTAAGTCCTCCTCTTTCCGGACAACACATACAAAGAGACTTGCCAACAGTCAAGTTTTTAGTGAACCTATGAAGGATGGATATTTTATTTATGATTAGTTCCTTTCTTTCCTATCTCCCACCCATCTATTTTATTTAGTTATTCACTAGAGCAATTATGATATCGAAGTCGATCCGGGGCAAGTGTTCGGATCTATTATGACATAACGATTAGGTGCCCAACGGACCTTTTTAAATCTTGTAAACCCCTTTCCCGGTGTGACGAAAGAACTATTTTTTTGTGCAATCTAGTCTATTTATATCTTAACGTATAAGTGCCTATATGGGTCTACTTCCATGGAACATAATATCTTATTTTACTCTATTACAAATTAAAAGATAATTCATTAGAATCAATAAGATTCATTCCAATACCTATATTTAGTCATTTGAAATTTAGTCATCCGAAGATTTTATATTTGTTTTATTAGTTCTATTCTATACTGTATCCATATAATTTATACGTATAATATACCATACAAAATATAATGTTTTTAGAAGGAAGGGATATAATAAAATTCTTGATTGGATCTTCTCGTGGGAACGATCTAATCTATTTTATTTGCTTGTTGGATCCAACAAGCAAATAAAATAGATTAAAAAAGAGAGTGGTCTTATTCGAATTCGAAACGCCCCGTGATCTTCAACCAATTATGTGCTTCAATATAATTACCTGGGGTAAGCGCTATAGCTTGTTTCCAATACTCAGCAGCTTGATCGGACCAAGCCTCCGCAATTTCCGAATCACCCTGTAGAATGGCCTGTTCTCCTCGGTTGGAATAGGTGTGTTAATTCCTTCCCTTAGAACCGTACTTGAGAGTTTCCCACCTCATACGGCTCAGCAATCGATTCTTTTGGCACCCCATCTTAATATAACCTATGCTAGCTAACTGAATTCCATTTCTGACAAATAGACTCCATTTTTTCTTGGGTTAACCAGAATAGAGTAAGCTAATTCCATAAGTTTCAAACTCTAATTTTGATCAATAATTAGTTTTATCTTTTCTCCCACCTTCAGAAAAAGGAAGTATAAATATCCCCCTATTAGAATTTTCTGAAAGGTAACTATCCCAATTTCATATATGAAATTCATATAGAATACTTGAAAAAGACTTTCTTCCAAAAGAAAAAAGAACTTACTATCTTTGGGATCTGATGCTACACCGCTGCTTAATACATTAGTGGATCGACTCTATTACAAAAGTTGATTCCTAACTTATATCCTATATCATGACATAAGTAAGCAGTTCTTAACTGTATCGACCAAATAGCTGGCCAATTGATCTTTACGGTGCTTTTTCTATCAATTCGATCCATTATCCATAGAATATAGTATATAGGCCATACCTATTTCTTCATATTTGAATTCTCGTGAAGTCTCTTTCCTTGCTACAGCTGATAAAAATCGTTGCTTTTGACGACGCATATGTAGAAAGCCTATTTTTCTAGTATTTACTAGCCGATTTAATCTTTTTTCCTTCTTTCTATAGTGGAGATAGTCGCACGTAATGACAGATCACGGCCATATTATTAAAAGCTTGTGGTAAGAATGGGTTTCGTTCTAGTGCCCGGAAATAATATTCCAAAGCCTTTGTATGCTCTCCGTTACTTGTGTGTATAAGGCCTATGTTATAGAGTATATAACTTCGATCATAAGGATCAATTTCTAGTCGCATAGCTTCATAATAATTCTGTAAAGCTTCCGCATAATTTCCTTCGGATTGAGCTGACATCCGTTACGGTCGTTCATTTTATTCAAAGAATCTCCGTTCCAAAACCGTACGTGAGATTTGCATCTCATACGGCTCCTCCCTTCTGTGCATAGTACTGAGGAGAATAATCCATGTAGTTAAAATGTGACTATTCTCATTATGAACTGAGAGGGGCTAGTTTTTTTACAAGAAATCTCTAGCCAGCCTTCCCGCAAGAGGTTTTTTCTTAACACCAACCATATTAGTGCTAGATAGAAATGGTAACTCCAACAATTTCTTTGTCCTCAACGCCTACTATTTTCAGGAATTAGTCACTTCAACGATCTTTGATGGTTATACGGGTATCCAAAATACGAACGAGATGGATGTTTGTTGTCCTAACCATTCTTGTTAGTCCCGATACCAATAAGGAAAAGGGTAATTTATAACAAAGTTTTCGTGTTGTTGATTCCTAGGTGTAGCGCTTCTTCCCCTATGCTACCTATGGGTACTAGTGGAGTAGGATTGACATCCAATACAGAACCTATAGGTGTAACCTTTCGCTCAATACTAAAATCTACAATTGAAGTATCTGAGGTTGCATAAATCGAGGATACACGACAGAAGGAATTGTTCTATCTCCAAACTTCACCTTCATCAAGCGTAGGTTTATTTCATTTCTTTCTATCTCGAACCACGTCTCTTTCTCGTAAGACTGAGGTCTAAAAAAAAAGAAAAAAGAATCAAATCGCACCATCTCTGTAATAAGAAAATGCCTTTTTTTCTCCTGAAGTTGTCGGAATTATTCGTAATAAGATATTGGCTACAATTGAAGAGGTCTTATCAATAAAATTTCCATTTATCCTAGATCTAGGCATAATTAGCAATCCATTCTCTGATTCTTATCATTACCCCTCGTATTGGGTAAAATGATAGCACAAACAAAGGAATTGTACAGTACAAAATAACATAAAAACAGACTTATTTTAATGTAATAAATAAAAATGTTAACTTGCCACTCAAATTGTCTCTTTTTGGCAAAAATAGATAGGAAATATTTAAATCGGATTGGGTTTCATTCAATTTTTGTAGTATACGAATGAACGGAACTATTACTATTTCATCTAAGTTGAATAAACAAGAACTTTATTTACTACGGATTATGATACCTCGAGAAGTTTTGATTTGGTTATGATCCAAAGAGGGAAAAGGAGAAATGGAATAATCATTCCACGATAAAATAGAGTAGAGTAACTCTACGTTTTATTTGCATAAGGTCTATACACCATACAATGGAAATATAAAAATCCACAGACGATTCTTGAATTTAATAGATCTATGGGATAGCTGATGAGAGAAGTTGTTGAGAAATATGAAATTTGAAAGGGATTTTGCATTCCTATGCAACCATTGATCGGTCGTACTGCAATAATAAATAACTCGCTATTCACTCATTTTCTGGGCAATAATAAGATTATGTAGGAGAGATGGCCGAGTGGTTCAAGGCGTAGCATTGGAACTGCTATGTAGGCTTTTGTGTTTACCGAGGGTTCGAATCCCTCTCTTTCCGTTTCTGTTAATTTATTGACCCGACCTCAATGTATCAAAAAAAAATCGATACCCTTATTTTATTCCAAGAGTAAAACCTTTATTTGATAGATATTTTCTATTCCTAATTTCTGTGGTATAGAAAATACAAATAGCGAAAAGAGCGAAAAAGAATTGAAAACCCTAATATACATATACATTTTTGATAGGTTTAAGTCTGACGGGAATAATATTCTACGACTAACAACTCATTTATTTTCAAACCGATCCATTTACTATCTATTATTTGATTTACTAATCCTTTATATTGCAATGAATCAATAGTCAAATGTTTTGGCAATTCCTCGGAGGGGGATGAAGCAATATAATTTTGAATCAGAGCTTTCGATCTTTCTTTATCCTTTATTGTAATAGTATCTCGGGGTTTGCAACGATAACTTGGTATATCGACTATACGCCCATTAACTAAAATATGTCTATGGTTAACTAATTGCCTTGCTCCAGGAATGGTCGAAGCCATACCCAATCGAAAAAGGATGTTATCCAAACGCATCTCAAGTAGTTGTAGTAAAACCTGACCTGTTGACCCTTTGGCTTTTCCGGCGATATGCACATATCTAAGTAATTGTCGCTCTGTCAGACCATAATGAAAACGCAATTTCTGTTTTTCTTCTAGACGAATACGATATTGAGATCTTTTCCCGGAACGCAATTGATTTTTAAGATCACTTCCAGATCTAGGTCTTTTACTAGTTAGTCCCGGTAAAGCTCCCAGACGGCGTATTTTTTTGAAACGAGGTCCTCGGTAACGAGACATAAAATAAAGACTCCCTTTTTTATTTTATTGAATGAAATTTTACAGAAAAATCTAAATTAAGACTGAACTAAAGAATAAACAAAGCAAAACTTAATTTACTGAAGTACTACAAAAACAAAAAGTAGAATAAAATAAATTCTATCAGGATTTTTTGTTTTTTTGTATATATAGAGGAAGTTAAGTTAAGGCTCCGTTTTATGATTTGTTTTCTTATGTAGAGACCGAATTCCTCTAATCTATTTTTTATTCATAATTGCACATTACCACAACATAAACATAATAGATCAGTGACCCGATATTTGGAGAAGAGAGCAAGTAAATTTAGAAAAAACAAATGGAAAAAAATGCAGTATTTTCTTAAGTTTAACATTGAATCCATGGGATGGTGATTAGGCTCACGATCTAGGCAATTTCAGGAGTTACTTAAACTTACCGGCAAATTTATTTTACATCTGAATTGGTCAGACGTGAAATTGGTCTTAAGCCTGAAGGTCCTAAACAACTCTTAAATCATCATGTTTCATCTAGATGGTTTCATTTCTCTTGTTTCCTTTTTTTTATTGGATTAAAATGTGAAAATGCATAGTGCCTACTGGAAACTTAGAACTTCCCCTGAAAGAAAGTAAATTGGTTCGATTCACGATGATATGACAATGTCATTTTTTATGAATCCCATACTTGAATGGGGATACTACCATATCAAGCCCCTCACCGTTTAAAACGTGCCGAATCAACCCCCCATTTTGAATTTGCGTCGGATCAGCCCCTGGTATACTGTTTGGGGGGTTTTTTTTTGGACGAAATTGCCCCTATATCCGTAACACTTCAAGACACCGATATTCATCCATTTAGAACGATCTCGGAAAAAATTTTGAACATGAAAGTTTGTAGATCTCGGCAAAAACTACAACTTTATGTTGCAAATTTTTCAAAAAAAATACTTCAAAAAGTTATGTTTTTTGAGGTCGGAAGCATAACGGGTCGCGCCGACCCGACCCGAAATTGCTTATAAAATAGTTCGACCATCGAAAACCTACCTAGAAGATTTTGTTGGAAAAAATTTGAACATGAAAGTTGTAGATCTCGCCGAGATCTATAACTTTTATGTTCAATATTTTTTCAAAAAATGCTTCTAAGTAGGTGATCTCGATGTCAGCAATAAAAGGACAGTTTTGTCCAAAAAAAAGAGTAAACAGTTAATGGGGGGGGCTGATTTGGACTGTTTTGAAGAGGAGGGACTGATATAGTATGGAAATTGAAAAGGGGAGGCTGATTTGGTATTTTTCCTACTTGAATCGATTCACATGATATGACACCATGATTGTGAACCATCAACGACTTGGTAGTGTTGTTGATTTTGAGGGTCCTCAAACATGATTCTACATGGGTCCAAGATCCCTGCTTGTTAATTGCAGATCTCAAAAGATCCCCAGGAGCAAGATCTCTGATAGCACTATGGTACCTTTAAAGAATATGGTTATTATTCGAGATAACTAAATATTATTTAATTGATGATCCTTCAAAAATAATCTTCTTAAAAAAATGACTACGTTCATCTTGTATTTATTAAATTCTAATATGGCGAGTCATCTTATGAAAATTTTGCTATTGTAGCAATAAAAATGATATTCTTCAGAATTAAAATATTTTAATTATTTAATATTTGCATAATAATTATTTTTTATCTGATGACTTTGATCATTTTCAAAGTATTGAAAAGTACAAAAAAAATATATAACTTTTTAATTATCTTGTAAGTATTTGGACTAATATGGATAATACTACATCAGCTCTAAAATTTTTGGATCAAAATGATCTTAAAGAAAAGCATTCTTCATCGGGAAATAATGGGGCTATCACTCCCCTATAAAATTATTCTTTCATGCGTCCAATTTGCAGCCAAATGGCCAACTACACCGACTAAAGAAAATGACATAATAGACAAAATAGTTACAAGATCAATATAGTCTACAATATAGTTAGGTATAGCATCAATTTGATTGACTAATTAAGGTCCTAGTTAGTTACAAATAGCCATTGATAAAGCCATGTATGCATAACCGTAGCTTTAATGGTTGTTGGAGCCACGTCAATCATCACCTCCTCGTTGACAAAATTGATCATAAACCTTGTCGCGTTTAATTGAGATGAACTACAAGATCCCCTACTTGACTAGCATATTCTCCCATGAATGCAGACTGATCTATTTAAATCTCAATCGATCGGATTAAGTGGCGATAATGAATTTGGGCTTTTAATTGCTCTCGTCTTATATTGTACTTTCATACACATTCTTTTTACTCCTTTAAATTTGGGCTTTTAATACTTACTTCTTGTGTTCATCGTTCATTACTTGCTTGGACGAGAGTTGTTTGAAACTCATGCTCTAGATTTGTGTGTTTACACGCTGATATACCTTTGCGTCTTTGTGCTTGGATGATATTTGTCCAGGCCAAGAGTTCTATAAAAATAACATCTTTTGTAGTATAACTACATACATCCTATCCTCTAAAATCTCAGAACTTATTAATTGATTATTGTTTTATTTCACATGAATGCATAAAAATACATAACAGGTAACAATTTCAATAGATAAAGGTAGTTAATCGTAGATGTTATATGTTAAGCATTATTCGAATTGACAAAACAATTAAGCTTGACCTATCTTTGTCACCTCCGAGGCATAAAGCAATTAAGCTACCTCATTTTAATTTTTCATAGAATAATTTATGTTGCCGATGACGTAAGAAAGATATTTAATTGGAAAAATAATACATTATAATAGTATTGATAAACTTTATGTGTAGCGACCTAAATTGCTTCGTAATGGTTTTTTGACCCACCTAATAAAAAAGTCCATGCCGTAATTTGGGGAAAGAGAAGGTAACATTATGTTAATATAGAACGACAAGCAGACAGGTCATCATTGAACTAACACAAATGACATTCTTCAAGCCTCATGCTGTTTACCAATATATATATATATATATATATATATATATATACACCATACGCATTGTGATTCGCAATATATTACATACATTATATACACAATATATAATTCTTATGTACCACGAGTCTGATGAATAACAATGTTTTTGAATTACTTAAATTGAAAGAGGATATGAACGGTCTTCTGGAGTCTTTCTGATGCAACCAAATGGTTTGTGATTTCCATGAAAAAAAAAAGGAAACAAAGTTGTATTTGATATGTGCTTTGACATGAATTTGTGAAACAACTTGCATAAACAAAGGAAACCAATTTGATTGTGATTTAGCCATTGTTACAACCTTATTTATACTAAAAAAAAAAAAGAGAACTACTTTTTAGTTTAGTCCTGAGTAGAGTTTTTAGAATAATGGAATGGCAGTGCGTGCATCACAGGATCAAGAAATCTCTAAACGAACCGAGTTCGATATGTCAAAATAATCCGTGACCTGCACAAATAGTGCAGGCCAAGCTCAGTCCACTCAAAGATACTATGGGTCGACGAACAGAGCCTGCTCGAAAATAGTAAGGCTGAACTCGACCCATACTACGGCCCTGACTTGGAGCAGAGCTGGGTGCCCGCACAGTGCGTGGCGGTCTCACCCGTACAGGAAGTGCGGGGTGGTCTAATCTGGCTCGCCTGCAATGGGCAGTGCAGGCTGGCTGTTTGACATCTTTAAGCAGAATATTGATGCTACAATATGCAAGCCCAGAAACAGATATATACATAAATAAAGCTAAATAGTGGACGATTAAGTAGCATGATGTGAGTAGGGCAAACAACTTACTATGTCAATCTCAAAGACTACCACCTTAAACAAATACCTGGAGAAAACAAAGCAGAACAGTTACGTGCAACATTATGTCCTCAACAGCTTCGCATTACTAACAGTTTTAAGGAAAATCATTGCTTGTTTCAGGACAACAACAAAAAAGTGATCAAACGAACAATGTTACACATGACCGGAAAATATATGAAGAGAAATAGCATAAGTATTATGAATATTATTAGTTTAGTTAATTTTACCAATACCGTGTAAGACAGGGTACAGAACTAGTTCTCTTTAATAGAAAAAGTGATGGGATTATTTAACTTTTGAAATAGAATTGTTTTAGTTCATAACCTTGACAAGAAACCTAAATGACTTATAGAAGATGTTGTTTGGATTATTGGACAATCTTCACAGGCCGTTTTTGAAGTTGGCTTAAACTACAGTAAGATCCAGTTAGCTGCGTATTAAGTATCTTAGAGAAACAGTCACTGCATGAAGAAAACAACAACACGTCGCTTAACTGTAGCGAGAAAAAAAATCCTCCTCATTTGCTGTTCCTTTACCATTAAAGGTTTTTATTGAGTTAATAAGAAAATTTGTTCCTTTACCATTAAAGGTTTTTATTAAGTTAATAAGAAAATTTGTTCCTTTACCATTAAAGGTTTTTATTGAGTTAATCAGTCATTTTCTTTAATTTTCTAATTAACTACATATATACTACATGTTTATTTTCATTAACCAAACAATTTATACTACATGTTTACTACATATAAATAACAAAACTATATAAATCCTACTACAATACATGTAATCTCTACTATACATTTAATATACGTATTTGTCACCAATCACCATCAATTTAAAAAATGAACCAAGCAGTGTGTCAAAGAGTATGACTCATAGAAACCTTTCAGCAAGAGATTTAGTAGGTCTTTGCATTCACCAACATTTATCTTATAAATGATGACTTGAGCTTCAGCATCTATACGTTCATAAAAAGACTGCTCATGATGAATTCATAGTTATCACAAACCTGTAGCACGATACAGGAGGGAGCCTTCTCCACAATCCACTTGGGATGCCATAGGAATACTTAACTCCTATAGATTCCTCGTTATAACTATATTTGACTGCATAAGCTACAATCAAAGGCACCTTAGAGATCTTTCACTATTCTTTTCTCAACTTTCAAACATCATATATTTATTAACCTTTAATGTAGGGTCACTTAAAAGCTTAAACTCGTCAAGAATGACCTATCCTAAACTGGAATATTCAACAGATCCTAACCCTCAAACATTATCTTATGCTGAACTAAGGAATTGGTCTCAGACCACCAAGAGCGAAGTTATACATTAGCCTCCTGATTCCACGAAATTATAAAAATAAAAATAAAATATAGATAGATTTTTATTATGCTAATACAAACTCAGAGTGATATAACTGTTCTAGCATAGAGAAAGATTGTTGACAAAATAGCACTAACATAGCCCACCTAGGCACTCTAATATTTTACATCAAGATTGATAAGGCTTTATAACACTTTATAAATATACCATGTTTTTTGACGTGTGAGTCGTTAAGAAGGATAGAAGTTGGAAGACTATGACAAACCAAGTTAGATGGGCTCCGAAGAGTCTGAACAACAAACTACAACAATGCATGATGCAACTATTCTTTTGCATTTGCAACCTCGCCCTTTCAATACTATAAAACTTACCTTAGTGTGAGATGGTTTCAAAAGATTAAAAAACAAAAAAAGACAAGGTCCTTTTTGTTCTACATTTTAGATACAAGAAGTGGGATGTACATGCATCGCACACATGATTGTGACCAATAAGTTCTGCACAAGCTATGTTTCAGCTCTCTTTTATAAATGTTTTAAGGAATTTAAACAAGATATGTCCAATACCAACAATTCCACCTACTCTTAAGTTCCATGAATAGGTAGGCTTTTCATATTAATTAATAAATTAAAACCTCGACGTAGTATATGGCAAGTTTGCGATAAGTCAAGGATCTTCTTTTAAAATATATTTTTTACAAACTTTTGAGATCTCATTGACAAGTCATTATTTTTGCCTCATGATCTTAGCTAATCTTTTTATGATACCAAACCAAAATGTCCCAGGCGATCAAGGTAAAATTTTGAACAGTCAGCCACTAAAAACCGACGACTCTCACATTAGATAATTCAATAGCATTTCTCTACTACTTGTGTCACCCATGACCCAACTACTAGTGCTCATTGAATAAGAGGATCGGCTGTCTGCTGTGTAACCTGTGTTTGTTGCAGGCAATACATCAACCCCTCCAATGAGGGAATGCAGGTCAACTTGGGGCCTGAACTTCCCAAAAGGGAAAAAAAAAGAAAAAAAAAGGGAGGATAAGATTATGGTGATTATAGATCCTACCATATTATTGAATGCACCTCTAAATGTAGAGTAGCACTTGAATATTTCGTTGTAACCAAATAGAATATTTCGTCAGGGCTGGTTCAGAGGCTTCAGACATGAATAGGGAATGAGCAGTTTATATAGAAGACTGTCTTGTACACTGTTTGTCTATGATAGCAAAAGTGCTACCTAATGATTTCAGCAAGTGGTGGTCTTGAGGCTCTCTTTTCCGGAAAGATCTATTTCGCGGTATTACATGGCTTAGTAGAGAGATAAAAAAAAAAGTAGAAGATTGTGTTGGTCATTCCCAATTTTCCTTTAATAAAAACAGGGTTTGTTCAATAGCTCACTCTCTCATTTCAAAGGCTAGATAATCCTGAATCAGTAATTCAAAAAGCATACTTGTAAGATATAAATGTATCAGAAATTTGGGTTCACTTCAGGCTGTGATTCAGTATTGAGCGTTTTGTAAAAGTAAACATCAAAAAACAAGTGCAAAGCAGGTATTGAATAGTATGAATACCATATATGTGATTTCATTTAAACAGATCCATTAATATTATAACAAGCACCAAAGTGGTCTACTACACACATTATGCAAATTCTTTTCTCCAAATAATTGATCAGGTGGGTGCATTTTGTGCATCTAAATTACAATACAATATGGCATGAAGTAAATAAAGATGATATCAAGTCAAAGATTACTAGTGGATTGAAACGTCACATAATTAAAATTTGGCCAACCGTAACTATCAAATAAAATTAAATATAATTTCACAGGAATCATGGCTAGCAAGCTAAATGAGGAATATATGCACAATGACATAGCTGAGCGGACAGGCACAAATGTATCTTTTACTAGGGTTGAAAAAGCAATATTTAGATGCACTATAGGCTCATTTCCAGAGCCAGCCTGCCATGGAAGCCTTAATCTCGACCCAACGATACGGAATTAGGCTAAGTTGAGCAATTGTTTGAACTGGACAAGACATCAATTGGGTTAACCCAAGAATCAACATGCCCAGAAACATGCCAAAGGCCTTACAAGCTATAATCCGCAATTAGTTGTTATCCCAATAACATAGAACAGAATATACATGTTATTCGCCAGTTTGTTATGTCATTATCACGGGTCTAGTAAATATATTTACTTAATAAGTGCAGTAGCAGACAGTCAACGACCAGAATGTAAGACGATCGACTCTTCACAGAAGAAACAAAAATTACTTTCCTCGAACAAAGCGATCAAAAGTAGAACTGGAAATTGAGCTATAAGTTAAAGATATTCTAAAATCCTCACATCACAACCAAATGATAAAACCAACAGTATATTTCAGCAGCATTTTTTACTTACATAAGCACACATGATGTACCTGAATATCAAACTCTGAGAAGCTGAACCTTGTTAGCGAAAGCAATTCCAATCCAATCAGGATGATTAGCACACCACTGCAGCTGATTAATTTCAGCAGGGGCATTGTAAACAAGAGCAGGATCAATTTCGCCAGCGTTCACAGCCCCAGGCAATTCCCAAATCAGCGCCTGCCCGTCATCACCGGCGGAGCAAAGGTGCAGGCTGCTATGTGGGGCCCACGCGACGGAATTGACGGACGCGCGGTGTCTCTGTAATTCGGCGACGGGCATCGCCGGAGATCGTATGTCGAGAACAATAACCTTGCTGGAATCCATCACCGTCGCAGCCATGTACTTCAGATCGGCCTTGTTCCATGCCAGCCTGAGCAACGGCGTATCAGGGCGGGGGCTCTCGTAGACGATCGTCGAATGTTCTTTATCTCGGAGATCGAAGATCCGGACAGATCCGTCGGCGGAGACGGAGGCGAAAATTCCAGCCTCGCCCCACGCGATGTCGTAGACCTCCTTATCGTGCGCGATCAGCTGCGTCTCGACGACGGATTTCTCGACGTCCCAGATCGTGCAGGTGGTGTCGATGGAGCACGTGCCGATCCGCCGAGGCTCGGACTCGTTCCAGTCGAATGAGGTCAGCGGTGCGCAGTAGTCGCTGGATTTGGAGTTGGAGAGGACGGAGTGTAGCTCGGAGGATGAGTCGGAAAGCGACCAGAGGCGGAGGAACTCGCCGGAGGAAGCGAGGAGGGAAGGAGAGCGGGGGTGGAACATGAGCTTGGTGGCGGGGTAAGGGTGATCGAAGGAGATGGCCGGCGGGGCGAAGGAGAGGGAATCTTGGTCGAAGGAGACGATGCTGACGTAGTTAGTGGGGCCCTCGATGAAGCTGCCGAGGGCGAGGCGGAGATGATGGTTCGACGACGACGACGGCGTTGGAGTGAAGGACATGGCGTAGACGGGGTACGGAGAGTCGTAGGTGTAGGCGTTAGGATTGTTGCAGACGGCAGTGGCGTCGGCGGCTGACGACGGCGCCATCGAGGGGGTCTCCATGGTGGGGAGTAGTAGATGTCTTTTGTTGTGACCGAGAAGACTGTATTGTCGTTATAATAACAGTCTGCAGCGGGGAGATGGGCTGCGGCTGCAAGGGGGGCTCGGTCAAACTCCACGAGCGCATTGAATAGCAAGAGGCGAGCACGTGAGTTTTGACTTGTGTTACTGTAGCTAAATAAACTCTAGCTTTAAGACAAAATTCTATAATTAAATATTTACGCTACATTCGTATACATCTTCTCGTATTTAAATAAATAAAAAAATTTATAATTATTTTTTAAAAAATTTTCTAAATAAAATTTATAGATTTTGATGAGATCTATAATTTTTATTTTTTAAAATTTTTCCAAAATACTTTCAAATAGATATTTTAGAACTTTAAAGTTTAACGAATTTAACAGATTTTAAAACTGTTTTCAAACCCACTTCGAATCTGTTAAGTTTGGAACCTCAAAATATATTTTTAAAAATATTTTTTAGAAAAATTTTGAACATAAAAATTGTAAATCTCGTCAAAATTTATAATTTTGATATTAAAATTTTTCAAAAAAATACTGTTAAGTAGATTTCTTTTAAGCCATTATACGAAATGATGTGATGTAACGCTACACCAAAAAATCTTTCAATTTTAAGTACCAGTCTATCCAATCAGTATTGATGGTGTGCGTCATTTCGATATATAATATGAATTAAAAATTTATATTTAAAATTTAAATTAATTTTAAATTTTATATTAAAAATTAATATATATTGGAATGGTTGACAATATATTAAAATCTGAGTTTATTAAAATTCGATTTGATTTGATACAAAAAATTTTGGATAAAATATGAGTGGCCGGGCAGTGCCCTGTGCCATCAGGCCATCAACCCCTTCCTATAACTGTTTTTTTCCTTTATAACGGTCATAATGGCTCTGGATATTACTGCTTACAGATGGGTGTTGAGAGGATAGAGAAAAGTGACGGAAAAGTTATGCATCCAAGATTTAGAGTCTAGGATTGGGAGCGTGACATCTTATTTCAGATATGTTACTAGACCTAAAGAAAAAAATCGATGATATAAATTAGATGGCACATGAAAAAAACATAAAATTTGTTTATGTAAAAGGGATATTTTAAGTATTTAATAGAAGTAATATAAGTGTTGTATATATGGTTAAAGTTAGTTTCTGAACTAACCTCCGCTGGTGCACAATCTAGTGCAATCCAACAACTATTCCAAAATAGTGACACTGTGCTTGATTATCTCTTTTAATTTTATGTAGTTAATCCCTTATTCTCAAAAAATACTTGATTATGTATGCTATCTTGATTGTTTTTAAAGGGTTAAATTGTAAATGATGTTTAAACAAAAGTTGTAGCCCACTGCACATAAACAAATTGCTCAAAAGCTAGGCTTGGACTCGTTGATTGCTGAAATATAGATCAGTGCTATCCATATATTTATCTATTATGATGGTCGTACAAATTTGGATTGGTTAGGAAAAAAGTTTTCTCATGATAAAAAAAAGTAGGTATATTTTTGTGCTAACTTTATTATTTGGTTTGTAAATCTTAAGATTGCATAGATATTGCACAAGAATTACTTTGTAACGATGAAAGTTCCCCTTCGAGAAAGTAAAATTAAAATACTTATTATGGAAAAATTTTCAGCTGCTAGCATCTGAAAGTTAGTTAGCTAGCTAGCTAGCTGGAGTTATTTGAGCGAAATATGTAGTATTTGCGTACGAAAGACGCTACAATCACCTGAAGACTACCAGGATTCATAAACGATGCTACAAACACCAAAGTTGCATTACGTAAGATCAACCTTCTATGGAGAATAAATCGATTATTGCATTTTTTATTGGTATTACTAAATTTATCTTTGAGATTTTGCCCGCTTACAGTCCCACTACTTCGGCTTATTACAACCCCAACTTCACATAAATATCGCAAGCATCTGTACTTTGATGGAGCAAAATGTTTCTCTCTTTTATATCATGTAAATTAATTAGCGATTAAAAGTCATAAAGTTGTATTGCTTCTTCATATATTACCACCTATCCCAATTCATTTATATATGCTAGCCGATTATCAAAGTTGCAATTGGCGTCGGCTCAAACCTGTACTTCTCTCCCATTCCTAAGTGAGCCATGAGCAACCAAACATGTGTTAGCAGTTCCCCGCCAGCATCTTCCATCTCTCCTTCCACTGCAACTCCATTAACTGTCTCGCGAGCTTCACGCCACAATGAAGAACCTTTCTGCTATCACCTTCATCATGGTAGCTCATCGACATCGCATCCAGCTGCGGTCCTATTTCATTCTTAATTAATCTTGTTGCAAGCTTCCATTGTGTTTACTGGCCATCCATTCTTTTCAAATATTAGATTGATGACCGCACGATCATCGTTGTATCGAACGACGCCTATTCCCGCTGGCAGCATGAAAGGGCGCGAGATCATCAGCGACAGCATGTAATTTGAAAGGCGCTTTGCATTTTCAGCTACGTCGTCGCCAATATTAGACCAGTAGCAAAGCTCCGTTGCAATGTGCCAGATAAGAATGCTCTGATCAAAGTCCACTGTGATGCTCCGTCCAAGTTTGTCAAAGTAGCTTCTACCCCGTTTCTTCAACACCCACTCACCTCTGCAGTTCACGACATCCAAATTATTGGCCAGGTATTTTGTGGCCCGGAACTTGTCTATAAGTTCACCATATATGAGCACCTTCAGGCGGTCGTCGACATGGGCGCGACTGGTATGAAAAAGTTCATGCCAACTCTGTTTAAACCCAACAAATGACGTGATTCTATTCATTGACGAGGGTCTGTTTGCCATGCAAACCTCAATAAGATTGTACTGCGATATAGTATTGGACCATCTAGGAGCATCCGGGTTAAAGAAGAGAGACTTAACTCTGTGTATGATGGTGGCGATATTTCTAAAGTTGGCCATCAGCCAAACGATATTCCAGTCGGAAAACATCAGCTGGGCCAATGAGATAGTTTCTAGTCCAAGCGAACCGACAAACAGCACAACTGTCACGACAACATCAGTTGCTGCATCTCTCGGCTTCTCAGCAAGAAGAAAGAGCTCAAATGCTATAGACAAGAAGCAGAAAGCTGCGAGTCGAAGAAATACTCCTGCACGGCGCATGTGAACCATCATTGCTTTGGTGTGCAACATCTCGTAAATGAAGAACAACTCTAGATCAACGACCTTGAAGGCTTGCATGGCGCCAACGGCGAGTATGAGATGTCGCACGTTATTCACTTCAATTTCGTTCACATACAGGTCCAAGATGAGGCGCCAAAAGATGTTGAAGGAATGGTATGAAACAAAGAGAACTTCCTCGACTTCCATGCGGCCCCCTCGGCTTTGGATGTCCTCCCAGCTCGGAAACACGAGCCTATATTTATGGATGAACTCTTTCCTAAGCTCGCGGTAGGACTTGCTAGGTTTGCCGGAAGGTGCAATGCTAGCCCGCAGGTGACCAGGGCTGGCGTACCATATTGCCACCGTTCGCTCCACGCATTTGAGGAAGCCGCAGAGGAAGACAAGGATTGCTGGTACAAGGAGACTTGCCTCGGGCAATGCCTTGTAGAATACATAGCCTACCATGGAAAGCTCGGCGAGCAGGCTGAAAACACTGCGAAGCCACAGCTCATTGTCTTCCACAGAGAAAGATGTTATGGCGTCTGGACCACCGAGGTGTAATAACAGGAATGGACCCCATAGAGCCAGTATCCCATCGTCGTTTCCAGATGGATGTTTGCTGCCGGGAAGCTTGCCGAGGGCATACTCCACCACCCATACGCCGCTAAGGTAGGAGAGCCATATTTGAAAGTGCCGTATCCCGGAGTGGGTGTGGCGCCGACGGTCCGCCATTAATGTCAGAAGGATTTGCATGCAGAGGCTTCCAAATATAAACAATCTGAGTTTCAGGATGTTTTCATCTAAAACTCCCATTTTTCTACGAGATTTAAGTGTTGGTACCATATTAAGCGTTTGATGGTTTTGTATTGTACCTATACAGCCCTAGGTCCAGAAAGCAAAGAACACCCAATCCCAAAGAAAAGAATAATATAGAACAGAGAAACAAAGAGATATCTGCAAAGAACAAAGCCATAAATGAATAAACAGAGTGGTCTAGGACCACTTAAGATTGGAAAAGGTTTAGGCAAACTCTAATTGTGTTTCACTATTGTGATTAGTCTGAGCTTAAACTTATCATTAAGCTTATGTAAATGTTAGGATAGGAGATAAGTATTAAGTATTCTCGCGGCCCGCTTGAGGTGCTGCCACACGTTCAAAGGACGTGCAGCTAATATTCATTACGAACAAACTGCAAACACCAAATAGTAAAACAACGACAAACAGTAACATTTGGTTAGATGAAGTCAGAGTTGGGGATAGCGGCGAGGAAGACAGAGTTGGGGGAGGAGGCGAAGGTGAAGGATGTCTCGAAGATGTGGCAGGCGGTAGTGATGAAGTTTGGGTAGATGAACATGACAGCTATCGGACTGGTGACAACGGTGAAGATGATGATGGTGATGGTGGTGCTGAATAGGATGAGAGTGAGAGAGGCGGACGCCAAACAGCACCATGGTTGGAGCTTGGAGGAGTGAGAGGCCATGAGAGATATCTTCATGGGTGGTGATTTGAGCGAAGCATTGACTTCGTTAGGGTGGTGATTCATTGGATTATAGGAGCTGGACGGCGTTTGATATTTGCTGTTTGTGTTTCCGTTTACTATGAATATTTGCTGCGCGTTATGTATGAAGAGTAACCGAAGATTCTCTCTTCTTCTTCTTCTTTTTTTTTTTTTTTATTAAATTATCGTGGTGAAATTTATAATGCAAGCGCACATCCTTATAGAGACCTCAAACCCGTAATGATGTTTGGAAGATTCATGTTTGAATTTAAAATTTTTATCCAGAGATTATTTATGTAGGCCTTTTTCTTAAATTTAATTTTGTGCCAACTTTTAGGTATACACATGTGTATTTGAAAGCCATGTAACATGATTAATTCGATTCTAGTAAGTGTTGTTTGAACTATAACATTTCTTGTCCATTATCCATTTTTTCTCGAACTTGGAAACAATTTAGGTTGTCTTTTTTGGTAGAAATTTCGTGCAAATATATTAAATATTATATTCACTCATGAAGGTCTCTGAATTCCAAAAATAATGAATAAAAGTTGAATTAGAAAAGCTACTAGATCATATCAGGGTGATTTTCTAGCGGTCTCTTTGCAAAAAACAAAACTAAAAAAAAGGGGAAAAAAACATTATCCTGTCCGAAAGTCGATTTTGTTACTTCCGATTGGGGTCGCATGTTGAAATCAGAATGTCGTGGCTCTTAAATCAGAAGATGAGTACTTCGTGATTCAAATAAGGAGTGTCGCAAATACTATGATTTAAAATTCAAAGGAAGTGCTACAAACATTATTATGATTTGAAGTTCAAATCAAGATGTCACAACTAGAACCGAAACGAGTCGAGTTATATAGTGTTTTGCTCAGCTTGGCTCGTGTGAAAAAATTTGAATTCGAGTTAAAGTCGAGTTTGGCTCGAGCCGATCTCGAGCTTAATAATAAATAAAATCATGAATATATACTATTATTCATTTTTACTCTTACACATAATTTATTACGCTTGTCCATTCCAAAACCCAGTAAGTACTAATAAATATGATTATTGATAATTTTTTTATATTTAGGGATGTCACATAATATACTGTAGTTATCAAAGATGCTGACATTTTGTCTTCTTTTTTGAGATTGCCTCTAAAAAATCATGCACCGATTCTTTTTTGTACAAATAATATATAAATTTATAGATGGCGCCAATTAGGACTGAACATTCGGATCAACCGCAACCAAAAAATGAATCTGAACTAAATATCAAGAGACCTGAACCCATGCAAATTTACTTCCAACTCGAACTGATCCAAACAAACAACAATTCGGGTCGGTAAGAGTCGACCGAGATAGGCGTCGATTATAGCGGAGAAAGCGCTCAATCTACTCGAGCTTGGCCGCGGATTCAATCGAAGGGTTGAAATTGGTCGGAGAGGACAGATTAGAAGATCAATTTTCTCCACTGGATGGAGATAATAAATTGGTGTAGAAGATAATGCAAAAGGCAGACGGCTGGCTAGAGAAGGTAGCGATGTTGGATTAAGCGATTATGAACCTCCATATGGTTGGGATTCCAATTCTTATAAACATGCATCTTGGGAGGGGAGGTATCTAATTACTTCACTTTCATAGCGAGATTAATCTCATCCTGTGGGCGATACTCTTTAGGAGACCAAATTAAAATATAAATTGGAATTATATATTAGAGGCGCACCAATATAAGTGCCTAACCCACTAAGTATTGATCAATATGACTTACTATATTGCACCATTTTTCAATCCAAATGTATGATAAAATCGAACTTGACGATCATAGACCAAAAAAATATATAAAAATTTTATCTGCAGTAATACGACACGGTATATATTGAAGAGGTTCGTATTACCTGCTCCCTCTCCGTGAGCCATATTGGAGAAGTCAAATATATGGCATAGTTTTTTTTTCTAAGATCATTGTGAAAACTTTTGCCATATATTTTTATACGATAGTTATAATAAATAAATTTAGAAAAATTATCTTTAAAGACTAAAATAGTTTATAAACAGTATCGATTTATATTTTACGGATTTAAAAATTCCGATTGCACTGTATGGACGCAAATTATAGTAATCCGAATCATGATATACGTGTACATAGACCGTGAGCGTTGGAGCAAACAACAGATAGGCCCTTTCGCCTAACAAACTCCTGGATAGCAAGCAGTTAGAATTGTTAGGTAGCTGTCGCTTTCTATGACGTAGAAGACAGAAAAATCGTGTTATTCTTTCTCAGCACCTTCCATTTAACTATCCATGTTTTACTCGATCGCCGCCCGATCTACATCACCCAGCTGACTGCAATAGTCAACCGAATTCATACAACACGTGAATCAATGCTTCCGGCGTCGAATCGTATCGTTCTGTGTTAGAAAGGAAGCACACCAGAATTTTATTCTATATAATATTTGCCACCAATTAATATGTTAATAGACAGATTCCAATATACATCCGATACGCTTCAGTTAGATAGAAGTCTAGCATATCCAATAGAAATTTAACATGTTCAACACAAGTGTATATATTTATATTATTTTTATACTTAAAAACAATTAAAAAATATTATATAATAATAATATATAACAATAAATAATATAATTTAATAATTTATTAACATATTATTTTTTATTTTTTATTAATACAATTAGATTTTTTTCTTTTAAAAATATAAATTATTATTTTATAAATATATTTATTATCGAATTATTGTATATTTAAATATAAAAAAAAATTTATTATTAAAATTTGTTATTTTCTAACTGTATCTATGTTCATTTTTTCTAAAAATTATTGTCCCATATTTTTATTGCATCGTGTCTAATGTACCTATAGTCCGTACTTTCTGGCTTTAAAAAAACGCCGATTATAGATCCCTGCACATTCTTTCCGAATCACTTCATCTCTCACCTTTAAAGGGAACACTAGTTTCAGTTTTCGCCTTCTCTAATGGCGTACGCTTCAGTTAGCTTCGAATACGTGATCCCGAAGTCATTAGTACTCGTTCTCTACCTTCTCGACTGCGTTACCTACGCCTTCTCCTTGGTCTTCTACTACACAGGTCTGTCCATTTCCGACGAAGCTCCGAGAATTATCTCATGGCAGGAGCTTTGCGCGTACATGCACTCCGATGCATCGGCGTTAGCAAAGTCCAACGACCCCTCTACATTGAAGGAAAAGCTGCCGGTGATGGAAGCTTGGGATATTTGTTAAACGTAATGGAGAATCTTCGGGTCAAGGGGGAAGCTGTTTGTTTAGTTTGCTTGGAGGAGTTAGATGAGAAGGATGAAGTTAGAGAGCTCGGCAATTGTCGGCACGTGTTCCACGTGGCCTGCGTCGACCGCTGGATCGAAGATCGGTCGTCTCACGTGTCCGCTTTGCAGGTTGCAGTTGCTGCCCCAGAAGCGTAAGACACTGGGGAATTGCGAAGGAGAGGCTGGCTTGTCTAAAGGAAACTATGGTGAAGAGAGGCCAGCACTTTTTTTTTTTTTTCCTTTTTTAGTTTTTTACGAAATAGAAGTTCCTTTCTTGAGGATGATTTATTAATTAGTAAATAGGGTATAACGGTTGTTTAGAGTTGCTTTCTTGATGATTTAACATTTTCTTTGTTTAGAAATCAGTATTTGATAATATGGCGTTGAGAACATCATCGTTGAGATCGTGAAGTTATTATTGAGGTTATACAAAATAATGAAAATTAGATACTCGATTTTCATTTTGCAAAACAGAGCAATTTATATAAAAAAATTGTAATGGAGAAAAAGGTTCTTGAAAATAAGAAAAAGAATGGCAAAAAAAAAAAACGCTTTGGGAGAACGTAAACAGCAGACTGCGTTCTGTAGTTTTCTTAGATGCTGAGACAGTGAGACTCTCATAAATTCATAAGGAAATTTAGCTCTCTAATTTTCAGCTCCATCTCCACTTTGGGACATGTATTCACTGACAGAGGTCGTCGGTTGGACGAAGCAGGTTGAAAGAGAGAGCAAGCGTCATGCTTGAAATTTAGAATTCAATAATGAGATAATTGCATATGAACCATTATTTCTGTATCATCATCTCACGATGCATCTCCTACACCCTTCTCAATATTGAATTGTACTACTCTCTTATGGTATAAAATGTAGTAATGCTAGTCCCCCCTAAAAAATTCACCAATTAAAGTGGTTAAAAAAATTGCATTTTATTAATTGGAAAACTCATCCATTTTTCGGTGTATTTTTGGAGGGGATCAAACTTTTTCAAAAATATAATAGATGGAGAAGAGGAGCGAAACTGTGAGAGATTGTTGCTGTGTTTTCTAAAAATTAGGTCCACGCTTTGGTTCTGTTTGGTTAATGTAAAGGAAAAAAAAAGAGTAAAATGGTTCGAACTATTAAAGTTTCAACGTATTATAGGCTTCTCTGTTAATTTGTTTCGACCTCCTAGGCTGCTAGGCTGATTTGGCAATATGACTTCAAACATACAGACAGAAGTATGCAGCCGTGTTTGAATCCAATACATTGGAAAGAATATGGAAGAGTTTGGTTTCTCAACTCTTACTATGAATAATAGCAGAAGCACTTGTACTTTTGTAATATAATAGAACCAATGAGTAATGATATATTAATTAGTTCCCCACTTTTATACATCCTAAATAAACTCTTTTTTTATGATAATTACTAGAACAAAAATTTTGAAAAACTTTAAATATTTAAAATAAATTTTGAGGTGATCTATAATTTCTTATTAAACATTTTTACAAAAGTATATCTCAAGAGGCTCAAATATTTATTTAGAAACTGTTATTTGAAAAAAATATATATAAAAATTATAGAGCAAAATTTATGTTTTTCATTTTTAACTTTTTTAAAGTATTTACACCTATGTACAATGGAATAAATTTTTTAAAAATATATACAGATTTATTTGAAATAGTTTAAAAAATCAAGAAATTTTCGAACAAAGTCGGATCAAGAAAACTACATCCGACCTCTCCCAAGAACACAACTAATGCACCACGGCAAACCATACATGTGGTAAGTAGAAAGTATACCGTTGAACATGTGATAAGTAGTAGATGGTGAAAGTAGACCAATCAGAGGCCGCAAAAATTGTTATCCGTCTCGGCACTTTCAGGATATCCAGAGGATGCTTAGCAACCAAAATCATTTTGTAATTTACATGGATCTTAGTGTTTCTGGATTGATCCAACTGACTCACCCTTATCGAAAGAGCAAGTAAAACAATCAGCAAAAAGTATTTCGAACCGCAAGTAAGATTTAATTAAGATTTAGCAAGCACTTCATATTGATCGTAGTTAACAGGCCACCTTGTCTGCATGCTTTCAAAGAGCCCATGAGTGCATGAAGTTATGCCCTGCTGGTTCTGTCCTAGGAATGGAAGCTTCAGTTGGGACATAGCTGTGTTGGTACCTGTCACAGTCGGACAAGGTTAGACTTATTTCATTATTATGAAGAAATAATTCTAGAATTATGAGAATTATGAGAAGCAGAAGCAAAAGTTTTTTTATCTTTTGGAGGCAACGAGACAAAATATTCCCAACGACAAACCATATTATTTTTCACCGGATATTATTTTCTAACCAAATTGTATAGCCCGCATTAGACCTGAATCTAGTCAAAAAGTAAAATCCAGCTACCAGCTTGACAAATTCAACGAAAAACTCGTCAAAATTATCTATTTTTCATTTCAGAACATCCGTGGGACTCAACCCGTAACCTACGCTTTCTGAGGCACAGACCACGCCGCTTGACATGCGGGCGGGAGGTGAAATGCAGATTGTTGAACAATGGGCATAGCCAAGTTGGAGAGATTTAATAAATACCCTATCTGTAGAATGGGCTCAGCTTCCATGGCTCTAGCCTGAGGAGGAAGAACAGAGAACGAATTTCCAACGTGCACATTATCAGATTCCCAAGTGCAGTGAATGGCCCCTCGGAAAGTGGCATCATCAGCTTCCAACTACAGGTGAAAAAAAATGATAAATGATGACCTGCAAGTTTGAAGATTCTGTAGGCATTATAATAGCAGTCTAGTTAATGATAAGAACCTTAGCCTTGAGATGTTTGTTGATGTCCCCAAGTTGCCGTTCCTGAGTGTAAAATTATGTGGTATTAAAGCAGCCCCAAAAAAAAAAAAGTTTCAAGACATGTGAAACTGAACTCGACGATTAAGACCGAAAATAAAAACCAACAACAACAAAAAATAAGGGAAATCATAATATATAAAATATTTTTTTCCAGATAATCTAAAATAATGGTACTCAGAATTTCTACGTAGGTCATGAAATTAAAGTTCTATTACCGTATATACCATACTAGCAATCGCTCAACTTAGTTTAAGAGTTCCTATAGGATTTAACTTAGAATTTCATTTTTTAAAGGACCGTGATGGTCGTAATATAATCATAATCATAATCTCAAAAGACGGAATATTATAGTTTTCTAAAACCCGCAAACTGAAACTCAAGCTATTTAAATAATCTGCTTCTTGAGTAAGATTTGATTCATCTACATGTTGCCAAGATGCAAAATTAGTGAGGTAGTGCATCGAGATGTGCACGACACATATTTCAGTATACTGTATGTGATTCTGATTGCATTAGACATCCTGATGGCTATGATGAATGCCAGTGCTACATCTAAATGCCATCTAAGCTTGCATTAGTTAGAAGATGGTCAAGAAATTTGCTAATGAGTAATTTATCATGCTTATATTCTTGAGGATAAGCCATTTCATGTTCTGCGTTGAAAATTATTTGTAGAAAGAGCAAAGGGAACCGATTTATTTATGCTGTTACCTTTTTCCTAAGTTCGTCCATCTGGTCCAGCATTATCTGCGTCTGCAAAAAAATAAGTATAGATAGTACAAAATATTGACTATCATATTACAAGTTTATGAAAATCGTTACTGTTCAGTTACTTTCACCATAATAACCAATGGTGATATCTATAAAATAGCTTTCTTGTACCATTTTCATGTGCATACTACACTGAAGTAACGTAAGCTTCTTGCATGAAATCAAATTTGAAATGTTACAGTATTTTTGCGTAACATACTCAAGTTTATCGAAATCCTACTATCTAAACATAAGTAACTGCACTTGGTTCTTATTGATAGTTTAGTGTGAACTTCCACAATAAGTTGTATGATGTTTGGTTGGCGGATTGTATAGAAATCTGAATCGGAATAAAAATATATAAGAATTATAATGGAAATTGAAATCTCTACGTATTATCATGGGGTTACTTAAGAATCAAAAAATCTATAACTACCGTAATCACATTCCTGATAGAATGGAAATGATTTCTAATCCTGACGATTATAACATAAACCAAACACCATCAATTGACATTATTCATATTCCTTGTGGTTATATTTCTTAACCAAACATCACGTAAACGTTAAAGGACCATGATCGGTATATTAAATAACTGAGCAAGATGTAACCTTTTTCTTTAAATTAGGGTCCAAAGATGATCTATCTTTAGTTATATTTCAACAGTCACAGAACTTCACAAAAAGGATTTACGTTTCACTATTAGTCAGGCAACTGAAACAATACAATTGGTAGCATGACAAAATTTTCAGGTAGTCACAGAGAAAAAAAAAGGGTCGAATCCACAAATTTTCTACTTATTTATATGCGATTTAGATCGCAAGTTATTGTTCAGGATTTGTAAGATTAAAAGAACCATGATATACCTTCCTTTGCCTGGCTTGTGTTAGTGCTAATTCAAGTTGTCGTTCTAGCTGCTGCAACTCCTTAATACTTAATGGCCCAAGATCCTCTCCAAGCAAATGCCTTCACATAGATAGTTCATTTGGACAATTATAAGAAATGATGTTTTTATTTTCAAAAACAGAATTATCTTTAAACAAAGCTAAAGTTAATTGGAATGAAGCAAAATATTTTCTTTTCTGCTATTACTGATACTTGATAAGACAACCTCTGTGAACGCTGCAAGGATTCATATTTTGCCTTCAACTTGGACATTTCCTGGTACCAGTTCTGCATTAACAGATAAAGTTATACATGAAATATATAAAATTAAAGATTTTTAATTTACAAATGCAAAGTTATTCAACCCTTATTCATAAATATAGAAAGATAAATTTCCTACTTGAATGAAAGTTAAAAGACATTTCTTTTATTATTATCATACCTGTGTGTTACGATCATCAACTGCGAGATCTTGAGATGAATAGCTGCAAGTTTGATATCGTTCAAGCGTCTTGCTTGTTCTGGTAAAAGTGAATATTTAGAAGTACCAATCAAAGTAAGTTTATTCTTCTTGACCAAAAACAAAAAGTAAGTTTATTCTTCTTAAACTGGCATTATTTAAATCAAAATAAGTTAGAATAATCACGCACATTAATCTTGATTAGGCAACCTTAGGAAAAGTAGTAACGAATGCTATGATCTAACAATCTAACAATTTGGTTACTACCTACATATATGACTTAATTTGTTTCAGAGTCAAGCCGACTAAGTTATATTTTGTCATAGTGTATCTTGAGTAGATGTTTCGTTGAATTTTCATAGCATCTGAAGAAGTTAATATAACTATCGACTGTAGCATCTAAAATTGGATTCATTTAATTATTAGGGGAAAACAATTAAGTAAAAATATAGTTAAGCTAGAATAACTAGCATGCCTTGCATTTGTTAGATAATGCACTAAGGCACGTAACGCAATGGTAAAGTAAGACTCTTGGCCCCGTCTAGGTTCAACTCAAGTTAGCCTTCAGTTCCTTGCTAATACATAATTTAGCTTAGTTAACAAAGCACGATAGTGATTTTCGATCTGCTTCTTTACTCCTTTTGACATAAGCGCATGCTTTACAATCATAAACACATTGATACAGTATGAAATCATGACCGACCACACGTCCCGGGTAATGGCGCTAACCCGAATTCTGAAAAACGAACTGAGTTGCAGAGGATGGACCCAACTAGTCCCCGGGGACCGACCCACACTAGCTGCAGGGAATCGTGTATGCGAAGCTTCCGATGATCGAACCGACCTATCTGGTGGAGTCAGGCAACTTAGCCTCGGAGGACCGGTTCTATCTATCAGGTGGGCTGTACGGCATTGCATCGGCGAATATAATACAGAATATTAAGAGATATCCTCCTCATTTAGAATCTTTACTTTTGACATCTTATCGACCCTGGACGTTTGGACGGGATATAAAAATGGCACTAAATATCGGGAGACTGCAAAGATAAATCAACAGCTATTGATATGTAGGGGTACTGATATATTAGTCCAATATACTGGCATTTGTTTTGCAGTTCCAAGAGCCCGAAAGCATACTGGTCGATGTGTATTGTGTTGGTTCATACATATTTTCAATGAAGTTCTCATAACCTATAAACTATATTACATAATTAGTAAAACATTAGGAGTAAATATAAATGTGGATGGCAGCTCCATCTGTTAAGACTTCTGATTTTCTACTTGTAGAAGAACTTGTAGTTTTAAGGGCTACATATTGTGAAGGAATTGTCGTAGCAACCCCTGCAATATCTGGCTAAACTTTCACCTGTTTATTTCTTTTCTGATTCGTTTCAATATCTTTTCGAAAGTAAGTCATTGACTTGCTTCTGATTCTATTTTTTGTATGTGTTTGAAGCAGATTTGTGATGCGGTGCATCCAGTCATCGAGAGCAATGCATCCAATTCCTAGCAACCTTACATGAAGATACGCATATCTTCAATTCAAGAGACGCAACCTTTAAATTCTCATGCAACTTTTCAATTCCAAGAGACACATCTTTTCAATTCCAATAGATACAACTTTTTAAAATATGTATTGTTTCGCCGTAATATAAATATATGTGGTTCTATTTTTGGGAATTCAGACTTTGAATGTATTTGATTTCTTATTTAAAAGATTCTGATCTCTTTAATTGAAATATTTTATTATTTATTTCCGACGAGATTCGTCGTTATCGCATTCCACTGCATCAATATGTAATGGAAATACTAGTCTACTAGAAAAACACTTGCAGATTTGTCTATCAGGTCAAAATGCAACCGTTTGAGAGTACTTGGGATCAACCAAACTGAAATAAATGACTTGGTCCTTCTAAATTTTCTTTTTTCAAAGTCTTGAAAAAAGAACCATTTTCTAACTTTAAGAGTTGATGGCAAATTTTACTAAGAGAATAACCTTGAGGCGATATGTCAGATACTTGAAGCAAGAATTTTCGCGAACTACTTTAATACAAAGCATTGCGAACTTTTTCATCTTGCTTGTCAAGCATTCATCAAACTATAGTCCATTACCTCAACGAAATAATCCATTACTTGGTCGTGAACCTTAGAAGTCTAGCCGAGTTATCATGGCCAAGGATAAACTCCACCTCCCTTCATTCTAGTTAAAAGAAAATAAATAAATAAGCAATTTTGTAAAAGAATCAGAATTGAAAAGGTTAATTTTCGTTTTGTTGGAATAAAGGTTCTAAATATTGTTTGTTAAATATAACAAGGAAAGTAGTCCAGGAGAAATAGCTTGCTTCAAAAATTATATTATCATCAGACAACTGGCCATCTCTATTTTTCGGTTTGATAGAAGACTGAGATTGAAGAACATTACATTAACAAATGGGTAGAAGGTTGTCAGCTGAGATGAGACTTAAACTGGCCGAAGACTTGGAAAAAAATAGAAGTAAAGAATGAGTAAAGGGGAAAAAAAATTAGGTTCGTCTTTTGCACCAAAGATGCAAAATAAATCCCATATAAGCAGCATAGAAAAGCACAAACTATTTCGAATTGCAATTAGAAAGCACGTATGATCCATTTCTTATGAGGCTATATGTGTGCCCCGTCATCTTTGTTTAGGAATTATAATAGGTCCTATCCTCCTCCCTTCCCCCCTCTTCAATTTTCGTTTTTTATCTACAAACATCTATTTTTATCCAATATATCGTATAAAAATCTTACTATGTACTTAGAAGTATAGGAAAAAGGAGCAAAGTAGATTCGAAGCATGCTAATACTGTTTACTTAAACCTGAGATATAAAGGTGAGACAAGCAGTAGAACCTTAGCTTAGTAAAGCGTGCAACAGATTAATTATTGAGAAAAAAAAGATTATATTTTGCATACTACTGTAGACGGATGCACACAGAAAAGACTAAGGATACCAGAGCGCTTGAGCTTCTGCTGGTGAAAATAACATCACAACAAAGTAGATTGCTACACACAAACGTACCCTTTCTTCACAACAGACTTACATCCTTGAATAAAGTTAACGCGAGAGAGAGAGAGAGAGAGAGAGAGAAGGGCGCAGTGAATTCTAAGCATCAAAACGGCAAAGGCGTTTCAGATCCATGGAAGGTCACTATAATTGTTGCAAGCCACGACTTATGAAGCAGATCGCTCCAAAGAAGGCATTAAATTCGAAGGCAAGTACAGAAACAATTCTGAGAAGTGAGAAAATATGTAAAAAGGAAAGACAGATTACCAGGGTTATTTAACTTACCCGGCGCTGCCGAACTCGTAAAGCTTGCCGCGGCTGGAAAAAATGATGAGAGCGACTTCGGCATCGCATAGGACGGAGAGTTCATAGGCTTTCTTGAGCAGTCCGTTGCGGCGTTTCGAGAAGGTAACTTGCCGATTGATCTTGTTCTCGATCCTCTTCAGCTCCACTCTTCCCCTTCCCATGTTTCCCAATTTCTCCTCTTCGCTACTCGCTACTGAAAGGGTTAAAGCTAGGTCTTCTTGAATGGAAATAGCAGTGGTGGTTGTGTTGTACTACGTGACCGACGGTGGGAACAGGAAATGATAATAAGGATTCTGAAGCAAGTGGGTTGAAGATGAGAGAGACATAAAGGAGAAACAGTACCGTAACTAGCCTCTCTCTCTCTCTCTCTCTCTCTCTCTCTCTCTCTCTCTCTCTCTCTCTCTCTCAATTTCCCTTGTGATTTTTATGTTGTAATTCTATCTTCACACTCTATAAGATAGATTACTTACAAAGCACGTACTTATTAAAGTTTATATTTAGATATATTTTCTCTTAAACTTTTTAAATTACAAATTATTAAGAAAAATAAGATAATAATATATAGTTTATTTTTTTTTTAAATGTTAAATTATACGTCAAGTAGATAGTCATTACATTTAATGTAAATAAATCACCAGTTACATTACTACTTTTGATAATCTTTTTAACATATTTTATTATCTTTTTAAAAGATGTCTTGAATTTTAATTATATTTTTCTGTTTTCTTAACAAATTTATAATTTTTTTTTTAAAATGTATCTGTTTTAATGAATGAGGTCTAAGCAATCATATTTGTAACTGGAATATTATCAGTTTTTTCCTAAGTCATACCTATGCAATGTGGCAAAACTAGCGGTAGTATTATCAAGTCAGGCTGCTACAAGTTTGATAGCGCGTAAAGGGAGTTTATGGCTTTACTGATAAATTCCCTTCTAGCTAAATATGGAAGATGGGCTCAAAATGGCCACTACGATGGCATGGGGTTGCGTCTTCCGACTAACCCAACCCATCTCCCAACTATCTTTTTTTTTTCTCTGAATATGAATAAGGATGTAGGGAAGAGGGTTATTTTGGGAAATGCCTAGGTAGCTATTATATAGGTTGGTGTGAAGAGCTGACGTAATGGAGGAAGCTGTGACAAGCAACGTGTCGATCATCGTACGTACGACTTTGGCATATCAGAAGCAATCTATCCAATCCCTACGTACTATCAGCAAATAAATCAACGCCCTTCCGCATTCCTTAATACGCCACTTGGCGTTGTCGACGTCCCAAACCGATGAACGGACGGAGATATTTTTGAAGTGATGCTGAACGTGAGCACCTATAGTAATGTATCCCTATTTAGTGTTTCACTCAGGTCATGTTTGGTATAGGGGTAAGGGTACACTTTACATGGGTTTTAGCATTTACATGGGTAATAGGCCGGTAAACTCTACCCATGTTTGGTACACCGGTAAAAGTTAGATGGGTAACTGTTACCTGGGTAACACTTACCCGAGAACCAAACATGAATAACACTTACTGTGAACATGACTGAATTTTTTTATATATTTAAATTATGTAATTGTGTATTTATTCAGTTATCGTTTAAAATTTGTACCTGACAAATATTTGTTTTTTTTTTTTTATTTATTTTTTTTTTTACTTTTAGCTGAGCTATCATAAAATACTTGTGTAGCATTAATACTTATTAGGAATTTGCGGCGCAATTGTAAAGGAAAAAGCATGTATCAGAGCAATTATTTCAGCCATTTCCTCATCAAAAAAAATAAAAAAAAAAAAAAAAAAAAAAAAAAAAGAACAGCGAACGGATAGGGTTTTGCCGATGCCGATCGTCTGCCCGTGGTGGAAGGCGCGGAGCAGGAGGTGATGCAACATGGAGTAGGGGGGGAGGGCCAGTGCGAGAGGATTCTCGGGAGCGTTCGAGGGGGGAGAAATAGGAACGAGGCGTGGAGAGGGCGCGGCCGGAGAGGACGGCGAGGACGTGGCCGACGCGGAGAGGGAAGTCACAGCCGGCGAGGCGCGGAGGGCGGGAGCCGGAGAGGGAGAGCGGGGCGAGGTGGGCGAGGATGCGGCCGGCGAGGTGTGTTGAGGATGCGGCCGGCGGAGATACG
Source organism: Xerophyta viscosa (assembly GCA_002076135.1). NCBI lineage: Eukaryota > Viridiplantae > Streptophyta > Magnoliopsida > Pandanales > Velloziaceae > Xerophyta > Xerophyta viscosa. The sequence continues at coordinate 348,475 of MJHO01000166.1, read as the reverse complement.
GAGAGGTGCGGCAGCTTGAGGCGTGAATGGTTGAGGGGGTAAATCGGTACCCACCTATTTTGGTGGGTACCAATTTACCCCCCATTGGGGGTGAAAAATCCCGGCGAGTAACACTTACCCATGAACCAAACGGGGGTAAGTGGGTGGTAATCATTACTCGGGTACGTACCACCCACTTACCCCCATGCCAAACACGCCCTCATAGGTACATTCCTATCAGCTCGAACGGAGCTGTATTTTAGAAGAGCGATCTGAAATGAATGATTATCGATTGATCCGTAATTTAATTCTAATCCAATCCAAACGAACCAATTACAACTCAGATCCATTCGATTTAGCCCTAATTATCAATAGAGAGAGGGGTATTGAAGCGGATAGATCTGAACCTAGCCAAATAGATAAAAAGCAAATAGAACCAAACCGAATTGACTTGAACTATTGAAATTTTTCAGAAAATTTTTTAAATCTCCACTGGTACACCATTAAAATTTTTCAGAAATTTTTAAATTACCAATTCTAGATTCCGGTAAATGCTGTTCTTCAATTTTAAAAATATCAAAATATAAAATTGTGGTCTCGAAACCTAACTTCTTAAGAATCGGCCTCTAATACATTATTTTTCAGCCATTGTGTACCAGTGGAGAGAAACTTCAAAGCTGTGCGTACTGCGTGGGTCGTGCAAAACGCCGTTTAATGGTGACACCACTCCATTATTGTTCCTCATGGGCTCTGGAAATCAATTTTACAGTTCCGTAGAAATGGGTCTGAGATGAGGAAATTTAACTTTGTTGTTGGAGTTGGTGTAAATTTATGAGCTGTGTTGGACTGGTGCCTGGAGCCATTCGCTGTGGCACCAGAGGTTTCAGCCGAGGAATAATTGAAGCTTGGTACGTACATCGTTTTTGTCGATGTTGTATATTGTTGGCTTGGCCGTAGATCTATTCAGCAATCTGGAGAGTAACAAAAACCTGCCCCAATGAGGCTTGCACATCATCATCATCAGGACGACCTTGATAACAATTAATCAGTTACATATATTAAACCCCCAATGGCTAATTAAATAGTTAGCCTCGTAATGAAAGGGAAGAACAGTTTAGGGCACACTAACTTGTAATATGCAACGTAACAAAGGAATTTGGTGGAAAAACCCCATGCTTTGCAAACTTCTCAAATAATTTCCAGCTTTTTCGTAAACCTTATAAGATCAATAAAAAAACACGTAGGTACAAATATCTTTTGAAAAAAAAATAGAATACCAAGCAAATAGATTTGGTTTACTATGCAAATTTAGCATTCAAAAAAATATATATTTTGAGCCTCCAAAAATTTTTGAAGCGTAAAGATTTCGGAACCTTAAAACATCTATATAGGTATATTTTTTTAATATAAAAATTATAAAGTATATCAAAATTTATTTATTTTGTATATAAAAATTTTCAAAAAATAATTGTATATGTTTGTTATTGCTTGATTTAGCAATTATCAAAAGCGGCAACGACTTATTTCTTTTAAAAAAAGTGCAAAAGCAGGGTAATTATCTCAAAGTTTAACGCAATGGGAAAGCATTGGAATTATTTAGAAAGCTCGAGCTGCATTAGCAATGATTATTTAAGAAAAGCAAATATGTTTTAAAAAAATAAATAAATAAAAGAAAAACCTGTGTGGTTTTAGGGTGATGATTATAGTACTTCTCTTCGTTCAACTTTCTCACGATTAAAGCTGCTATGTAATTAAAGGAAAAGAGGTTCGTTGTCCTTTCACATTCTTTAAATGAAAGGTCGATTTTCCACTTTATAGATCAAATGTATGTTAATGGCTTCCTCAGTATACCAAGTTGTCTTAACAATTTTTGTCGAGGAAATGATAAACGATATGCGGAAAACACCATGGACCCGAGAGGTTTTTTCATGTGGAGTATATATATATATATATATATATATATATATATATATATATGAATATGATTAGTTGCAAATTGGTAGTATAGCTACAAAAGATCTAAAAATGACTTAAACAGTATTAATTTTTTGAAGAAAGAAACAATAGTTGCAATAATAATTTATGTTAGCTGTGATAATTTTTAATCTTACATATTTTGGATGTAATAAAACAGATATATATCCAACTTATTGCAGGCCCAGAACAAGCTCAAAATCTGTTTGGGTCTTGCATTGGACCCCAATTAGGCTTCCACAATTGTAGAGACTTACAACTCCGAATTTTTATTGTTACTTGCTATCACACCCAAGTATAATGTGGAAGCACTCAGTTAAAGTCGTTAACCCGTTGAGATTTTCTTAGAATAATTGTATATCAGCTCCCTTAAAGTCAACCAGTACTAAAGTCATTAACCCAATGTGGAAGCACCAATGTTAATTTAGTCTATTTTCTTAGCACTAAAGTCAACCAGTAACATCAGTACCCCCAATTGGTGGTTTTTCTCGGGAGACTTTATTAAACCCCTAAGTTATAACCCGATATTTATCACATTCTAAAATATTTATTTAGAAGCACTCTTAAAAACTTTTGAATGTAAAAGTTGTATATCACTCAAAATCTTTTTTTTTTTATTTCAAAGTTTTTCTTCAAAATATGTCTAAATAGATTTTTTATTGAAGCTCTAAAGTTTTAACAGATTAGCAAATTAATTTATAAATCCACTAAAATTTTAAAGTCTCCAAACGCCTAATCAGAATTTTTTGTAAACATTTTGATTATTGAAGTTGTAAATCACATTAAAATATTTTTTTTATATTTATTTTTTTTTCCACAATTTTTTTATAATAGTAAAAATAATTCTGACAAAATTTAAACTATAGACTAATTTGTTTCAAAGAATAATATATAAGTAGTTTTAAAGTCCAGTGTTGATAGGCAATTTCTTCGTATTTTCTATGACTTAACGTTGATCTGTTGATAGTGTTTCCTAGATCCAGCTCCTCTTACTATGTCTTGTCCGCCTTTTACACCCAAGCCGTTGCCCGTGCATTTAATGTCGCGCGGCTGCTTGAGACCATGGTCGGAGCACCTCATTCACGGGGTGTGGGTTTTCAAAGGCTATCATTGAATCACAGAGCTCTGCAAGCTCTCGTGCCTTCAGAAGTCGCATTAGCGAAGAAATCTTTATAGCTGTCCCCTTCCGGTAAAAGCCTGTCTGAGAGCTAGATAGGCCGGTGGTGATTTTTGGAATCTTGCCGGCCTGCATTTATCTGAGGCATGGGCCCCACAACAAGGGCAGCTCACGAATTGGCCAACGGGTCGTATGATCTTGTGGCCATCATTTGAGTAACGATGTTTTGAGCCGGTAGGTAGTCTGGCATTATAGATAAGGCCGGTTGAATCTAAGATCCATCCTACATCAAAAGATAAGCACAATCATTTTTAGGGCCAAAATCGTGCCGAACAGCTCACGAGTAATTTGGATTCGAATTTCTTTAAGCTTAGCTCGAGCTCAAATATTGCCGAGCTTAAATTGATTTTGAGCATGAATTCAAATCCAATTAATTAAACGAGCTGAGTTTAAGTATCGTATTTCTCGATTCGTTATGCTTGCGAACCTAAACGAATTTTTATATTTTATTCAAACTCTCTTATAATAGAATTATTTAAGTGAGTTTGAATTCAAATTTAAGTTTGGCTTAATTCATATAACCGAGACGATGTAGAATCGCTAAATCAATCGTATCAAATTTGAGATTAGTAATATTAGACTTGAATTCGACACATTTTCACCCCTAATCAATCTAATCTTAGGTCACATAATCATAATGTAACCTACTAATCAAATTAATTTATTCATTTCGTACGATGAAATTGTTGAACAAACCAATCGAAGTCATTCCAAAACTTGAAAGAAGCAATGATCAAACCAACTTTTGGGGTAGCTCAAGAGTATATTAAAAAATTGTATTTAAAATATGTTAAAAATATTTATTTATATGTATGTATTGTGATTTTATTTAATTTTAAAAAAAAAATATTTGGAAAAAGATGTAAAATTATGAATTGATTTAAATTTATTCCTAAACATATTTGTATTTGTTATTACCCTAAAATATACTGCGAACAAGACAATCACGGATGACCAACGTGAACAGCATGCTGTTTCATAGTACGAGTAAGTCTTGTTCCACATGGGCCGGCAGACTATTCTGCTCTGGTTCAATATCAGCCCCTCAAGTGTTGAAACATCCCAAATCAGCCTCTCATTTTAAATTTAGGTCGGATCAGTCCCTGGTTACTGTTTGGGGTTTTTTGGACGAAATTTACCTCTATACCCGTAACACTTTCAGGACACCGATATCATCCATTTAGAAGCTGATCTCGGAAAAAACTTTGAACATGAAGGTTGTAGATCTTGGAAAGAACTACAACTTTATGTTTAAAAATTTTTCAAAAACATACTTCAAAAGTTATGTTTTTGAGGTCGGAAGCATAACGGGTCGACCTGACCCGACCCGAAATTGCTACAAATAGTTCGGATATCGAAAACACCTATCTAGAAGCATTTTTTGAAACATTTTGAACATGAAAGTTGTATATCTCGCCGAGATCTACAACATTTATGTTCAACATTTTTTCAAAAAATGTTTCTAAGTAGGTGATCTCGGTGTCGGCAACAAAAGAACAGTTTTGTCCAAAAAAAAGGATAAACAGTGAATAGGGGGCTGATTTGGGCTGTTTTGGAGAGGAGGGGCTGATATGGTATGGAAATTGAAAAGGGGGGGCTGATTTGGTATTTCCCCTCAATAAAACTAGGACATGACATTACGTACGTAATGTCCCACCGATAGGTCTAATAATTTGGCGTGTAAATAATTTTAGCATTTTTCAATTAGAATTATTAATATAATAACTGAATAGTATATTAGAATTTTATGGTTGACTTGAGGCAGAAATTGGACTGAAGTTTTATTTTTTTATCATAGTTTTAATTTAATATAGATTGATAAAGTATAATTAAAAATAATATTTTTAATAATAACAGATGCTAATGCACTGAAAAAAAATTAAAAAAAAAATCTTTACGTCCGTGTTGCCTAAACAACACTTTCTCGCTACCTACTAGACCTGTCATACACAAATAATTTCCATCCATCGTTTTTGCAACCAACCTCATGTTATGTGTGTGTGTATATATATATATATATAAGTAATTAAATTTTATATTTAAATTTTATAAATAATAACATTTATTTTTTTTAATTTGTAATTAAAAAATATTATTTTTTAAAATAGATATTATAAAAAATATATAATTTATAATTTACAAACAAAAAAATTGAAATGAAAATATTGTAAAGAGAGAAAACTCAAAAAATTCTATTACATTTTAAAGAATATAAATTACATAATATTTATTTATGATAGAAGATACAGCAAAATGTGCGATTATATATATATATATATATATATATATATATATATATATATATATATATATATATATTATATACATTACAATATTAGTTATGAAAAAATAATTTTTAGACTAACAAGGAAAAAATCTAATGGACTACAGGGTAACAGAATACATATGTCCCTTTTTTTTAGAAAACTAAAAAAAAAATATAATCTTCTCTCTCTCTCTCTCTCTCTCTCCTCTCTCTCTCTCCTCTCTCTCTTCTCTCTGTATTTGTATTATATATATATATATATATATATATATATATATAATATTACAATATTAGTTATGAAATAATAATCGTAGACTAACAATGGAAAAAAAATAATGGACTACGGTAAGAGAAATACTATGTCTTTTTTTTCAGAAAACTAAAAAAATATATATAATTCTCTACAGCACTTCTTAATTATGAAGATAAAATCTGACAAGTTAAAAATAAAGAAAGAACTGGAAAAAAGAAAGTAGAATATACCATCTTCCGTAGTGTAGGAGATGCCCAGTGTGCAAGAAACAGCGAAGCCGTATAATTAACAAGTACGCTCCACCAAACCCTTAAAATACAAGAGGAAGCTGCCTAACTTTGTCTTCTTCCTCTCCGGCGGGATCAACGACGACCGGCAAAGCGGACATGTCAGATGACCGGCATCCACCCACCTATCAATGCAAACCCTATGGAAGGCGTGTCTGCAATTTCCGAGCTCCCTAACTTCGTCCCTCTCATGCAACCCCTCCAAGCAAACGGAACAAACTGCTTTCTGTTCTTCCCGCGTGCATTCCTCGAAGTGTCTCTGCGTAAAGCTCGAGAACTCCACCACAGGAAGTTGCTTCTTAATCTCCAAAACTGACATTGCAGGAGATTTGGAGGCTTCTGCAGAGGTCGGCGGCGCTGGAGGAAAGACGTCGCTCCACGACGGCGTTCTTGGGGCTTCGACGGAAGGGTAGAGGGCCATGTAGTAAAGGAGTAGGGTTACCACGTAGAAGCCGCAGTCGAGAAAGAATAGCAGAGCGAGGAGAAACTTTTTCATCGGGAAGAAACAGCAAACTGATGAGAAGCTCATAATAAAAATTATCAGCATCAGATTTACAAATGATTTATGAATTTATATATAGGACGAAGAAGTTGAGTATTTTAATAGTTTGGATTATAATAGGACGATAGCGAATCATACCCGCATTGTGGAGTTGAGACTTGGAAATTACTTTGTTGACTTGATCAGTTCTTTAACGATTAATTTACTTAAGCGTGTAAACTCAATCGACTGTTAGTGATGATGATTAAGTAACTCAATGATGCTTTAAAGAATTATTGGTAAGTTAAAAAAAAAAAGAATAACAGAAAAATCATTTGACAAAGTATCTACATAAACAAGAACAAACAGAAGTTAGGGCCAAGCCAAACCCAGAAGTTACCGTATGGCACAACGCGGAAGCGTTGATTGTTTCTTTGTTTACCAAGTAGCCTTTTAGGACTTGTAATTTATTATTTTTATTTAGTGTTTCATTTGCATGTGGTGAGTATAACTGCGCTCTTAAATTTCACAATGAGTACCAGTAATAAATAAATAAAATTATGAACAATAATCTATATACATATTATATATTTATATATATATATATATATATATATATATATATATATTATATATATATTATATATAATAATTAGATGATTTAAAAACGACATGACAATTTGAATAATTTTTTATTATGTCATGTTGCATTTATTCTTATTCATAAATAAACTATTTTTGTATTTGTATTAATTGATAGAAATTATTAAAGTCATGTAACTTATTTGAAATAATATTAAAGGTCTAATATTATAATAAATATTAATTAAAATAAATATTTTATAAAAATAATCTAAAAATTAGTGTAAAAGTAATTATATTTTATATTATATAATATTAATTTTTTTGAATTAAAACTTTACCTTGAAATATTTTAATCATATACATATATCATTTAATGTCAATTTTTGAATAATTTTGTGTATGGTATTTGATATTTCTTCTTACTCTAATAACATATTACGAATAAAATATAACATTTTAATAAAAATAATAGTTGTATGAAATTAAAAATATAAAGACATAGGTAATTAAAATTTTCAACATTATTATTTGTATTTATATAATTATATATATATGACTTATAATCGTATACCGTACGGATGCAAAACTAGTAACTAAATATGATGCTCCCCTTATTATTATTATTTCTACTTCTTTTTTATCTTAGCTATGCGAAACTGCAAATATGATATGCTGGGAGTTTCTACAAACTTTCAAGTAACTTGGGCTCCTTAAAATGGGCAATGGGGAGAATTCTCCTTCTAGAATTTATAGCAAAGTGTACCGCAAGGCTTCGACCAAGAGTCGATTTTATCTTGCTTGGAAGTTAGAAAGACAAAGACCCGTCCTTGCAATTGTAAGTTCAAATGTTTCCAGAGTGTAGAGTTTTCACTTGTCGCCAGCTAAATTTAGTCCCCATCGGCAGCCGAAGAACCATCCGCGGCCGACGAGTAAACGTCGTCCCGGAGAAGGGACAACCTACACTTTGTGCTGTTCTCTGCTTCCAGTGTGTCGAGTGTTTTATGATACAACAAATTATACATATCTTAGTGTTATAAATTGAAATAAGATGTCGCAGTTCAAAATTAACCATCGCCATCTCAATCATGTGTGATAGATTCAAATAAACTGTCAAAATCTCTACAATAATAATATATATAAAGTAAAAATAATTTATGCTATTTCCACGTGGATGTCACGGTTATTTGTCATACGGCACTCTCATTTAAAACTCTTCACTCTTTATTTTCCTTCTTACTAATGCAAATGATATTTATCTTTCTTTCTTACTACACCTTTTAAAATTTTTCTCTCTTTTTTTTTGTTTTATGAAATATATTTGATAAATTAAAAAAAGGCGATTACTATGCATAATGGCTAATGTATCAGTATATTAGATCTTATAACATATAAATTGTAATTTAAACACCCATCACAATCTACTCTAAACAAACATCCATCATAATCTAAATTCTGGATGTAATACACCACAAGCGTTCCCTCTGTTTTTTTGGCTGAGAAATGCCGACTTTTGACAATAAAAACAATTATATATAACACAACGATTTTTTTTTTTTTTTTTTTTTTAAACCTAACCTTAACTTCCATCTGCTGGTTTCAGACATGAGTTTGGCATGTTCATGCTTGCGTAGCATTTTAGTAAACAAAAGCCGAGTCAAATCATCGACAGCTTCCTTGTCTTTTGGAAACAATGGTGGAAAACATGGAATTGATTCTCATCTAATATATAATAACAATTTCATCTATATATTAATTTAATAACAAAATAAGATGCGAGTCTAATTTTAGTTAACTGCGTTATACTTTAGGGGTTAGCATTGCAGAAAAAATATGTGAGTGAATCAAAATAACAATAAAAAGTGATGGCTAATTGCCCCTTATACCTCTTACGATGTAGACATCAGACATGCCTATTTCAAGAATATAATCAGAACAACATATAATTTATTGAATAAAATTTGAGTTGGTCTAGAGGAAAATTTTGTTCTATTTGAACATTGTGAAGCTTACTTTGATTATCATGCTGTATAATTTTTTTTTTTTTTTTTTGGCATTCATGTGGCTCAAAATGTAATTTATTTCAGTCAAAGGTAAATTTATTTGGGCCATAAAATCATTTTAAACGGTGAGATGGTCTTACTGGGTCGAAATCGAACCCAACAGTCCGTATCCAAAACTGAACATGATTATCTTGGATTGAATCGACCACTCTTCTTGTTGACGCCCAATTAAGCACGACATGAATTCAGCTTGCTTTTCCATTAAAACAAGCCTTTGCATGGCTATAATGATCTTCCAGAAGTGCTCTGGGAAAATGCAAGCGCATCAGCCCATGTATTAATGTTTTACATGTGAGGGTTGTCTCAGCGTAATGGAAAAAACGTGGTGAAATTCTATGATGAGCCTGAAAAATGATATTTGATCGGTCATCAATGCCATAGATCTTGCGAGCGCCTGCTGGATGGCGAAGAGATAGCCGATGGATTTCCGCAAGAATAAATGGTATGGAAGGAGATTCAGAATTAAGCTGAGACGATATCGTCTAAGGATGGCTCTGTTTTCTACTTCACAAGTGGAGATGGAGGCGATGGCGGTGGTGATGACTGGCTCGACGCTGTCTTGATTGTGCACATCGCCGTGGTCATCGTGCTGTTTAGATCAGATATGTGATGACGGCAGGTAACCAATTCAAACATTTTTCTATATCGGAGTTCGAGGACGTTGTATGGGAATAAGTCAAAATACTAAATAGACAAATTGGACCATTTTCAGCATAAATTCGGGTCGTGGGGAGGAATCCCTACCGGATTTACTGTCCCATGATTCATTGCCTCAGTCATATATGACTAGTCAAACTATAACAAATATAATTTATATAATAAAAATTTTGGAAAATTCATAGATAGTTAAAACATGTGTTATGTTATTTTATTTCTGGTAAATGTATGAGACATTAAAACGCAACATGTATTTCCTTCTATTGAAATTTCTTCCATTTCCTTGCTTTATAAAGGTGCTTTTACGAAAATGGTGCAATCTCGTGCAAAATTGCATTTTATTTAAAATTTGTTTTGTACCCGTACAAAATACAATCATATATAATAATATCTAAATAATAATACTGAAAATTTATTTTTCGTAATTATTCTGAAAGTTTCTTTATTATCCCAGTTTGGCATGGAGGTCTTCTTTTAGGAAGTTGCCTAAACTCAGATCCGAGAGCGTCAGATCAAACCTTGTCGTAGAATTATTTCGCAGAGTTTGAAGTTCCTACTGAAGCAATGCATTCGTATTACAAATTTTCCCATGATAATTAAAAAAAAAAAAGAAGATGTAAAGTTTTTTTCTCAAATTGATAAGAAAAGTTCCAGTAAATTTCCAAACCTTATTATTATAATAGAAACCGCATTGTTCCATTTCACGTTTGGCAGGTGTACCCCTTTTTTTTATAGATAAAAAAAAGCGAAATAACAACTGAAGATTTTTATACATTAAGTTAGGATGGACCCATCTATAAAGCGACTTCATATCGCAGAGGGCACTAACTTTGCGTAAGTAGATGCAAGTGACTGGTGTTGTGTTTATAATATACAAAGAACCTTTTTAGACTAAATAACTAAATGCCGGTCCGCTCAGGGGACGTCCGTGTAGGGCGCTAAGGACGGACGGTTAGGATTTTTATCTCGTAAAGTAGAGGTTTTAGATTCTAATTCTACAAGTACCACCTGCTAGAATGTTAAAAATTTATTGCCTTTGTACCTTATTGAGAATGACACGGACCTTTGGATATAACTAAATCGAAAGGTTAGAATTTTTTGGTTGATCGAATATAAGTCGGTGCCACCTGTGAATTTATCTGTTACGACGGTCGCATAAAAGTGGGATGGTTAGGAAAAAATTTATTAATGTGCAATAGTCGGATATGCAAAAGTTGCAGCTGAAAATTTGCTGAGTGTTCCCTACTTCATTGAATGTGGATGCATTAGGGTTAGATGGATTAATATGTCAACGAAAACCTTTTTTAAACCTCATGCCAATCAGCATCTGCTTTTTCAAATAATTATTAAATTAACTCAAATTTTATATGAATAAATACTTTTTATAAAAAGTTTAAATACCAAAATATAAATTTTAATATGATGTATAATTTTTATATTCAAAATTCTTCCCAAAAACATATTTGTAAAAATATATTTTCCAGTTTGGAATTCTTACCGTTTATAAAAACTTTTGAGCTTAAAATATCTATATAGAAATATTTTTAAAAAAAATTCAATACAAAAATTATAAAGTAAGTAAAGATCTATTTTTATGTAATCAAATTATTTTTAAATAGATAATATCAGTAGAATATAAAGTAATAAATAAATAGATATTAACAATACAATATGAAAGTTGTGAATTCAATATTTTTTGTATATTGCACAAATGATATTATCCCTACAATGTAAAAGTAATAAATAAATATAAAATAAATCCTCTACCATCTCTCCGAACTTTAAAAAAAAAAAAAAAAAAAAAAAAAAAAAAATCAAATATAATACTTTTTATCAAATTTTAACCCATTTTATTTTTATTTCAGGACTCACTTTTCTTACTTTTTTTATATCTCCCAAATAAACAAGTAAAAAAAAAAAAAAAGAAGAAAAAAGTTAGGATATTCAATGATTCAAAGGCATAAGCTCACGCAGAAGTTGCTCCGAGGAAATTTTTTGCTAGAGAGGTACTTTTTAAAATAAAATATTGAATTGGTTGCGAAGTAGGAAACTTCGATGATCTATTACATTGTGTGTTACCAGATGCACAATATCACCTAAACCATGACGTTTGCACAATTAATCAATCATTCATCATCAAGCTCGTGAAAATAATCTATATAATCAATTCACAGATGATGATGATGATGGAAACCCTTTTTCTTTCTTAAAAAAATTTTAAAAAAAAAAAACTTTGGCAGAGAAAACTCTTACCAAATATATTCGCTTAAAAATCAATTCTCCAATCTCTTCAAGAGTACTTCTAATGCCTTTTTTCACACCTACTCTCGGTTCTTCATCATTTCACTGGAATTTTAAATTTTAGTCATTTGATTAGACACTCTTTTCTTTTATTCCATTACGTTCTTTTAACGCAAAATTGAAACAGCTTTGAAAAACCTCTCAAGTTAGAATCTCTAGAACAAGCTCAGCACCGCCGGAACTTCTCCACTACTGGAGCTGAAATAAGTGATTTGGTTGAACTTGAATCTTCTGCTATTTAAAACTGAATGTATGCATCAAGATGAACTTCAATTTTCCAATATCACCTTTATTTAAGGTGTAAATGATACAAAATAACCCACACGCATTTGTTTCTGCCTCATGTAACTTAATTTAAATAAAAAAATTGAACGAGTATGAGATGATAAGAGTTCTTGATAGGGGGACTTAAACATAGCCCCTCAGCCATTTAAATTTTACGAATAAATTTTTCCCTTTTTTTGTTAATATTGATACTATAAAATATTTATTAGAAGTATTTTTTTGGAAAAATGTTCAACATTAAATTTGTAATTTTTGATAAGATTTATAACTTCAATATTAAAAAAAATTTCAAAATTTTTTTTAAGTAGGTGTTTAGAGGCTCCAAAGTTCAAAGGATTAATTGATTGATTTTGAAACTTACTAAGATTTTGAAACTTCAAAATATCTATCTGAAAGTATTTTTTATAAAAAAAAAAGTTAAATATGAAAGTAGTAGATTTAATTAAAATCTATAATTTTTATACTAAATTTTTTTTCAAAAAATGCATATACAATGATCAAAATGGCTCCGACACAAATATCAAAAGAATTTTTTATAGGCTTAAATAATAGCATAAGAATCTATAAGTATTTGTATGAAAAAAAGAAATTTAGAGTTTAATTTGTAATTTTTCCTTCTTGATAGCGTACCCTATACGAAGAAGAAAATGGTAATGCTATAGCTCTCATTTATTGTCCTAGCTAGGTTTCAAGACTCGCAGTTACACAGTTAGTGTAGAAAATAATGTATAAAAATAAAAATTTTATATGGTTCAGCCGGCACATTCAGTCCACGTCTTGAAGAAAAAGAAAGAAAAGAAAAAGAAAGAATATAACTCTATTAATGGTGATTTAAGATGGTGAGATTATGAGGAAGAAAAAAGGGATTCCATTGAATAGCCCCTGAAACATCAAAATTTATTATTTTTATTCACAAATATCTCTCTGTGTGTACTTTATCTCGCATAGCTTGGTAAATGCTTGTTCTCTTTTTTTTTTTTTTTAAACGGTCATGTGCAACATTTATGTTTAATTGCCCATATTAACTACAACATAATGGAAGATTGAAGATCGTCCAATCACTGAGCTACATGTTGACCTCTCTAGCATTTGATTTCGTCTAGAATTTTTTCCTCCACATATTGTTGCTTGTTGGCCATGATAGATTGCATGTTAATATACAGACAGTAGTATGGTCCTCTGAACACAAGAGTGCATGGGCGTCTGTTTCTGTATATGAACAGGCGCGGTGCCAGTCTATAGATAGAACAATACATAGATCAAATGTCATGTGTTTCCTGGGCCTCACCTTATAATGTTTTTAGCAGATTTTTTGAGCTCTGAGACCCATCATACATCACAATCGAAGAGAACTGAATCATAAACAACTTGCATTGATAGAAATAACAAAATACCCATTCAAAAAAGAAACAAAAGTATAAAAAAAAGACTCTTAACTTCATCATCCTCTGTGGTGGTTATTCATCTCAGATTTCTCAAAAAAAAAACAAAAAAAAAAAAAATCATCATCCTCTAAATTTAGAAAATAAAGCGGAAGTTTCTTATATGGTACACTGTCCATTGGTCAAAAACAAATTTCACATTCTCCAAAAGAACTATGGTGTATCATCTGACTGGAGTCTAAAAGATCACATCTTTATACATTCATGTTGAGATTTTACACTATAGATCTGATATAACAATCACATATGAAAGTTTAAAATATTCAACTGCTTCTTAATTTCCTAACCCCGAATACAATCAAAACTTGTTAAAAATAGCTAGCTGCAGCATTATTATGGATATTGATCGAGCTGGTCCTCGACCGATTAATAAAGTGTTAAAAACAGTGACGACTAGGATTAGAAGCAGATGATACATAGTAGGAGACGATCCAAAAAAAACGACAGCAGTTTTTAACGTGGAACCTTGAAAGACAAGGTAAAACCCACACGGCTGTCACGTAACGCCAAGCGAATAAGTGATTTCACTACAGAATAAGATGAATACAGATCTCCTCAATTCTTTCTCTCACTTTTACAGTATATCTCGGTATCTCTATCAACAACAACCAACCCCTTTTTCAGAGTTGTTCCTTGTCTTTTATAGTCATTACGGAGGACATTCCCTAGGCCCGGCCGGCCCTTGAGCTTCCTCACTTAATAGCCTAATAACTAACGACTCATTAACTACCTATCTTAAATGAGCCCTTTATTAGGAATCATAAAGAGTGCGTCGGTTACATTCCTCCGGCGTTGGCATGTAACGGTTCCAACTCTCATGATCTGCTGGTGGTCGACCTCGGACAAGATCGCTATACCGAGTGTAATGTCGGGAGTCGACGTTGTGGTACATGCTCCAGTAAAAGCCTGATGTCTATCCGAGTTAGATACTTGTTTACGTCTTGAGTCTTTATTTCGGGTCCGGCCATTTTTCCTCTTCAAAGCGCGTCAGCATCACCGACACGTGGCGATCCAGAACGGGGTTATATCAGATATTATGCAACTGTTACCATTATTATCTTTGATATCATCATAAAGAAGAATAGTTATACATGTCACTGTATGGAGTGTCCTCCCTTTTCCTGGTGTTCAAATATGAAATTCTGTCTCGACATCAATATGTATGCTGAAGAACATCAAGGATGTGTCTGGCAAAAAAAGAGAATGATGGAATCCCATGACAGAATTGATGCATTTTGGATTACATGCTAAATTCATTAATAACTGAAACTTTCAAGTAAAATAATTTTGTAAGAAAATTAAAACTTAGTGGTAATTGCAGTGTTAGTTTCTTCTTTTAAAAGAGTAATCACTACTAGTATAAAGTATTATTAACCACAAATATTATTACTATTAAATGTTTCTTAAAGATTTTTTTTTAAGGAAAAATTCATTAAAATAGTGAGTATGAAGTAGAAAATGGATCTAATCTTTATTTTGCAATGTAATTTTGTCTTATTCTCCAAGTAGCTACTAAACAACTAATTTCATTCCTCTTACTTTCAAAAATGAATTCCGATGCTGGAGAAGAACATGAAGAAGAAAAAAAAACACTTGCAATTTTGCACAAACCTAAGCATTCATCTATATACTCATTATTCATATTTAGCGTCACCTAGGACTACACATATTGGGTCCAGAAGTTGGACATAGCCCATCTAATACGAGTGTAAATTCTCATGGATTCTAGTTAGACTAATGGACCTTATCTCAGTCCAAAGCACACGAACCTATGCGTAGACCGCCAAACGCATATACGTATTGAAGCCGTGCTGTATCTGGGTCACAAAAGTCATACAGACTGCAAAGGTCCAACTACGGCACGATTATGTAAACCATGCCGTGCTGGGCAGTTCCATGCAACGCAAAATAGTCATGCTGATATAGCCAATTATGTTTTTGTTTAATAATTTTTGGTTTATTTACCTCACACTGAGCAAAATTAATGTCTACAAAGTAATAATATAATAAAAGTAAAACACTATACTAAAGATTTATAGTTTTACATTTCCTTTAAAAATTTCAAACTCCAATAAAATTATAACCGTAACGATGATTCATAATAAATGATAAGTTCGTACATTTTATATAAAAATGGTAATGATAGCACGCCCGAACATTTTACCCGATTGGTTGCCCGACCCGTTAATTGCTTTAACGCCGTTTGCAAAGGACATCCTCATTTCTTTTCTCTTTTGCTGGAAACCATTTTCGCCTCCTATTCCATCTCCACCGGGTCTTAGTGTTTCTTTCATCCTCCCTGGGTCGTCCCTGGTTGCAATCATATCTCCTGCAGCAATTGACATCCTACAACAAGCTTCTCACAGGTGCATATTTCCGATTGTGGAATCTCCAGAACCTTCCTAAAACCCTAACTTTTTCTTTTGCTTTCTTGATTTCAATTGCTGACTTATTTTGCTCATAAGATATAGGAATAAGTTACTCTTGTGTTAATTTTGATTAATTTGATCCAATTTATTGAAGTAACGTAGGACATGGATGAAGGCAATGAGAATATGGATATAGATAATGCTGGAGAAGAAATGCAGAAAATTGGTAAAAGAAATGCTGGAGAAGAAATGCATGAGAATATGGATATAGATAAGTCAGATTCAACTCAAATCAAAGAGTCGTTGCAGGAGAATATTGATGATAATCTTATACTTCAAAATGTGAACTCTGATAAGTTAGATTCAGCTCTAATTAAAGAGCCCTTTGCCGGAATGGAATTTAAGTCACTGGATGAAGCATTTGAATTTTACAAAGACTATGGAAACAAGGTCGGTTTTCCAATACGGAGAAGAACAGGTAAAACTAATGCTAAATATGGGCTGAGGTACGAAGTATTTACATGCGCCAGAGATGGCAAACCAAATAAAAAGGAGGGTGTTTTATTGCATTCTAGCCTATCAGTAAAGACAAATTGTAAAGCAAGGATACGCCTTAAAGTCTATGATGATGGGAGAGTGGTAATTAATTCTACTATTCTTGAACACAATCACGATGTGAGTCCCAGAAAGGCACGCTTTTTCAGATGTAATAGAAATATTGGTGCAGCAGCCAAAAGAAAATTAGTGCTAGGTGATCAAGCAGGAATTTCTACAGCGAAAAGTTTTAATGCTATAGTTGTTCAACATGGTGGACATGAAAATGTGCCATTTTTGGAGAAGGATTGCCGTAACTTTGTTGAGAAAGCAAGACGGTTGCGCCTTGGTGTGGGAGACGGAGAAGCAATATGTAGCTACTTCTCGCAAATGCAAAAGAGAAATTCAAATTTCTTTTATGCTATTGATTTAGATGATGAGAATCGTCTGAAAAATATTTTCTGGGCGGATGCAAGGAGTCGATCGGCATACAAATCATTCAGTGATGTTATTACTTTTGACACAACCTATCTAACGAATAAATACGATATGCCATTTGCTCCATTTGTAGGAGTGAACCACCATGGACAGTCAATATTATTTGGTTGTGGCTTATTGTCTAGCGAAGATAATACTACTTTTGAATGGTTGTTCAAGCAATGGCTTACATGTATGTCTGATAAGGCACCTGGTGCAATAATCACTGATCAAGATCAAGCAATGAAACTAGCAATTCAAGGTATATTTCCAGATACGACACGGCATCGTTGGTGTTTGTGGCATATCATGAAAAAAATCCCCGAAAAACTGAGTTCGTTTCCCTGAATATGTACATATAAAGGCCGATTTGGTGAATGTTGTGTATGACTCTGAGAGTAAATCTGATTTTGAAGTTAAATGGGCAGCAATGTTGGATAAGTATAATTTACACGCCAATAGATGGTTGGAGTCATTGTACAAGAATCGCAGTCATTGGGTTCCAATATTTGTGAAGGATAGCTTTTGGGCGGGAATGTCCACAACACAAAGGAGCGAAGGCATGAATGCTTTCTTTGACGGGTATGTGAATTCGAAGACTACTTTGCGCCAATTTGTGGAACAGTATGAGAATGCTTTAAAGAGCAAGGTTGAAAAGGAATTATATGAAGACTTTAAATCATTCAACAATGAACGCTCATGTGTTAGTGTTTTTGAGATGGAGAAGGTGTTTCAGAAAGCGTATACGAATGCAAAGTTCTGTGAAGTTCAAGAAGAGTTTAAAGGGATCATGTATTGCAATGTCACCTTTGTTGAGAAAGTAGGAGTCATTAGTAGATACAGTGTTTCTGATAAGGTCTATGAAGGGCAAACCGCATCAAAAAGGGTTATATACACTGTTTATTTCAATGAGAAAGAAGTAGATATCAAATGTAGCTGTAATTTGTTCGAGTTCCGGGGGATCCTATGCCGACATGCCATTCGTGTTTTTGACCACAATGAAATTGACTATATTCCACCGAAGTATATGTTAGATAGATGGAGAAAAGATATAAAAAGAGAATATACAATGGTGAAGGTTAGTTATAGGGATTTGAATGATACTCCTGAGCTCAAGCGTTATGATGAGATCATTGAGAAAGCCCATGAAGTTGCAGAATTTGGATCAATATCTGATATTGACAAAAAAATGGTATTAGATTGTATGGATGATTTGATAAAGAAATTGATTCGATTTGAGTCAGTAAGCACGTGCCCACCACATTCTGCTGGTGCAATAAAGTGTAATGTAACTATAAGCAATCCAGTTCATAGTCCTGTTGCAATCCGAAGAAAAGGACGCCCGCCTACGGAACGCAAACAATCCAAAGTTGAGAAAATCTCTAAGAATACTAGGAAACGTCAGTCAAATTCTGATAATAAGAATGATGCAAAAGATCTGGTTTGTAAATGATTTATCTCAAGTTCTTATATGATTTCCAGATTCTAATAACAACATTAATGTTCCTTTACTTTGCTGTAGGTTAAAATCTGTACAAATATCCAAAACGACGATCCGAAGAAAGAAGCAAGATGCAGAGAAACAAGTTCGGAAGGTACTGCTCAGTTGGTGATGATATAGTTAAAATACTTCTTCAAAGTTGAAGACTAATGAAAATTTATACAGATTGTGGCAGAGAATCCAAGACAAGCGAGTCAAACTCACAGCATAGAACACAATGAATGTCCAATTCCAGCAGAGTACTAAGGAAAGTAGATCAGATAGCGACTTTTTGAGAGATGATCTATTTACATATATTTTTGCCTTGTAGATGTACAATAGCAACTTTTTGGAAAAACATATTATACATTTATTTTGGTAGAACAACGGTACATTTTCTTAAGAAGTTTGATACTTACTACCAACTCATGAAGATGAACTCTGTACTTCCTTTCATTTTGTTTACAATGAAAAGAGCAACAATTTATTTATTTTTAGTACATTTCTTTTGATTGGTTCCAGATATTAAAGAACTGTTACAATATTTTGTCGATTTCTTTTGATTTGTTCCAGAATATTGGTTCCAGATTTTGGAAGCACATTTTCTTTTGATTGGTTCCAGATTCTGGAAGCACATTTTCTTTTGATTGGTTCCAGATTGAAGAGAGCAGCAATCCATAATTTTTTTTCTTGACATGCATCAACAGATCAAAACATATACAAGTTCTGAATTAAAACTCAGCTTTGTTTCCATTGAAATCGACAAATATAGTCTGCTAAACTTAAAAAATTTTGCCATCTTTTTTCTCTTGGCATACATCAAAATATCAAAAAAACAAAAAGGAAAAGAAAAAAAAAAAGAAAAAGCAAATTCTTAATCAAATCTCAGTTTGTTTTCACTGACAACGGAAGATATACTCTCAAAACATCAGAAAGTTTGCCTAGTCATGCAAATCTCAGTTTGATTTACTTCGAGTCTTTGTCTCTCCGACATGATCGAGCTCATCATCAACTCAAGATTTTGTAGATTCTTCTAGTGCATCAACAGCAAGATGATCTCGTCTCTCCGGCGTAGTCGAGCTCTCCATCCATTTCGGTCTCTTTGCAACGGTGGAGCTCTCGGCGATATTGATCTAGATCTCTTCGACATGTGTGGAGCTCTCCGTCAATTTCGAGGTCTCCTGAGTGATCGAGCTCAATCTCTTCGGCATGGTGGAGCTTTGTCACCGACAAGCAAGAGAAAAAAAGGGAAGAAGAAGAAGAGAGGAGATGATGAGACTGCCTGGCCAAAAAGGTGAGATTCTTATCTTATTTTTCAGACGCCGTAACATGAGCGACTGAATCGGGAAGTAATCGGGTAAAACAATCGGGCCAAATAGCATTTTCCTATAAAAATAGAGTTTTTAAATCAACAAATTAAATGATTTTGCATAAGTTTCTATGCATTTAACACCTATCTCTATTTTTAAACTAAAATCAAACTTTTTTTTTCTTTGTCAAAAATTAAGACTTTTTAACGCATTATAAGAGTGCGAAACTAAACTACTCTTCAAATCCTATTTCTCCAAAATCTAAATTTTTGTTTGTTGTTTAAGGAATTTACGGCAGACAATGCACTCATTTCATTAACCAATTAGCACAATGCTGGTTGGTTTGTTATATTGCTATGCCAAAATAAATTTTGAAATGCTGGATGCGCCAACTAAGTTTAGTGGAACATTAGCTTACACACCAAAAACAAACTTATCGCATCAGTTTCACTTCAACTGATATCACATCCTTTCACATTTAGTTAAGAGATGTTAAATGTTAAAAAAAAATAAAAATCCATTATAAATCAAATAATAAAGACACTGCATGTACCTTAATTCTAATTAATATTAGTGAATGAAATATGAGGCAGCTTTGCCATATTTAAGCCACACCACACAACCTGAGAATTCCAAATCCAGTTTGCTTCAGCCGGAACCACTTGCCAATTCCACGATAACATTATCTATCTTCTTTATTTAGAAAAATACTAGTTTTCAAGATCCTGAAAATTTAATAAAATACTTGAAAAAAAATATAGTTTATAATTTTGAATACTTTGATCACCTCTTACCCCACCGGGTAGGCGCCGCCCAGCTGCGAAGGGCTCACACGGCAAAGAAGCGTGCTGATCATGTACGTAATGAGCCGCCACTTGTGGTCACGATATACAAGCGGATAGACAAAAGCATCCCCGCTGGAATATATGTTGACAGTATTATTATTTTCATGGTCTCTCACCCACCGGTTTGGCATCCGATTCTCAACAAATACATAATACATCATAATGCAATAAAATCGTTAATTATCAACTACCAGGTCAGTAACTTGTGACACATAGTTTGAACAATTCCGAATGTTCTCAAGGCCAAGTCAATGGACAAGTCGCTCTCTGCCGGCTAATCTTTCGTGCCGACGAATGCAACGCTGCTTTGATTGGCACCAAAAAGCAAGCAACAAATTAGAGAATTTCTTCTCGAATTCAACAATGATTAATAGATAATGATTCAATTAAATTAAACTATCCTAAGAAAAACTCGCAACAATCATGTTAATATCGCCAAGAACTGGTTCTTATAGGCTTATAGCTAACTAATTATCAGGAGAAGAATGTTGACCTATTTATCTTTTCTTTCCTTTTTTTTTGTAAAGGAAAACTGTAGAGAGAGCTTTTTCTCTCTCTTTTGCCTCGAATTAACACCAAGCGGATGCCACGGTGAGTGGGCGTCCCATCCAACCGAACCATAGCGCGCCCGACTCTTCCATGATAGTAAATCCCGTCGTGTTCTGGCATGACCGGTGCGAGTCGAGCCTGGAACGGACCGGTTGGACTACTGACGGTCCAAGCGGGTGCGGCTTGAACCCGGCCATGCCCATCCTTGCGCGCCACTTCCCGTACACCTCGCATAGCTCGATACGTTTGGCGCCGTCGCTGTCGACGGCGTTGGCAGCTTTGCGGCCGAGGCAAGCCTCTACGGCCATACGCTCACGGCTGTCCCACGCTGCCGCGCCGTCGAGGGACTCAAGCAGTGCCCCGTAATGCGCGCACGCTGCTGCAGCGCGAGCCGCCAACGGGGCGGTGTTGGTATTGAGCTCCTGCTCTGCTAACGTCACCACCGTCGGCCCCAATGCCTTCACTCTCCTCAGCAGCTCGTCGCGGGGGTTGGCCGGCGACACGCTTTCGTCGGCGACCCGAGATAGAACGAAAGCGAGATTCACAGCGAGAGCCTCGCCTTGCTCGCACTCTAGCGACGAACGATCGAGCTCCGATTGTCGGCGCCGGACGATGTTGAACCGCAGGCCCACGCCTCTCCGCTCCGCCAAGCGAGCCAACTTCTCACCAATCATCTTGAGGTAGCCGGAGCCGCCGCTATAGGTATCGAAAGGAAACGAAGGGTCGCAGACAACCGTTATGTGGAGAGACGACGGGCCACGGTCGGTTTTGTTGCGGCGCTCAGCAAGCGCCTGCACGAGAGAAGCGTACTGTGCGCCGTTACGGATATTGAAGTCGATGACGTGGATCCTCGGGTAGTCCTTGCAGGCGTCGAGGATGGCGAGGTTGGCGGTAGACAGGCAGAGCTTGAATAGTGGAGAGTGATCGAAGAGGAACTGCATAGCGGCGAAGTGCTCTGGCGTGCAGAGCTCCGGCGCCGGATAGGCGCTGCCCAGCTGCGAAGGGCTCATACGGCAGAGAAGCGCGCCGACCATGTACGCAGTGAGCCGCTGCTCGGGGTCGCCGCGCCGATTGGCGGCGCGCTTTAGGACAGCTATGTTCGACGCAGCGACCTCCTTGTTGCCTTCAGCTATGGCGGCAGCTGTGTCTGCGATGAGCTGTCGGGAAGAAGTGGTAGTCGTCATGGTTGAAGACGAGCAGGACGCAGTGGACGACGTCAACGAGGAGGTGGAGGCTGTAGGGGATGGAGCCACAGCTGTTTGAGTCGGCGGAGAAGTAGATAGGAGTTGCTGCATCACGTCGCCCCAGTTGGTGTGCGTGACCGCCGAATTGCCAGATGCGCCTGCCTCGTCGTCCTCCGGGTCATCCAATAGCTGTTTCTCCAGCTCCTGCAACCGGTTCTGCATAATTACCGAGCTCTTCGCCGGCGCTGTTGACTGAGCGGCACCGGAGAAGGAGATGTCCGCAGGAGGCCTCAGAAAACTTTGCGAGGAGGAGGACGAAGCCGACGGAGCCATCTCAGGTGAGATGACAGAGAAATCGACGGGGGAGAGTGGGGAAATGGGAGACGCTTGTAAGGTCCTCAGCTTTACAGACCTCAGAAACAAGGCCTGCTGTTGCTGCTCCACCTCCGCCACTGACCGCTTCGCTGCCCTTCCACCTCGGTCGCCGTACACCTGCGATCCGCCGCCCATGAACCTCAGAGCGCGGCCGTAGTAGTCCCTCCCGGGTTACCCAGTGGTCATGTCCGCTGCTCGTTTCTTGCTCAGTACAATACAATATACACACAGAAAGGAAAAATCTAGAACGCCATCGGTCGCGTGCTCCTACGTTACTCTTCTCGGAGCATTATAAGACAGCTATGAATTAACGACCGAGAGCGCAAAGAAATAAAGTAAATACAACAGAGTTTTTTTTTTATGCAATTAAAAAACGCGTACTTTAAATTTTTCTTAAATTACATATAGAAAGATTAACTTTATTTTATAATTTAAAAATAAGATTTTTAAATAATATTTTGATGCATAATAGATCAAACGAATATTGTAATTTAAGAACAAACTACAAAATATCTCAAAGTATTTTAAGAAGTTAAATCATATATTATAAAGTTTAACATTTGGATTATTAGAAGATCATATATTTAAAACAAAAATACTACATGAAAAACTCATGGCAGGGATGCTATCTTCCTTCACCCTCTCTCGAATTATAATGTTACATATGTTCAATGTGCGTTCTGTCTTCTCTTTCTCCGCTCGGCGAAGTTAGTAACAACATAATAAAAATAATTCTTGACCCAAAAAAAAAAACAACATAATAAAAAAAAAAAAATAATCGAAGTATTTGAGGGGACGAGGCGACCGCCACCAGCCAGTGGGAAAATGAGAACAGGGAAGGACCAGCAAAGAGGCGATGTTGGCAAAACTTCTCGCTCTGTACGTAATTCCGGAAATACCCAGTACGATAAAGAGGAAGACGCGGGGTGATTGCGCTGGCAAGCGGAAGGGTAGTATCGTCATAAAAGTAGACGGGAGGCAGATGAAGAGGTTGCGTGAGGTGGAAATTTGGTCAGCGGAGGAGAACCGTCCGCACCCACCCACCTCGCCGGCCCATTTGCCGGAATGGAATCTGTAAAAAAGGTGTCACGTGCCAGTAGCAGAAGTAACCCAATGTTGCTTGAGGTGCTCTACGATCCCACACTTTTGTTCCTGCTTTTGAGAGTAATTTTGAATATTATAACGTTTATTAAATTTTAAATATAAAAATTTTAAATACGATCCCAGTAGCAAAATTTAATATAAAAATTTTAAATTTTTGATTAAATTTATAATTTTTATATTAATATTTTTTAAAATAATATTTCTAAATAGATATTTTAAAATTTAAAAGTCTTAGTAGATTTTAAAATTAATATATTAATCTGCTAAATTTTGGTATTTAAAATATATATTTAAAAATATTTTTTAATATAAAAATTGTAAATCTCATCGAAATTTATAAATTTTATATTAAAAAAATTTTCAAAAAATATTTCTAAATAAGTGGTTTAAGATGTTAAAATCAATGGTAAAATGAGAGATTTATTCATTAAGTTTATATTGGAGGGACATTGCACAAGATGTAAGTCTCCCTTCCCTTGCCTTTTTATTAAAAGGCTATATATAAACTATGCATTGTTACTCTTTTTTATAAAAAGGATACATATATAAAATGGCATCTTTTTATAAAAAGGCTATATCTATCTACAATAATGTAAAGCGGAGCTATATCCCTATTTTGCTGCCACCTGTCCATCCGCATCTATTATTTCATGGGACATATCAATGTGTCTAATTTTTAAGGGATGTATATGCTCATAAAAGGATGCATATATTCATTAAAAGATACAACCATTCACCTCATGAAAGGATACAACCATTCACCTCTATATATAACAGTTATTATTATTTATGTGGTACGATTTACTTCCAATCCTAATAATTGTTAAGCTACAGAGATCGTCCAGATATGTTATCAATATACCTATATTCAAGTTCATACATATCTTATGTCTGATAAAATATCTACTCAAACTTTTTCCTCTAATCAATTAACTATTGCAATTATGTCCGCGGCATATTTTGTTAAACTGTAATATGTATTTTTTCTAACACTTTCTGCTAAAAAAGAAGTTTAAATGTCAACATCCGAAGTTGTTATCGACATCAACTTTAAGCACATTTTGAAGAGTAACCAAAATTGAATACCAAAAAACCAACCTTTTCAACTATGAAAGATAAAGAACTGTATAAATTTGCAGTGACACAAGGGAGATTACATTATCACCGGCTTCATCTACGGATGAAGTTGTTATCGCAATCAGCTTCAAGCACATTTGAAGAAGATAACCAAGAAAATTGAATTACTAAAAAAACCAACCTTCAACTATGAATAAGATAAAGAACTGAAGAATTTGCAGCGACACAGTGGAGATTACATTATCACATCATCTACGGCATGAGAACCTACAAATATTTTTCTTTTAATGTATTATAAATATATAATCATCATTTATAAAAATAAAATTTTTATTATAAATGTCAATATTAGCTTTTTCAAACTGCTTAAATAAAATTTATCATTCTATTATAAACTAAAAAAATTAGGATAAATTATTTAAAAATAAATAAAAATTCATACAAATAGTCCGTGCATTGCACGGATCTTATACTAGTATACAAAAATATGAGAAAAAAAGATGCTATGGCATTTTGCATTTTTGTGCTCTTCTTAATAAGATTTTACAGATATATGCCCCATAACTTACTTTGGCGAATCTATGCCTATTTACAATATGAAATGACTAAAATATTCCCGTACTTTATTTTGATAAATATGCTATATTTTCTCTCTTTTTTATTTTTTTTTGCAAAAAAATATTCATTAATCCTCTCACATTTCTTTCTCATCGCAGTACTCTAAATAAAATTATAAAACATCCAAAATAAAGTCAAAAATTCTAAAAAAATCACATTTAATTCGACAACAAAATTGATTATTTTAATATTTTTTTCCTAAAGTTAGATCATTTTTAGAGATGTTAGAAAAATGTTCGAACATTTAAAAGTATTTTTGAGGCAGTAGAGGACGTTTTTTCACGATTTGAATGGCACCGGAGTTGGAGCAAACGCTTCGGATTTGATAGCAAAATGCGTCTCCGAACAGCGATTCCGAAAGATAAAAAACGTCCAAATCTGACAACCGTGTGCAAAGGTATGGCACTTTAAAGATAACTATATTTCAATTTTTTTTTCACGTGCAATGATCCGTCGCGTTCATTGGAAAGCTTGTCGAGCCCCTTCCAATAACATATTTTATGTCTTAATTTGACTCATACACGTAAATATATCATCTACGAAAGTCAAAATACGCGGTGTTCTGGAGTGTTCTAGGATTTCAGGAGTTGTTTTGGAATGTTATAGAGGTGTCAGGGAGTATTTTGGGATGTTCTAGAGGTGTTCTCGTGTGCTATTTATGTGCTATTCTAGAGTGTTCTGTACGTAACGATGATATTCCCCCCCCCCTATGCGTCTCCCTCTATATTACAATTTTACGCCCCTTCATTCGAAATAGTGTTTTTATACCGATCTTCATCTTGTAAAAAGACGATATGCAGTTGTCCTTTTCTTTGAAATTAATTGCAGCTAATTTGACGAAGATAATATTTCATCTCACATAGTCAAGGAGCATAAAATGCCATTATGAATTAGGAGTTATATTTTTGTAATTTTGAATTATTGGGAAGCATAAAATGCAAATGTCCCTGGATAATTTGAAAATAGAAATCATTAAGAGTTCTTCCCATAGACTTTATAAACATTACTGTATCTATTTTAGAATTTCGATGCTCACTGGATATATCATAGGAGAGAGCTAAATATGATATAACAAGTACAGTACTCTACATTCTCAAATATATATATATATATATAACAGAGGCAGCTGCAAAATTTTAGAATTGGATGGGGTAACGTTGAAGGTCAGCAAAGAACAGAATCTAAAATAATATTTGAATGGACGGTAGGCCAAATAGTTGGGACTTGGCAGATCATCGCCAACACCCACCACCACCGACGCTATGTCACAACCATAATATGCTGTGTGTGTTGCTTTCCGTATATCACAATCTCTCTATTTTCCCCATGAACATATAATATAGTTGCTGCTTCATTCTCTTTTCCTTCCCCACGTGGTTCTATATCTCACCCCTCATCTCGTTGGCCCCATCTCTGTCAGCGGGGACGGATGTACGTTAGATCATGTAACAAAGTGACAAACACACTTTACAGTCGCTCCTAAAATCACTCCTTTGGTCTAATATACTGAAGCATTGGTGAGATACACTGCCACTAGCAGATGGTTTTGAGATGGAGGGTAGAGATGGGAGTGAACCTTGAAAGGCAATTAAAGTTAGTCAAGATATTTAAACGATTATTAAGTTGGTGCCCGATCAGGATTTATGGTTTTAGTAAATTGGGAATAAGTCATGGTTTGATAATCACTGTTTCTAATGGTTATCATGAAGAGGACAAATTCTCCAACCCTAACCGGTGATGCTTTGCGGCATTCCTATCGAAGAGTGTAATCTAATTAGGTAGAATATATTTCCTAATTCGTATGAATATTATGTATCTAAAACTTCCTTATTTTGGTACTCTTAGCTCGCTTGTACATAGTGGAGTTTCTCTGCCATTATACTTATAATTTTGTGGACTGTTACTCTGTAATTTTCTCCCGCAACAATTTTCACATTAAGTCTTTGTGTTTATAGTGTCTTGCGTGTCCTAGTTGTATAGTTTCTAAATGATATCAGAGTAGGATTTGAGCCATTCATCAGTAAAGAAAAAAATAACACTCATTGGATTAACTTTTAAAAAAAAGGTACGAACTCTAGCCCAGCCACCACTAACGCCGCTGCAAATTAATGTTAGCATATATGCTATCTATTCATGCTGAAATATAAATTTTTTTTTTTTTCAATTATTCAAAAATTACTTTCCACTAAATATGAAAGTAAGATAAAAAATATTGAGAGCTGATAATTATGATATTGAATATATGATAAAGCAAGAACAAAAGTTACCACTACTGCTCCAAAATTTTCTCGCATTATTACTCCATTCAATTCTCAAACTATTAATTTAGTTGAATTTGATGTTGCTTCTTGAATTTTATGTTGGTTGTGTTGAACTCGGATTATTACTTAACTTCATGTTGCTACAGTGAAAATGTTTTGCTGAATTCGAATTTTTTTTTTTTAAATAAGCGATTTTGGAGTGATGGTTGCTTGAATTGTTTAAAAATGTAGTAAAGAGACAGTATAGCGGATAACCCCACAATGCGTGGGGCACTAGAACCTTAAATACAACAATTTCTCCTCCCAGGGGCAGCAGAAAATGCGGTATTCAATGTCTTCCACGCGTGCTCGCAATGCACGGGTGGATAAGAAACTCTCTTTTTTTTTTTTTTCTGATAGAGCAAAAAACAAAAAAAAATCTTTTTTTTTGTTCAAAAACAGAGGGACACTATTGCTTAATTCATGCGATGTTTATCTGACATGGCCAAAAATTAATAAATGCCCCTCTACTATGCATTTTTGGGCACTCATGTCCTTATATTTATTTTCCGTAACTTTCCATACCTCTTTACTATTAATTTTAGAAACGCGATAACTTAATTAACGATTACGAATAATATGCTGATGTGGCACTAATTAAACTTTTTAAAATATTTTTTATGTTGATGTGGCACTAATTAAGCTTTTTAAAATATTTAATATTTTTTAAATACTCCGTTTAATTAAAAAATAAATTAAATAATATTAAATTGGTGCCACAATCAAGCGTAAAACACAGCTAAATCCATTTCAGGGGTATCGGTTCCCAAATTAATAGTAAAGAAGCATGAAAGTCACGAAAATAAATATAGAGACATGATTGCCCAAAGATGCATAATAGAGAGGCATTTACTAAAATTTGGCCATCTGACATTAATAACTCTGCATGCCTCAGGAGATGTGACACAAGGACGCACAATCCGATTGACCTCTCGATAGATATGCTTAATCGATATTTTCTGCTCACGATTGAGAATGCTTCTATGTTGACTGACCAACTTCATGCAATGATACTCTAACGAATCCTTTTGAGTTCAGATACTGGGCCAGTAAGAAAGACCTTCTTTAAAATGACTTTTGAGAAGCCAATATCCCAAGCTAACTTCTGCGTCCACAGACAGGGCCCGTAACTAAACCTCAGACACGGAGCAGTTTCCAAATGTAAGCTCTCCGAATTACGCCTACGCGGTTGATTCGAAACTTTTGATACAACGTTTCCACCAATCTCACATACTGTGGAAATGCAGCAGTCAATGTAATGAATGAGTGCTTACTTGCACCTATCTCACATACTGCCCGTAGCCCACCGGCGATATATATACCAATGATAGAAATGGGGACCGGTGATTAGGTAGCCCATGTAGAGCCATTGTTTATAGTTTGCACATACGCTAAGCGCTAGGCAACCCGGGAATTTTCACCCTTGATGATTAATTATCTACGGGCCATTCTCAGATATAAATGGAGTGCACATGTATTGGGTATTGTGAGACGAGGGATCTATGACCATATAGAACTAGAGAATAGACTCATTTGGCCCCTTTTGAAAACTAGGTTCAGAGCTGTTTAGGGTCCTAAAATGGACTGGTTGGTTGTAATAATGCACAAGTATCCAAGAAGATAATTTAAGGGAAAATAGCATATCAGCCCTCATTTTAAAACCTATATATTTCAAAGTAGCTTACAAATCAGCATCTATATCGATATTTGTGTCATAAATATTTTAACTACTATATAAGTATTTGAGAAGCTTTTAATATAAAAAAAAAAAAAAATAGTTCGGTGAAATTTATAATTTTTGTATTCATTTTTTTTAAAAAAATGTTTTAAATAAATATTTTGAAATTTTAAAGTCATAGTAGGTTAAAAATTAATCCGCTACCCATTAAGATTTTAGATCCTCAAAATACTTACAAATGTTTTTTAAAATACTTGAATACAAAAAAATGATGTGATTTACAATTTTTGTACTCAAATTTTTTTTAAAAAAAAATACTTCTAAATTAAGGAGTCAAAGACAACGGATTGTAAACTAGAGGTTTATTCGTAAAGCCATGCTAAGACGGAACTATATTAAGAACATGACTTCGAATTTTTTTGTTTTAAATGCTAAACATTATTAGATTGTTTTTTTTAAAGAAGCAAAAACTAAAAAAGAAAAGAGAAAATAATAATATCAGAGGATATTAGTTGTAAAAGGATGGTAGTTATATGCGATTAAAAAAAAGCATATAACGTCTTTCTATCATAAATCACCATTCTTTTAACTAAAACATAAATAGTTCCATTTTGTTGATTTTTTATAAATGTTTCCAAATTTTATTTCATTGTTTTTTAATATTTCCAGTGTTTGTGACTCTTCTGTTTTTGAAATTGAATATGAACAGAAACATATACACTTAATAATTAAGAATAATTAAAAATTTTATCCTGCATACTTCATTACAAAATTAAGTATCATGAAACTAAAATACTGGTTATTTGACAAATAATCCTACTTCCCCTTTGATAAGGGCGGACGCACTTGGGGGCCAATCATGTAACTGTTTCCCCTTCCTTGGTCTATCATATTCTTATCCCTGTCTTAGTCTCCAATATCTTGTAATCTTTTTCTATTCCTTGATATTTTCCTTGCCCAATCGTCTCCTTGTCCTTTGGCTCGCCCCTTCTCGAATAACTGTCCTTTGATGTTTAGAAAATGTGCATCCTATTAAATCTACGTATATGATGAATGGATATGCCGGAATACATATTTCTCAAAAAGTTCATAATATAGTACGTGGGGATATTTTTGTTAACAATATGTATGTAATAGTAGGATGTAAAATCGTTTTTTTACTGATTAGAATGAGCAAGCTCTCTTTCTTGTTTAAGTAGAAAGCAGAATGAAAATTCACCAATTACTAGGGAGCAAACACTTAAACAGATGAAGTTTTGCAAGAAGTGTATGCCCGTAATTTTCAGATTTTAATGTATTTTATAATGGGGGGTCGAATCGGATGGCAGGTGATTTTTTGAGTGAGGTAGGCTGCGGTCCCTGCACGACGACTCCGTCCACCCCTTTTTCCACGAGAAAAGCTTATACCTTTTTCAATTATATATCCATCAAATTATCACTTAAGCCAACAAATACACAAGAAATTTATAACCAAAAAAAATAAAGAAAGAAAGAAAAAGATGTGGACTAGCTATAGTTATGATTATCCATTAACTTCTTTTCTAAACCAAGTTAGATTCTTTAAATTTCTATCATACTGCCGATCATAGACAGATTTGCGCTTGCTTATATTTAGATATCTCGCTTTCCCACTTGTGTTGAACACCACATATAGACTAATAATAGTCAGTCCTCTGTCCGTCCGCATCTTTCACAGATGGAGATAGGAGGAGGGTTCGGTGGTAGAGGAGGAGAATCATGCGAGCGCTCCTCCTCCGCCGCTGCTGCAGAAGCAGCGCTACAGGAGCAGCAGCAGCTGGTGAAGGCGGAGATGGCTGTGCACCCACTGTGGGAACAGTTGCTAGCGGCGCACATAGGATGCCTCCATGTTGCCACTCCGATCGATCATCTTCCATTGATCGAACCGCAGCTTTCGCAGGCTGGTAATCTACTTGGCTCGTACGCCGCCCGTCACCGTGCCGTTCTCTCTCCTCCTGATAAACAGGATCTGGACTCCTTCCTTGTCAGTAAAAGACTTCAACACCGTATATAAAATTCCTTCTTCTATATGTATATTTACTTATGTTTACTTCATATTACTTTGTCGTGTAAATTTGGCAAACAGACGCAATATCTTCTTGTACTTTGTTCATTTAAAGAGCAGCTCCAGCAGCACGTGAGAGTCCACGCTTCTGAGGCGGTGATGGCTTGCCGGGAAATCGAGCAGTCACTGCATGATCTAACAGGTACTCTAACCTTTCTTCAATAATCGCGACGCCACGTGTTCCCATTAACCCTATTTCTTAAACCTGTTTCTGAATCGATCATATTGATCTCTGTTGCACTTCTCTTGGATAAACTCTTGATTCTATTGGTCACTGTTAATTGTGGCGGATGAGAATAGGTGCTCCAGAGAAGACGGTAGTTAAGTTAGGTAGAAGGATGCTGTCTGCTTGCTTGTCACGTTTGAAAGACCCACCAACTAAAACATATATATCTCTGAAACTCACCATCCTATTATTGTAAAATACAGTGATGTATGTATACTGCGTAGAACTACGTTCATGTACAATGACTGTAAGTCGAGCGGAATTAGGTTAGATTGCTGTTTTATTAAACTTAGCTGGAGATTAAGATAAATAGCTTTAATAAGTGCATTTAATTCACGCAATTTGGAAGTTCTAAAGAGATTTATTAGGCGCGATAGATCTACAACACGTACTAAAGAGGAAGAAAAAGCTGTGGAGGATTTTTCATTCACGGGATGTTGGCATGTGGATGCCAAGAAACAACCGCATGCAAATACGTACTGTGGAATGTAGGCCTAAATTTCTGTTAAATACCTCTGAATTTTTTTTTTTTTTTTAAGAGAACTTGTGGTGACTAAGATCACTACAGTGCTTCATTCAAAAAGCTTATGAAGAAGCAAGAATAAAATCGGGGTGGAAATACCTCGTAATGCCAAGATCCAGTTTATTGTGCAGACATATATGAGAAGAAAATTGTGTATGCATGGTACAATTTTATAGGAATACTACACTTCATGATGTTCCAATAGACGAACATATTTAAGCTTATAAGTTATAAGTTTTGTGTATATGTATATCCCACCACAGACATGTTATACGTTCATCTTTTTGAACGGAACCCATCTCATGAAATTGCAGCAAGATATATAAAGTTCAGCCTGTTGAATTTTCTATTCTTTTTCGATTTCCTTTTAATTACCGCGCATTGGCTATTTTCAGGAGTAACACTTGAGGACGGTTCAAGAGCAACAATGTCTGATGATGATGATGATCTTCATATGGATTATCCTTTAGATATGAGCGCTGACGTTCATGATACAATGGGATTTGGTTCACTTCTTCCTACTGAATCTGAGCGAACCTTAATGGAGAGAGTGAGACAAGAACTAAAACATGAGCTAAAGCAGGTAATTTGATTATAAAATAAAATAAAAAAAAACTGTACATTACGTGATTGTATGTATTTTCAAAATTTGACCTTATTTTGATGGAGTTACAGGGTTTTAGATCAAAAATTGAAGATGTAAGAGAGGAAATTCTTAGGAAGAGAAGGGCAGGGAAGTTACCGGTAGACACAACTTCACTGTTGAAGCAATGGTGGCAACAACATTCTAAATGGCCTTATCCAACGGTAAGCATTATTTCATGAGATTCTAGTACTACTCTTATAATTATATTAAGCTCACTTTATTTTGTGTATAATTTCATCCTTCAGCAGGCAGATAAATGCAATTAGATTTTTAGTCTACATAAAATACTTGCACTAGGAACATGAAGCGGCCACTAATAGGGGTGTTCAAAATCGGTCGAGGCCGGGTCTGGCAGGACATGACATTTAAATTTGCTGGCATGGTAGAAATTATCGTATGCAGCACTGACACGGCATTTTCTTGGACGCATTTGATCCTACGTGCTAAAAATAACACGTTATTGCCATATAAGCTAAGTTTTGCATTAATAAGAGAAATATAGACTCACAATTATTGGCACCGACGATGTTATTTTCAACGCTTACGGACACTGAACGCACTACCTTAGGTTTAGGTACGTAATTAGATGGTGAATCTTGCTCTTTCTGTAATAGAGCTGAAGAAACTTCTAGTAATTTTCTTCTTCAAATGTCCATACACTATGACGTTGTGGCAAAAATTCTTATTTACACTTGACATCTCTAGTCCTCTAACTTTTTTTGGAAAATCATTGGACTAGATGGAGACAAAGTTTTTTTTTTAATTTTCTGTAAAAAATATGACAAGAACAGATATATGTGTCGCGGCTATTTGGTGGTGTACATGGAAAAAATACAACCGCAAAACCTTTCAAAGCTTGAGCAAGAATTTAAATCCCGTCGAAAAGAGATTACTACTCTTATCTCATTTTGGACCATTCTAATGACTAGAGAGATGGAAAACTCCTTAAAGTACTTATTTGTGTTTTTTTTTTTGTTAATGTTAGATACTTGTTCTTTTTTTGTGAAGCAGTAAGCTATGATTTTGCTCCTGCTTATCGAGCGCTTCTCTTGATACTTTAAGTTTTTATAATGAATAATGCTTAGTGGGGGACTTGGTACTCCTCTATTTCTTCTCAAACCAAAAAAAAAAAAAAGAGAATGTATAAGAAAAAGGCATGAGCAATTTATTTAATTTAACCAAAAGTAAATTATTAGAATGGAATTTAAATTAAATTTTACTAAGTACAAATTTTGTACACTTTTAGTTGTTGTCTAAACAAAATGACGTAGTTTTCGTTTCAACGTACAATAAAACATGTTGGGTTTTATGATTTCTTTATGCTTAATTATCATATAAAAATGTTAATTAAGTACCCACGGATACTTGTTTTGATGGATAAACCAAACCACGACCTCTTGCAGGAAGATGACAAAGCAAAGCTTGTTGAGGAGACTGGATTGCATTTGAAGCAGATCAATAACTGGTTCATTAATCAAAGAAAGAGAAACTGGCACAACAACTCCCAATCAACAATTACACTAAAGTCCAAGAGAAAAAGGTATATTATTAATATAAATACCTGGCTTTCTTTCTTCCTCTGGTTGAATCAATAAAGCTAGCTGCTACTTTTAAACAATACTGAACTACTGGGCAGTAGTTTGAAGACAGTATGGTCAAAAGTAACCCCCAAGCATCATTTTCAAGCTCATTAGCCTGAGTGTGCGACACAATAAAAAGAGGGCTAAGTGTGGGACATGAACCAGGCCTAGAAAGGGAATTCCACTTATAAATAAGAAAAGGCCCATGCAAAATTAGTATATCGGGGGGGTTTGCATAGACCGGTCGATAAATGCGGTATTGAGGTCGCACATCTCTTAATGAGTCGTCCGTGATTGCAGTATGTCTCATCAGCATATAAAAGGAGCTAAGCTCTTCCGCTAGCTTACTAGCTATGCTAGTAAGGTTTTCATTATTTTTAATTCTTGGGGCATATTTCCTATTTAACAATGCTCTGCTATCTTTTCACATTATTCAGGAGCTTTCTTTTTATTTCCCATGCAGGTGAGGGAGTTTTATCAGCAAAACCAACAGAGAAATGGAGTACATATATTAATGATAGATATAACACTATTTTTCCCATTTGACATGTCTGGGTTAATTGACCTCCTTGTATACAAGCATTGTAATATATTGGGA
Organism: Xerophyta viscosa; assembly: GCA_002076135.1. Lineage (NCBI taxonomy): Eukaryota > Viridiplantae > Streptophyta > Magnoliopsida > Pandanales > Velloziaceae > Xerophyta > Xerophyta viscosa. Next base: position 313,172 of record MJHO01000166.1, on the reverse strand, counting down.
CTTCTAGATGCAGAGTTCTGCCTGTATCCAAAAATTTCTTATACCACACAATTTTAGAAGTTGTATTTTCTTCTTTTTTCTTAAAGAATATGTTTTGGCTTTTTGTAAGTTTAACTGCTTATGTGACTGCTTGTCTTAGTTTTACGATTGTTTATTGTAGTTCAAACAAGAAAGAATGCGGAATTTTGCCCAAGAGATGCTTTAAAAAAGCAAGAATTATCCAATAATTTCAAGCATGATGGGATGATTCTAAGTCATAATTATGAATACTAAGCTTGTAACATCCTTATATCCATGGGCAAAAGCGAAGTGCAAGAGGTTGAAGCATTATTTTCAGCTTCAAAGCTGCCAAAAGTGGGGCATCCAGCATACTCATTCTTTTACTGTTATTTTATAAAATGAAAAGAAAGATCAATTTTTATATGGTTGGTCTAGAAAATCACAAAGGTCAAGAAATAGAGCACACTAAAGTTTCTTTTAAAATATGTTTTAAAATTTTTTTGAACATAATAAAATTGTAGAGCACCAAAATATTGAACATAATATTGTAGAGCACTAAAATCTATTTGTTCATATTCATTCTTTTTTAAAAAATACTTATATATATATATATATATATATATATATATATATATATATATATAGGAGTGATTTTATAAATTTTTTAAAAAGTCGGGAACTATAAATAATCATATTAGAAGAAATTTGGGGAACAAAAAAAAAAAGCCAAGTTCTGAAATCTGGCATTTATCCATCGTAAATAGTTCATAGTTGGCTAGTTGCATTAGTGGATACATACTTGAGGTTAAATGAGTAAGGAGTTCTGATTTACTGCCCGCCGCTAACTGCAGAACACAAAATTTTTTAAGTCTATTAATGCTTCTTTACTGTTTGTATTATATCGTTACGTACTTAGATATGTGTGGTTAGAATTTACACGGTACCGAGTCTTTTAATTCTATACTTGAGCGTCAATGTGCTTGAGTTTTGGTTGCCCAGGCACCATGGCATATGTTGATGGAAACTTATCTGCGGCTGTAAAAGATCAGCAAGCGTACGACGGTGGAAACTACGGAGTATACCGTGTGTGTAAGCTAGGGCTGAGCATACGGGTTAACCCGATCCGAACCGATCCAACCCAAATTCTTATGGCCGATCCGAACCGAATATCTTTAAATCCGAATGATCCGAATTTCATTTGAGCCCGAATCGACTATAATTTGGGTCAGTTCGGGTTGGTTCGGATTGACCCGAATAACAACACAAATATTTTATTCAACACCAATTCGGAATTCGGGTCGGTTCGGATTGACCCGAATAGCTGTAATATGAATGTTTTATTTAAAAATAAAAAATTATCATGTAAAAACCAAAAAAAATTAATTAAAGCGTGACTCGCGAAAATAATTCAGGTCAAACCCGAACTGACCCGAAATTCGACAATCGAATCCGAACCGAATTTTATAGACCCGAACTATAAAAATGCCGACCCGAGCTAAACCTGACCCGAACCGAAAATTTTGGCTTTGTTCATATCGGTTCGATTTTTCGGATAGGTTCGGGTAATGCTCAGCCCTATATGTATAGTAGCAACAGCCTTCTCTCTATTGCCATTTTGATGACGGTTCATCTAAATACTGATATTTTCTCTACTGCATTGATGCCCAGCAGATAATAGGAAGATATATCACCGACACAGAAGATTAAACTTAAAAAGGCAGGCAGAAATTTGCATATTTGAAATGTTGCATTTAAAAAAACCGCCGTAGAACCTTCTCATATAGCATATACAGCAAGACCAATTTTTTATATATGTATATATATTGGTGAAAGCAAGACCATCTATTAAAACAACAGTAATTCAATTGCACATAATGGATTATCTGCTGAAAATAATGAGAAATTGGTGAACTCTTCAGATGCACTATTATAGAACCATGTTTCACTTGGGATAGCCAGATTGGGGGTAACCCGCAGGCGGATAACCATAGCCTGGGCCCGCAGGCGGATAACCATAGCCTGGGCCCGCAGGAGGATAGCCGTATGCTTGCCCATATGCGGGCTGTGCTGGATATCCAACGGGTGGAGGAACTGCTTGATCAATGCGTGACATCTGCTGTACAGGTGGGACTGCCATTACCGGCTGAGGCCCGAACTTGCCATCTCTCTTGTCCATCTCAATCTTATGTTGTGTCTGCATGTCAAAAGTAATAAAGATTACGCTCGTTGTCCCACTTACGAGGCATTTGATTCTCATATTACCGACGACGTAAGCTTACCTGCATGCATGCGCAGACCCTGTAGAACAATGCAATCAAGAAATAAGGTCAGCTGAGAGGCTAACAGTGACTATGCAATAATAATGACGTGGTATGCGGACTTACGAGCAGTAAACGATGTCAGACATGCAGTTCAGAATCTGGGAAGCTTCTGAAAGCTCTTCACTACCAACTATTGCAGCAACTATGGAGAAAATACAAGCAATTTGTTGGAGGCAGAACATGAAGCCCTGAGGTAAGTTTACATAGATCAAAACCTCATTCACAGATAGTTTAATTACGATAGGGAAAATGAGTATTATATGCTTGAAAAGTGGAGATTACAATAATGCAGTTATCGCACTGGGTCGTCTGTATGTTGAATTCATCTTGTAACAAAAACCGGGTTGAAGCAACAGAATTGCCGAAACAGAGAAAAACCTGCAGAGCAAGATTACAAGGGCTTGTAAATATAATGTGGCAATATCTAATTAATAGAAGCAGATAAAAGCACACCAAGTCTTTCCATGGGTTCAAATGGAGGAAGTAGAGCAGATCCTATTGAAACATGCATACCATATAACTGTTAAAGATAATTTCTCTCAAGCCAGCTGAAGATCCAGTAGGATAGGAAATTTTTCTTAACATTATCATAGAGCAAGAATATTTAAGACAACTTTAGCATTGCTCAAAGGCAAAGGAAATGAATAAGTTTCTCTCAACCCAAAAGTGAGTAATTCTTGGGGCAAAGCATTTATAGCATCCACTATAAGAGAAACAGGTTAGTTATTCATCACAAGAAACATTATGATTTTGAGAGATTGGTTGAACTCAAAGGAGACGAATAGCATTTGACCTATAAAACTTCTGAAGCACATTGTCATATCTCACTATCATCAATTCTTCCCAAGAAAATCCAAAAGTTTATTATGTATTATAGAAAATATTTGTTTTAATTTCTTTTACGTGTAGTTGCACTTAAAATTTGGAGACGTATATACCACACAAAGAATATGCAGGACTTAACTGAACGAAATTGGATGCAATCTAAAGATACCAAACACTCATAAGTTATTTTAACTATTTGGAAAATCTTGCGGTACTAACTTGAATGATGAACATCAATGCACTAAAATAGACAAGATTCAAGCAACCTGATTGCACAAGTTTCTTCAAGATTGATTATTGAATATTAGTCAACTCCTTTAGCATCGTTTTTCAGCGACCAAAATGGTGAAAGATCCCATTCGTACAGAACACAGCTTCTTTTTCAAGGTGACAAAACACACCTATAAGCGTCTTGAAGCAAATTTTTAAGCTTAGCAGACACATCACCCCGCAACAAGAGCTATCTCAATTACAAGTGGAATCTTTAAGCTTTCTCAATTAGAAATGGGATCTTAGTGTTTTGTACTATTAAATATGTTCACAAACACCTCAATAGAATGGAATATTCTAAGCAAACAAGAAACTATAACTTCATCAAAAGTTTCAATTTTGCATTGATGCCATAGAAGTTATTGTAAGCTTTCAAAACAAGCCCCAAGCAGCTTTAAGTTACTTAACTGCAGAAGAAGAACAGTATAGAGTCCAAAAATAATGCCTAAATGCTGACATTTTATGTTACAAGGAATGGAATCAATACCTACATTCCAACTAATAGGACATGGCCATTAAGCATAACTCCACCAATCGTTGTTGGTCACGCATGGCTATGCAAAGAAATTATGCAAATGCATCTATTCGAGACATGTAGCAAGCACAACAGTATATATGCTCTTCATGTAACAATTTGTTATACTATAATCAGTATGTTGACGTGTACCGCAGTCAAGAAATGTCAAACTAAAGAACCAAATGTCATACATATAAAATCGCACAATTGAAAAGTAAGAAATACAATCAACTTCTAGCCCGTTAGGTTGTCTAAAGCTTTAGGATCCCCATCGATGCAGGTCCTTAGAGTTTTTGCACCCATCTATACAGGCCCTTAAAGGTATTACTAGAACGTTAACTTAAATGAAGAACCAGTAATAGCAAAAAATTGTGCCTAGTACAACTGCACGTCCTCTCTAAAAACTTATTATAAATAGCAAAACCAAACAATTGATTCCAAATTCTTATTGGCATTATAGAGGAAATCACAGAGCAATAATATCTTATCCATTCTTTAGTAGCTATTGAGAAACAGCACAAATATTGAACTTTTCATGATCCCTTATCCAAATGGGTAAACATAGGATCCATGTCATCAGACATTTAGAAGCGTCAGCCAGACCAAGAGAGGAGACAAGCTTGGCTGAGAAATTATCCGGAAATACAATTTAGAATTGGTGTTAATAGAAAAGACTTAGAGAAGATGCTCTCCAGAATGAAAAGGAGATACCTCAGTGCAAAGGCAGAACTCTGGGCAATGACTCTCTCCGCATCTACCACTGCATGGCAGATACCCGGCACAACAAACATACCTACATAGAGAGAGAAGTTAGATAGGCAATGAAAATACCGAATCTTATAACCTCAACTGTCGGAAGCTGTAAAGACATGATTACCTTGACATGTCATTATAAAGAGCGCGTTTGCGAAGCATGTAGGAAACACATGGTGCACTGCAAAGAAAAACAACACTTTAGAATATCTAAGCATATCTTGTTAGTAATTAGAAGACTACCAGGAAGGATAGAGAAATGAATGCGAAAAGAAACACATTGAAAGTCAAAGGATTTCAAAAAATAATAATAAAGAAACTAGCAAAGTCAAGATTGATGATTTTTCAAATCAGAAATTCTTTTTATTTTTAATTAGCGAATATTTGAAATATCCGAGTCATGCAAAACTCAGTAATAAAGGGAAAAATTGAGAAATATGCTTAATGAAGTTTTAGTAAGGACGACATGAGACATCTGGCTCTTGGACAGGATGAAGTTGTAGACCTAGACAAAATTTGGTTCCAAGAAGAAAGACATGCAAGTTTCAAACTCGTAGTTGTGAAGAGTCTTCAAGGCATGCAACCTTTTTGTAGCATTTTTTTTCCTTATTAAGTAATAGTGACTGTATGCATATGAAAAATAACATCCTCAATCACGACTTCCTACTCCAAGGGACTAAACAATGACAAGGAAGCATAGCTCACCAGCTTGGACACTTAATCAAACTCTGTTTCCTGATCTAATTCAGAGCTTTATCCAAATGCATTAATTAAACATTTAATTAGGCCCATACGTTGACAATAACAAAATGATACTTGACCAAGTGGTATAGCAAGAAAGGTGACGCCAATACTTGTTACAAACAGTAACCTAGGTGACGAATTAAAAAATAGCAGAGCCGCCAAGAAGTTTGTGCGGTTGTCCAAGTACCCAACAGTGGAAAAGCTAAGGATTATTTATATGTAAGATTACAGATGAGAACAAGCCTCCCATTTAGGCAAATACCCAGGTTCCAGTCCAGAGCTTCATTGTCATGGTGAACATATGCCTTCCCCTAATGAACCCATTTAGCCAACTGATACCTGAGATTACCTCGAAACCTTCATGGCACATAAACAAAATGCCAAACAAATTCTTTAAATCTGCCCAGCATGACTTTAAATAACATAAAAGCAAAAACATAATTTAATTTCTGATAAGATCTTTCAGAAGTTATTGTCTTGCTACTAACAAGTAATTTCTGCGTTGTTCAGGTAGATTTGTGCATAACATCATACAAATGGTCACTACTAAAAATGAAAATTACTACAAAATATCCAGCTATGCTAAAAAACAAAAAAGTCGTACTCAAAAAAAAAAATCCATCCAAACTAAGATACTAAAAATGTGATGGGAGTTCCTCCACCTAGAACTTCCAGTCATTTACTTAATCAATTAGCAACCACAGATACACCACCCCACTCTCCTTTTCTAGCCCGCCCGCATTCAAGGAAACTCAATAACTAGTGCTCACAAAGCAGAATGTCGTATACCCTTATTATTCATAGTCAATAAATAAGTACCCAAGAGACATTTACCAAGCACCATAAAATGCACAATCACCAACAGTAAAAACAAGAATGAAAATAAATTCACAAACCAAAAAATTAAAATAGGTGGGTCTGATAATAAGTCTACATGTGATTTTTTTTTTCAAGAAATTGGGATATAGTAAGGAGAAGTGTTATCAAATTGTGGGCTATCCATCCGGCTGGCATCGACCACCGAGAGAAGGGACTGTCTTTAGAGCTTCTACAGCTAGATCGATTATCAACCTAATCATCTAGCATTCACATCAACAACACGAGGACTTCTCAGGAGGTCACCCACCCTAGTAGTATTCTCGTCCAAGCACGCTTAATTTTGGAGTTCTGATTTAGAAAAGATAGCTATCGAATGCCAATGTTATGCAGTATTATGACTAAAGTTTGCAAAGAAACTCATGGATAATGTGGAATATTGTGACGGTCGACGACCCCAATTGAAAATTGGTTGACTGGAGATGATTTCTGTTGACAACTGTTGATTGGAGGTGGATGTAATAACCTCGGTTGAAAATACGTTGGTTTTGAGGTGGCTGTAATGACCTCGATTGACGATCCGATGGATGAGGGTGACCATAGAACCCATATTAACAGTGATAGTAGTTAGACGAGTGAGTTGTTTGACATCTCTCTAAAGGGATCTAATCTGTTGCTGATGTTGAAAAGCGGCAGATTAATATTTGTCCATGAGTATTTTCAGTATAAAAGTCCAGCGATCATTGGCTCGGATGCTATATTAGAAAAGATAAAAATATAAAACCATCACCTCTTATATAGAGGTTTATGATATTCTAAATGAGAAACAATCTAATTGGAAGATCAGACAATTTTCTATAACAAACTACTTAACTGAATCAGCTACAAACCTAACTCAACTGAAAGAACGAAAGTGATGTGACAAGTGAATTATGTCACAAAAGAATAGGAAACTTTCTTGTTGGTCCAACATTTCTAGCTGCGCTACTTAATGAATGCATTCTATTAGTTAATTTTCCCTGGTAAAGAGTTTTACCCAAATTACCGTTTCCATAAAATATGCCAACTCTAAGTCCAAGATGATTCCTAAAGTTAGAAACTCATTAAAACAAGCTGCAGATCTAACATTGCACGGGTTGGGTACAATTTCACTCACCACCACAGCGCCAAGCAGCAATCTGCAAAACAAAATAGCGCAACAAGTCAACAACAAATACAAACACAAAATGATATCCAGTATCCACCGTAAGCAGTCAAGAACGAAATTAAAATGGGGAAATTAATTACAGGGAGTGTCCTCCTGGATGGTACTCATGAGGTTGACGTGCCAGAGATTCCGGTAGTTCTGACGCAGCTGCATCTTGTCCAGATACTCCTGATTGGCCATCTTTGTCCGCCTCTACTGATCACCCCAGATGTGAGATTTCGCCGCCGCAGGAATGAAGAAGAACAGCTAGCTTAGCTAGGCGGAGAAAGGAAAGCAAATTCGCGTTGTCGCGGGCGAAATTGAAGACCTGATATAGCCTTGGTTGGTGGGAGTTGCTCTGCAAATTGGCCCAAAATCCGCTGTTACAGTTAGCACAGGGAACAGCGCAAGAAGAGGGTCTGATTAGTCACTCCAAAGAATGAAATGATACATCAACTTATTATTGATTGCCACGTGTGAGTAGGAGTTTTTCTTAGAAAATTGAAGTTAAAGATTGGTTCGACCCTTACAACGATCCGCAGGCGAGGAAAACAGCAAGTTGGTAATTACCAAATGCGATGAAGTCAACATCAGAGCTAAGTCTGCGTCCAATCCGCGTAGGAAGTCGTCGAAGTTGATTATTATAAATTAGTGTAAAAGTATAAAGATATTTTAAAAAGAAGGAGAACGTGGATTTAGGAAAGAAAGAATGGAGAATTGCGTTTCAGCCTCCCGAAACGCCACGTGGCGGCACGCGCGCGCTGTCACGTCGGCGGGAAAATACGTTTCGGGGGGCTGAAACGTCAATTTTGGAAAACGGGGTGCTGAAACGCAATTCTCCCAAGAAAGAATAAGGGTACGTTAGTAACTTTTTTTATTTAATTACTTTATATTTATAATTTTTTAAATTTATAAAAATAAAATAGATCCATTAGTTTAACTGGCGATCGCATATCAATACGGCAACGTGTAGAAACGTGTTGTGCTGGCAAAACGTCGACGATTAAATTGACAGTAGTGAATGCCTATTAAACTGACAATACTGATCTCCACTGTAAATGACCACCAGGCACTTACTCTCCGAAGGAACAGCACGACCTCCCTTCAAACTCCACAGCAGCAGCACCTCCTAGCAGTACATGCCCCCCACCCCCCCCAACAACCCGCACAGGCCACCTGCCAACGCCATATTTATTTTATAATAGCGCAATATTTACTAAATAATAATATTACTAAAAAAATATTATAATCTGTAGATGCAGAATAACAATATATAAGTATAAGCTCAAATATATAAGTACAGATATAATTGAAAATTTAAGTACAAAATTAAATATATAACTTAAATATAGTAAAAACTTAAACTTAATATGGTTTATATACAGATTTTAGTTGTCTCTTTTCTCATTTTGACCTCTTTAAAAAATTTAGTTTGCTTAAAATGTCACCGTTCCTGTGGCACCAGCACGTGCCGGATGGCACGCTAAAATTTTGGCCATATATAGTATTATCTCCAGCTATATCGTAGATATCTGTATATTTTGGAATTGTTATTTCAAGAAGAAAAATATATAAACTCGACATTTAGCATAAGCGTATAAAGATATTGTCAAAAAAAAAAAAATACAATCTTACCATCTACTCATTTATAAGGCAATTACGGAAAATAAATCTTCTAGAAACCTGCTTATGCCACTCCATGTAAGCGTGGAGGTCGTCCACTAATTCATGGACAATTTGATTAAACCTTTTATTTCACATATCTATATATCTCATGTGACATATATTCCAATCGGCTATAACAGTAAAATTATACTTATGTAAAATAAGTCTGTTTATTACCTCCGGATATCTTAGGTAAATCCGAATTGATGTAGAATATAATCCGGTGCATGCCACTCAAATGACGATGATTTACATCACCTCCACCATCCTCATTGTCATCATCAAACGTTCTTTTGTCGAAAAAAATTACACTTTTGCATTTTCATAAGGATCTTTATCGTTATTTATAAAATTCTCGATTTAAGTGAACAGATTATATAGAGGATAAGTCGCTGAATGTGATGTTGTGTTTTTCTTGCACTTGGACCAATAACTATATTATTATTAGGTTCACTTGTACCGGTATTATCATCGAGAGCCTGCAATGGATTGTGTAACGACTTCAATTCAAATATAAATACATAATATCCATGGAAAATCTATTGAGACATTTCATATCATCTTCGCAATCAATATGTATCATCACATATATAATAAATTTATCACGTGACAATACTGGATATCTAGAAAATTCTTTGAGCAAATATTATAACGTATCAATATAAAATCTATACATAACTTTTTGACTATATATGTATATTTGTAATTTGATGATATTATTACAGCACCAACAGGTTGACGATCTTAAAAAATACCATTTAGATATTCTAATATATTGACATTCATATTACCAATAACTTGGCGATGCAACATCTATCAATATCTAAGATAACATGTTATAAAAAAAATTAGTAAAAGTAAATGTTAATCTATATATTTCATATATTACCCTACTAGTATGCACATAATTATATAATATTTATAAAATATACATATAACATATATAATATTTATACCAAACATAATACTTTTATCCGAACATTCAATCATATACATCTACAATTATTATATTTTAATATTATATATTATCTATATGAATTATTTAAAATAATATTTTTACAATATAAATACTATATACACTATATTTATACAAAATATAAACAGTATACAAATATTCTAATTAAGTAATTATACTATTTATGAAAAATTGTTCGTATAATATACTATTAACTTACATATTTGTATACCATATAAATATCATATTTATATAAATATATACAAAATTTCATAAAATTTTTACAAAATATTCTATCAATGTAGATATATATAGATCTACAATCAAAATTTTAACCAAAAGTCTTTAGAAGTCTAGATCGAAGAATATAAGGAGGAGAAAAAAGAAGGGGAAAGAAAGTTCGCACTCGGGTTATATTTAGAACCTAAATGCTAGTTATAGTAGCGTTTGCAATCACCAGTCAGACTAATATATAGATATACTGTATTTTTTTTGTAGATTTTTGTCGAAACTGGTATAACTAGTCAATTAACTTATATCTATGAACATTTATCAAAATATGACTTCTTATCAAAAGATAAAGCACTCGACCAGACTATTAGAACATTTCAATTATTTTTCATCAAAAAAAAAAAAAGAACATTTCAATTATCAAATGCTCCGTGTGATTGTCCTGTACAATTCAAGCGGTACTGAAGCACGCTTGTAATTATGTGTGATATACAGTAAGGTACCAAATATAATTGCCATGTCCAATACAAATGGGAACGGCTCACTTGCTTTCGCGCAAGAAACTGATGGCCCAGATATCAGGTCTGTACGATTTTTGAAACATTATATAATACTGTTATCGACTTATTTGATCTATATTGAAGTATTTTTAAAAAAAAAAATATAATTGATCATTATTTTAATATATATTAATATTTTTTTGAAAAATTTTTAACTATAAATTTGTATATCACATCAAAATTCTATAAATTTTTATAATTCAATTTTTTTTTTCTTAAAAATGTTCCTAAAATAAGGTCAAATAAGTCGATAAAATTTATATAATATCTCACGATTCGTATTAATCTTGATCGGTTAATCTGGGCCGCTTATTTTTTCGCAATCTGCTTTCGCAGGAAGCATGCGAGCCGCGTCCAACACAAATAGTGCAATTTGATAGCACATGGCACAGGCCATGCTGCATGTCATGTTCATGTGAGTACTGAATACTAGTATGAGCATGCCTTTCATAAAAAGAAAAAAGAAAAAAAAGGATTGGAATGAAAGAGATGAAAGCATCTATGGTGGTGGCAACTTAAGAATTGGGTTGTAGTAAGACCAAATAATGATGTTAGCATGTTAAGATGACGACTTGATCCATCACGGCGAGCAATCATAAACAAGGCTAGATACTTACACTTGATGAGAAGTGAGAAAGCAATTATATATATATATATATATATAAAGTTGGTTAAAGCTTGAACATATTTTATAAAAAGAAAAGGCTGGCAAGGCACCGGTACATCCCAATTAGCTTTTATCTTTTTGTTAAAACGCTTAAGCACATTTTCAAAATCCTACGATTTTTTTTTTGTCCAAGAATCCAAAGCATTGGAAGGAAAATTTTCATATTTATCCTGATTTTCAAAATTATTTATAAATATTTAAAATTATTACAGTTTAGTTTGTCTTAAAATTTATGTTAGGAGTATTTTTATATTTGTCCTGTCAGGAGTATTTTTACGATTTTTATATTTAAAATTTTTTAAAAATATTTTTATTTAGGAGTTTAAAAATAAATATTTTTATATAGGTGTCTAAAGCCTTAACAAATATAAAAATAGATATACTAACCAGCTAAATTTGAAATCTCAAAATATATATTTAAAAATATTTTGTTATAAAAAATTTAAATATAAAAATAAAAATAAAATTTAATATTATTTTATAATTTTTGTATTAAAAATGTTGTAGGATAAATATTTGAGATGTAAAAATAATAGGTAAAAAATGAGAGACTTAGTTACCACAGGGCTAACGAGGCATGGGCCAGGAGTGAACCATCCTGAGCGTTACCCATTCTCGCATGCCGTGCTTCGACTGGCGGCACTGTGATGGAACGCCAAGATGTCACAGTCCACGCTGACCCACCAATGCAAGTCATTGTAGCCGTCATAGCAATCTATCGCCTTGTCCGCATTGCGGCACATGTTTGATTACACTTTTTTTTTCGAAATTCAAGTCAACCAAAATTGCCACCAGCCGCCGTCAAAGATCTTTGCCTATCTCCTGAATGACGAATCCATCATCTTCTCTTGCCGCAGCGGCTCCTCTCTCTCTCTCTCTCTCTCTCTCTCTCTCTCTCTCTCTTCAAGACAACCTCCTCACATTCGTCTCAGTCCCACAGGCTTCGAATGGATTCTGACGAACTGCAAGCCTTTTCAATAAAAGAAAGAAAGGAAATGCATGGCCAAGTTTATGAGAGAATTTGAAGTGTAATGAAGATTTTAGGCCTAAAAATGTCCCTTCAACAGGCCTACTTCAAAGACCTTCCCAGAGCTTGATCTGAGTTTCTCATGTTTTTTCTATTGTTGTATTATTGTAAACATACTGAGACAACTATGCACATTTCTAATTCTCAACTGGCTCGACCATATATTTGTGCACCGTATAAATAAAGTTACAGTAAATTTGAACAAAGACCAATTATGTTGGTTTTTAAGTACCGACACTGCCATCATAATCTGTACATCCAACACGGAAAAAAATTATCTTCGTTCGATCCCAAGCAAAAACATCCATCGCATCTGGTGGAACACAGTGACGCACATATGCATACCAATCAACAAACTTTTTAGTTCTCAGTGGAGGAATAGGTTGTCAAACTGCGGTAGGAAGCCTTTTTGAACCCCACTCTATAACTATGACATTCTGCCATTCCCAAATTATGTTTGTTTTTTGCAGAGACATTGTGCATATATTTGAAATATTCCAGACAGCATAGTTTTCAGGTTTGTCACAGCAAATCACATCTGTACACTCTTTTTTTTTTTAAGATAACAAGGCGAAACTTCTTTCTGGGTCTCCATTAACTTGCAGACCACAGTTTTCTACGTACTATAGGACCATTTTGGACCCAGGTGTGCGCAGGAGAGTAAAATTCCTGCCTTACGTTTGCCTCCGGACCAGACATGAAGTAATAGGAGTTATCCAGCCACCAGTTTTTCCACAACCGCTGTAAACTCGCGGCCATAGGCACATCCGCATTTCAGCCACCCGTGGGGTTTGAATCCGGGCGCCCGCTTCGTGAGGCGAGCGTCCCGGCCGATTGACCTATGGGCGGAGGACATACCTAATCACACCTGTACGCTCATCAATTTGCAATGCCTGGAGAGAGTTTATAGTTGCCTATCTCGAATGTAATACCAATACACAGGCATCACGTAAGCAGATTTAATTCAAACAGGCGGGTTTGTGCGCAATGCGGTGGCAAACTTATATATTAAAAATAGGGAAAATTACTGTTCAGCCCCCCCGTTTTTCGTTTTACTGTTCAGCCGAAACGCGTTTCCCCGCCGACGTGGCGGCGCACGCGTTCCGCCACGTGGCGTTTCGAGGGGCTGAATCGCAATACCCCAAAATTAGGAGGGCTGAACAGTAATTTTCCTTTAAAAATACTAGTGAAAATAGTATTTGTAGAACAACTAAGTACCATGGAGATTGAATTTTTACATGTTGAATAAGCAAGGACTGATATCTTCTATCGACAGATAATCAACAATAAGATTTAAATATCAGCATATATGCATATAAGAAAGTACGTAACATAATATAATACAATTTTTTTTATTTTTTGAGAAAAAAAGGGTAGTATTTTTATGTCAATATACAGGATTCATGTGCTCTTCTCTACAATAAATGATGTATTTCCATAAAACCTTGAAGTACATTAAAAAAATGAGGTGAGAGACGCTCACTTATTACTTTTGGCGTATTGAGATAAGTTTTGCACGCATCAGAAAGACATGACATTTAACTCTTCATATACTCTACAATTGCGGAGTGAAATTTGTACAACTTTAAGGAATATGTACACTGATTTCAAACTTGCATCAATTGGCGAATTTTATCTATTACGCCAACATCAACAAAATTCCTCTCGATCACTACCGATCGGGGTCTGCTTCCCAAAGGGGATAAGAACCATATTCAGCTAACTAATCTTGCAACCTTGCATGTTAAACTTAAGCAATAAAGCCTGCCTGCATGAAATAATAATTATATGTCATTGCCTCTTGCTTCACAGTCACAATCAATCTAAATGAGCAAAAACAATATTAAAAGAAGACTAAATAAAGAAAGTATGACAGGAGTACCTGAATATGATAAGAACAGAGGCACGGTCGAAGATTCTCTAGAAATCAATCTCGTGCTACTTGCTAGCTGCAATCTTTTTGTAGCTGGGGAAATCACTTCTATAACCCGGAACCTGCATCGGAGATAATTCACATGTAAGGGGCAATTTATTGTATTACTGTTATAATCAATTAGACATAAGGACTAGCCGCATAAAACTAATTCACTAAGTTCTAGACAGAGCTTACGAAATAACCCATCTTTGTATGACTTCAAAGTTCTCAATCATATTTCGAAAATAGGATTATGTCTATTAATGATAGTGCTTTACATCAAGTCAGCATCTTTATTTTGTACTAAGATGAAGGAGATAAATATAAGGGTTTACAGAGGCCCTACTAAAAAGCAGAAATTTCAAAAAAGTAGTTTTAAGACTTTGAAACAGGAGTAGAAGATAAGAAAAGCGAGGATGAACAGGAAATTCATGATAAAAATCAACTTGCTTGATGTAATCAATGAACGATGGGAGGATGAACTAGAAATAAGTTGCTGTTTAAGATAAAGAAAAGATAAGAAGATTGGTTGACAATTTGAACTGCATGATTAGATATTTGTATAAAAAAATGTGACAATGACGCAATTTAGCCACAATCGCAATAGTTTATTCCGTAAATTTATGATGTAAGCGAGTAAAAAACTTTAAGATTTCTAAAATCAAATTGATGAAGTGTCTGAACAGAAAGAGGATCCCATTGTCAGCAAATATGACTTCTATAACAAGTTAATTAACGTTCCAATTATCTAACGCCAAACTTGCTCAGATCAACCGTATTGAAATCAAAATGACGAAATTGCAGCTCAAAACTTTAAAATTATTCCTTTTTTGTGATGATAAGGAAAAATACTGCCTTTCTACCGAGCTTCGACCCCATAGTAACGAAGCCTAGATCATTACCTTACTAAATATCCAAATTAATTAATTTCATATGAAGGTGGTAAGTCATCAGACATATCGTGAAATCTGCCCTCCTGGGAGCTGAGATCATGACCATCTGAAAAGTTACTAATTGCGTGGTACTGAAGTATCTTATAAATTGAGGAAGTGATAATAACCCGGTCCAGAAATTGTATAATTCTTCCATGTGAGATATCTTAAACTTGATGGGGGGTTTTATCTCAATATTTAGGGGAAAAAAAGGAAAATTCATCTTACAGCTTCAATGTCGATTCTGTAGACAAGCAATTTCCGTCGTTCCCTGCAGCTAGTCCGATACGCCGCAACCATATGCGCCATTCCCAACACAAACGAGCTTAAGAACAAAGCGTCCAACATCACGGCGTCCTTGCCGGCACCGGCGATCGGCCACCGCGCTTGCATTGATCCTACTCCAAACATGTATACTGATTTGAAGGCAACGTAGGCCACTGAGAAGATTCCGCTCGTTGTCGCAATGGCCAAATAACACCCTCTCCCATCGAAAATCCCATACGCACCTGCCCGAAGACAAATTTAAACTGAGAATCGACAATAGCGAAAGTACATAATTCAATTAATTAGGTAGATTATTCTCTTACAGATGATGAGAAGAGAACGGGCCACAGAGACGAGAGGAACGTCGACGACTGAAGAGCGGAAGCTGAAGCTGCGAAGCTCGCTGGTGAGCAGCGGATGCGATAGCGGCGAGCTCTTCAACGAAGAGAAGAGACAGGCGGGGAGGAGCACGTCGAGTAAGGCGACGAGGAGAGGAGTCGCGCAGAACAGAAAGGAAACAATCATGGCGAAGACGAAGAAAATGGTCTTCGCTAATCTCCAGGTCTTCAAGGAGCCCATCTTCACCTTCTTCTTCTCCATGGCTCCAATCATAAAGCAGAACAAAATCTGATTGTCTCTTTAATTTCTCGTAGGATTGTAGTAGAGGGGGGGTGGTCTTTGTTGTTGGTTTGGGTAGTTGTGAATCACGCAGAGCAGATGTTGGAAGAAGAAGAAGGCGTGGGCTGCGTAGAAAAAGAGAAGAGAAAGTTTGACTGTCCAACTCCAAAGTTCTCAACTTCTCGATGTTCTATCTGACGTCGTCGCGCACGGCAGCGCTCTAGATATGATTAATATGATGGCTGGGGACCCCGCCGAAGCTTCTATTTTTATTTTCCGTGCTTTATAGGATTTGGCGACACGGATGACACGCGCACAAGTAATCTGGAGAATCCAGATTGGAGGAAAGTTTTCGGAATAAAGATGATCAGTAATCTCTTGAGAAATTATTGCATGAATCCGGTGCACCACGTTATCCGTACACTATATATATCTATAAGCATTCTTTTAAAATATTTTTAATATAAAAGTTGTAGATATTGATTAGATATATAACTTTCATGTAGAAAAATTTTTTAAAAAATATTTCTAATAAATATTTTGGGCTAAATAATCATAACGTCAAAAAAATATTTTTAAATTTAAGAGAATTTTGGAGGCTAAAAATATATATTTAGAAATATTTTTTGAAAAAAATTTCTACATGAAAGTTTTATATCTCATCAATATCTACAACTTTTATGTTAAAAATATTTTCAAAAAATGCTTGTAAATATATGCGGTGCACGGAATGACATGATAAACGCGGTGCGTGCAATAATTTTTCGTAATCTCTTTCAAACCAACTCCTTCGTATCAACTCCTGTTTTTATATATGTGGATTTTAGATGGGAAACCATTTTTTAAACAGGCAGTACCTTTATTTTATTTTTTTTTAAAAAAAATAACTGCAATAATTTTAAGTGTAGAAAGTAGAAAATAAAAAAATTTTGCGTTCGTTTCAGCGTAAAAAGTAGAAAATAAAAGTATAAAGATCCGAAGAAAACACACTAAAATAGCAGACAAAAGCACCACAACTAAATACATGAATATATTTACACACCCTTAAAATAACAGAATAACTACAAATGATACAAAATAGCCATGAGAAAGAAAGAAAGAATACAACCCAAAACGGATTCGGTTAGCGACCAGTTCAACCACGGACCCTAAAAAAAACACGAGCCACATGTTTTGCGTCTTGTCAAAATATTTGCTCAAGAGAAGGAAGGTACGCACTCCTATGCGAAAATAAACAGTGTAAACAGGTTCGAGTCTCAGCGTTGGCCGCTGCTGTCCCCCTTCAGCACGGCAGCGGGTACGCACGTGTGTGCCTCCCACACGTGACGGATACGTGCGCGTAATAGGCCTGAATAGCTCAGGTGGTTGGATGAGTGCGCACGGTCCTCCTGGGTTGAGCCAGGTGTCTGGCGAATTGGCGCCGGACGAATGAATTAATGACCCTAAATGGGTTCTGCTCAAAAAAAAAAAAAAAAAAAAAAAAACAGTGTAAACAGAAGAGGCGTGCCTATTAAAAGTTCGATGATTTATCTCAATCTAGATAGACCAAAAAATAGCCATCAAACATATATCCAAGCAATCCTAAGTTCCAACTACCGGAGATCATTCCTCCAGCAAGCCAAGAGGGAGCTGGAGGAGTCAGGTGGAGGAAAAGGCAAATGGGGTCATGTGCAAATAGACGCCAAATGTGCAACAAGAAGGGTCAGGAGAGAAAAATATGGTCGGTTGACTCCGGTTGGTTGGTGCATGAGGGAAGAGGAATCGTCAATGAGAATAACCTGTAAAACAATCAAATTCGTCTTAGTTAAAACTTTGCCGTAGTAGACCATTCATATCAAAAGTTTGCATTCAAATGGGCTCTGATGGTTCATAAGTAATTTAAGATCCAACCTCTAAGCCCTCTGCAGATGAGCAATCGTAGGCGCTCTTGACAGAATTGCCTTTTTTTTTGTAGGGAAGGGGGGGGGGGGACTCAAAATCGTTTCGGCGTTATGTAGAACTAGAGAAAATGAGTTTTAGATAATTGGAATCTACTATTTATATGTTGATATCATTGATAATAGAGAAAAAAGTCGTGGATTAAATCATACAATTCATCCTATTTGACAAAATAGAATATGATGTAATCTAAAGAGAATTAGGATAATGTACGGAAAAATACATATAACCCACAATCATTTGGGATTTCATGGTAGATTTAAACCACCCAAGTGCAACTAATTGTCCAAGTGTAAAATTTTCAACTTTTCCGTGTTAAAAAAGGTAATCGCCTCCACACTCTCGAGTGAATTTCTGTATATCTCACTCTCCTTACTTTTCAAAGACTTATTCTTTTATATCATAACAAAGTCAACGACATATATAGTTCAATATATATAATTCAACCATAACGTTATATAGTTTATTTTAGCATTGATTTTGTAATATAATAATAATAATAATAGTTCAGTCAAATTTTGCTGATGCAGGGTCTGAAGATGGTAATTTGAATTATGTAATTAAATGGTGGCGTTTGCTAATTTATTTTGAAATTAGCGCATTTGGAATCTGGTTCCACAGGGGACCATAAATAACTGTCAACTATTTGTACGGTAATCGGAACTAAGCTGGAAATTCTTGCCGAATCCCGATCACAGGGAAAGGGAGAGGTCAACACCCACTACTAGAAAACAGTTAAAAGAGACCACCAAGTAAAATTACCAAATAACAAAATGAAAAAAAATATGAATATTAGTCCCGCCGTTTACAAAAGATGGTAAAAATTCTATCTTATAAAATGAACGTCTTAATTGAGCCAAAAAACGAAGCTTGCAAGAAAGAAACCAAGCACACAAGTACCAAAATTTTTATGTTAAAACTTTCGGATTGACCAAGATAAAACTATGAATTTTCAAACAACCGGCAATTAGAATTCACTAGAAAAGAAGTCGTACAAGGTACAATCCCCTGTTACAATCTCTCGACAGCTCTTGGTGTGATCCTTAGCACTTGATTATAAATTCTCTTTCTAGTTGCTTAAATGTTGAAAATCCCGTGCTTTAGAGGTATGGATGACTATTTATAAGAGTCGCTTGTAGGCTATTGAGACTACGGTTATAGCAAATGTCTGAAGGAAGTACAGAATGTGGGGTGAACAATCAGCGCACTATGAGCTCGCCATGTGGTGTCTAATGTTTCTGCGCGAGTTGTTTACACGCAGAATGGCACCTCACGTTCTAGCAAAATTATGGTTCGTCCATGCACGGTTGTTTTCTTGCCATATGACCTTGGCTTTGGCCATCAGCCTCATACTAGTCCAAGGTTCTTGCGGAGAGCCTCAGCTAGACAAGTGCAGGGCAGAACTTATGGTATATAAAAAATTATTAAAAAAGAAAGAAAAAGAAAATTACGGGTTTTGTCGACCAAAAGAATTCCCTGGCTACCTCCTGCTGGTCAAAGTTTGCTTGCGAAATATTACACACTTTATTTATTTCACAAGTTCTAAGTCACATTTTTAAATTTTTATTGTTTTCGACCCAAACAAGTTTCTAGTTATGAATGTACATGAATAAGAATAACACTACAGCTTCCAGAATTTATTCCAAACTTTCATAGTAATAATCAAGTTCATTTTAAACCTCATATAATTCATTTATCGTGCAGTATACTTTGAATTGATATATGATTTTTTTTGGTCGAATAATATATGATTTTTAGGCCCAGGCTGATATTCCAAGTCAATAACTTGTTAGGGAGTGCATAAAAAGTTTCAAGGATTGACTTAAAATTTTCTTTGCAGTACATTCTTTAGCATTCTTAATAATATGGACTTTTATTTATTCAGTCTACTTTTAAAATATTTAACAAATCAATCCCTTTTTCAAATGGATCTCTGATTTTACTAACATAATAAATAGCATAGTAGCTCCTAAGTTTGCTGACACCGTAGCCTCTGATTTACTGATTTGTTATTCTATCATATTAGTAAAATTAGAAATTGATTTGGTCTTTAAATTTGAGAGGTCTGATTTGTCCTATTTTGTAAAAATAGGGACATGTATTTGTTCATACCAAAAATTCCTGGTCAATGAAGCCGGCGTTGCTCACATGATATATGGGATATCTAATCACAAGAGCCACAAGAAATTTATGTATTGCGTTAGAATATATATCTTCAATGTGAAGTGATATCGTGTCTGACATGAAACAGATGCTGATCTAGATTGCAAAGTCAACATTTATTATATTTTTATTTCAAAACAGAGGAATTTCTGCAACGTGGATTTTTATTTTGGGAGACTTTCATATCAACTCCTTATGTTTTAACTTTGAGTCCCTCATTTTATCTGTTAATTTTAATATTTTAAAATATTTCTTTTAAAAATATTTTTTTAAAAAATATTTAATATAAAAATTATAACTTTTGAAGAGATCTACAACTTTAATGTAAAATTATTTTTTAAAAATTATTTCTAAATAGGTGTTTTGAATGTCCAAAGTTCAACGGATTAATTAATCGATTTTAAAATCACTAAAACTTTTAAGTCTCAAAACACATATTTAAAAAAAATTCTATCGGTGCAATAAGAGTCAGTGATATTCGTGTGTTTATTTGTTATAATAATCGTAAGAAAATAGACAATTACTCCAACAAAAGTGTTGGATAAGCAGATATTAACCCAGTCCAATATCATGTATTATTTGTTTAACAGAAACATTACAAACCAGGTATTTATTCGTTTGTGGTCACGGACATGTGGTTCAACGTGAAAGCTTGCGCTTGTGCACATGACATACTAGGTCTTATTCTTACGGCTCTTAAGCGGAGACACGGCATAATAGTGTTGTTTGTAGAAGCTTTTTTTTTTTTTTTTTTTTTTTTTTTGTTATATCAAATGCAAAATCGTCAATCAATTGCTGAAAATCATGCAATTACGAACTTCCCATAGCATAATTCCTGAGTCGCAAGCCGGCCGATCCTTCATCTGTTGAGTTTTTAGTATTATATAATAGATAAAATTTTGAATAGTTTTGATATCATCTTAACTATGTAGGCACTTTTAATTTACGACTTGTGTGGTGGCTTATCATCTTCGCACACGATGGCTAAAAGCCCCCGGTACTCTCCTTCCATGAGAAGAAAAAAAATCCATCCCAACATAACAGGATGCGGCTTCGAGAGCATGACTACATGCACAGATACCGTGCGGCTCCACCACTTGCGCTGGCCGCACCACTTGCGCTGGCCGCATGACTCGCGCTAGCCGTGTCGAGCTGTCTGTAGAAACTTTTAAGTTATTATATATAGTAAGTTAGGTTATTAATTCCGTCTGATTCACAAAGATAAGGGCAAGCGTGTTTGATAAGATTGAAAAGTCCTATAAAACGGACATAACTGTAAAGAAGTTTCTCTCCATCTGAAGAAGTATTTTCCTGGTGTTGCTTGTGCTTCTGGTTTGTTTTTATAATTACTAAAATAATCCATAGTAATTTGCTTTTAAATTTGTATATATTTATATTTTATGCTCATGACACACAAAGATTGAGTGCATAAGAGACGCTCTTGATGTGACATTGGGTATTTGATGAAACATAGGAATTAATTACAAATTAATTTTTTATTGTTAAGATATTTACGTTTCAATTTTTAAAAATAAAAAATATGTACTAATACAGCGGTATATGGAGGACATCATATCAGCAATTTTTTTTATTTCATAAATTAATACATAAAATTCAGAAAAAAAAAGAAGTTAATTGGCAAGTCTTTCTAAAAGATTGGAATTTCCAGCCATATATTTAACAATGCTTAAAGTCATATCTAATTCATCTAAACGAATATTTAAAATATCTTTTAAGTACTTGAGTTAAAAAAATTTTAAAAAAATTAAATATATAATTTTATAGTTTAAAATATTTTTTTTTAATGAACTGCTCTGACTCTGACTATTAAAATGGTAGATCCCAAAATATATAGATAGAAAACAAGGCCTGGTCCATTAGAGCCCAGTTGAACTGCACTCGTTCAACTTCTGTAATTAGATGAGTAAGGTTTGCTAATTCATTTGGAAAACTGTTAAAATTAATTGTTTACTCTTGTATTGTACTGCTGATAAGCATACAATCCTCAAGTCATTTGTTCATCCTGACAAAGCTGTTCGTCATACTTAAAGGATCCCCGACTTCTCCCCTCGCCTACTCCAATGCCGACGTTGAGAAATCATTAGCTCTTCGAAGATTGACTCGCTGACGCCGAGCAGCAGACCATGGGCATTACAAAATCAGGCGTCTTTTCCACGAACCATTCAACCTGGTCTAACCGTCCATACTAGCCCTCGCTTGCATACAGTTTTAGTTCCCGCACTGACAGTCTCCGACGATCTATATATCATATCGTATATAAAGTTGTCGAGTTGTTTCGATTCATCATGAATTATGTCTTCGCAACTGCCCGGGTCAGCGGCTTGGTGCTTTTACAGTAACACTATATATGTTTATGTGTACATGTACATGTTCTTCTATTAAGCCCTCAAAATAGTTGTAATGGGGTAAGTGATAGTAACTCTAATAATCTATCAATTAGTTGTAATGGGCTATATGCACATGTACCATAGTATGTGTGGTCCAAGGTTCAATATTATGTCGGACATTAACTTGTAGTGGCATATCTCTTATAAATTATTTACATATTCAAATACACTTGTCTATTCTCGTTCACTATTCTTGGCGGCAATTAAGTAATGCCAAAAGTAGTTCACTATATTTACAATACTACGGTAATCTAAATTTAAATATTAGTTTCACAACTATCACGAAGGAACTGCTATTTACAGATTTAGTAAAAATTCCGTTAGATATTCTATATTGGGTAGCTTGGTTAACTATTCTTCCATAAGCACCGAAAGTGCTTTAGTGTAATACCGCATAAATGGTTATACAATTAACCATTTTCTCATGATCAAGCACTATATATACTAGTCTTAACGAATTTTCCAATTCCCTGTTTCCCTTCTTAGTAATTCCATGACTCGGAATACTTGGCTTAGGATTATTTATAAGGCATTAAATCTCATTACTGACCTCTGTCATGATTTTGGTGCTAATCTTTATTTCAGGCAATGTTCTATGCAATAACCGGCATACTAATACACAATATTATACGCATCTTGACATTAAGTAGTAAGCACCCCCTTATTACATCAGCTAAAGCAGTAAGTTACCGTATATATATAATATGATGAAGAGCGAAATGAAAAGCAAAATCTCTTCATATCTCTCTCTCTCTCTCTCTCTCTCTCTATATATATATATATATATATATATATATATATGAGTAGTTCATCTGGCAATCACTTCGCCGCTACTGGATACTGTAAACCCATCTGCGGAGAAGTCAGAGAGCACGTCATCAGCTTTTGATAGCTGGTAAGCCACGTCCACCATGCTTGGTCTTCTCGCAGGATCCTTATGTAGGCAAGCTCGCGCGACACCGATGACAGTCGCCGCGCTCTCCGCGCACGCTGCAGCATCAGAGTCTTTTTGTTTCAACGCAATATCCATCCACTCCTTCACCTTTCCCACCGCAATGTTCTCTCCGTTAGTACGCCTCCGATCAGAGGTGAAAAGAACTCGCTCAGCCTCTGACCACAACGTCTCACCGTCGTCCCTAACGGCAGGGCGGCCAGAGACTAGCTCGAGGAGGACGACGCCATAGGCGAAGACGTCCATTTTGGTAGAGACTAAGCCGTCGACGAGATACTCGGGGGCAATGTAGCCTTGGGTGCCGACGATGTGGGTGGTGACGGCATTGAGCCCGGTCTTGGCCAGTCCGAAGTTGGCAATCTTTGCGCGGAGGCGGGAGTCGAGGAGGACGTTGCTGGACTTGATGTCTTTGTGGACGACGCGAGGCCATGTGTGCTCATGGATGTACTGGAGCCCATTGGCGAGATCTAGGGCGATGCGGAGGCGAGCACGCCAGTCGAGCGTGTTCCGTGAGTCGGAGTCTGATAGCCAGGCGTCCAGCGAGCCGTTTTCGAGGAACTCGTAGACGAGGTAGCAGGTGGTTCCATCTTGGTCAATGCAGAACCCCTCCAGCTTGACCAAGTTTGTGTGGTTAACCTGCGTACGTACGCATATAGAAGCAACTTCCGGTCAAATATGTCATCTAGAGTGTTTGTACACGTCTGTAGTTGGTGCTTGTTATAGATGGATCATTACAGTGAATCTCTATTTACATCAAATTCTTCAACGAAAATATAAACAGATTAGCTGTTTGGGATAATTTATAAGACAATTAATAGCAACCAGCAACTGAAAACTGGGTTTTATTTTTCGTATTACAATAGATCGAAACAGTTAATATTATCAGCAACCAAGGTCACTCGTTTATCAGATTAGTTAACAGCTACATACGCGAATCGTGTTTTTGTACAGATTTTATATATCACTTTCTTAATATTTTAAAAACTATTTAAGTGAATAATTATTAAACATATATTTTAAAATATTACAGATGCCTTAAATGTACGTAAAAAGTCATAAACCACCTTTTAGCTCTAGTTAATACTTGATCAATTTGAACCACTCCTTAATCCCAGAAGAATGATTAAAGCATCGAAATGATTTACAAAGTGGATCCTCCATTAGACAGCCTGAAGTCTATCATTTAAGAAACATTTCTTAATACAAACTAATAATTAAGTCACCGATAATTTATTGATCAGGACCAGGTTTACAGATGCATTTAAAATATTCAGAAATATTGGTATTAAGATGAAACTTACGCCTACTAGCCAACAAACGCAACTATAGCGATGTGATAAAATGTCTAAAGGAGCCAAGATTGTCTCCTATATCTGACGTCCAAATCGTCCTTTCCTTGGACCTTTAGGATTTTCATATCACGACTAGATAAGGACTCCATTGACTTGGTCAACCCAAATGTTGTTCACAAGCAAATATAAAATAATCTAAAAAAAATATTAAACTCTAAATAAGGCTCTAAAGATTTTCTTTTTTTTTTTTTACACTAAGAATATGGCCCAATATCTAAGTTAATTTTTGTGAAGTCAAGTAGTTAGATGTGATTAATTTTGGATCTATTGTTCCTACACAATTCAATGTATGGAGATGGTTTTTGAATTGGACTCCTGTTACTACCTGTGGCTTGTTTGGTACCGGAATTAGCTGCATTAAACAATCTATTTCATTTAAGACTTGCTAATTGATTTATAAACATAAAAAAAGAACGAACTTTTAATAATGAATTGATTAATAGGACAAACTTGTAATGAAGATTTGTCATTTTGTGTGATGTTTTTGCTTACCTTCTGGAGTATCTTGAGCTCGCCGCAGGCGTTCCACTTCATCTTCTTGACGGCGTAAACCTCGCCGTCGATGATACCTTTGTACACTGACCCTTTAATGAGCCTGCTTTCGTCGAAGTCCGACGTCGCTCTAGTCAGCTCCTCGATCTGGAACACTTTATACTTGTCCAACCACTCCGATATATCATCAACCAAAAAGCCCCCTGCCGCGGCAAACCCGCCGCCGGCGAATGGCTTCTGCTTCTGATCCACTCCCTTAACTTCCTTCCACCCACCGCCCGGGGTGCCACTCTCACCTCCGTTCACTTTCCGGCGACTGTAGTACTGCCGCCATAGCAAACCCAAAACCAACAGTTGGCTTATGCATAACAGGCCCATGACCCCGAGACCGATAGAAAGACCCACTACTGTTCCCTTTCTATCATCTCCACCCTGTGCTGGCTGCGGCGGCGGCGACTGCTGTGTGTTATTCGTCGGCGGAGACTGCTGTGTGTTATTTCTTCTAAGGAGCACAGGCGGTGGATTCTCTGTATTGAGAGGAACAAGAATGGTATTGAACGTGGCTGAAGAATTCTCCCTTCCATTTAGTGACGTAAGAGCCTGCACGTTCGTCCCGAACGCCGAAGCTACAGAGGCGTAGTTGTCGGAGGGCTGCATAACGTAAGTTACCAGCGAAGTTTTATTGTTGGTGTTAAGAGATGTCGGCGGACACTGGCAGAATATCGGGAAGGT
The DNA here is from genome assembly GCA_002076135.1 of Xerophyta viscosa. Lineage (NCBI taxonomy): Eukaryota > Viridiplantae > Streptophyta > Magnoliopsida > Pandanales > Velloziaceae > Xerophyta > Xerophyta viscosa. The sequence continues at coordinate 286,866 of MJHO01000166.1, read as the reverse complement.
TACGATGGTGCCGATCGTGAGGTTGGTTGCGACGAGCGTAGGGTTGACAACTACAACTACGGGGTAGGACGTAAGGTTGGCGAAAAAACTGGTTGAGACTAAATAATACGTGTTGCCGGCGGCGATCTGATAAGCAACTGGGAAGTAAGAGATGTTGTTCCTGGTGTCGCAGCCGCAAGTTAACGGTATGAGGAGAGGTTCGCCGGTGGAAACCACGGCAGAGGTTGTAAGATTGCTTGCTCGTGCGATCAATAAGCGGCTGATGCCGAAGAGATCGCCGACGTCTGAGAGGTCTTTCTGGTTGGCTTGGGCGCGGTAGAAGGCGTATGATTGGCAGGGGTAAACGGTGTTGGCAGAACAGTTGTAGGCAGGACCTGTCCCCTGGCCGCGCACCGCTGGCAGAAGGAGCAGGTAGAAGAGAGAGAGAAGGAGAAGGGCGGTGACGCCGCCTCTGGTGGTGGTCATATTTGGTTATGCTGCGGCGGTGGAAGTGGCGGAGGGGGGTAATTAAGGAGCCAAGCAAGGTTGTGGGTCCCGACTACCGTCTGGCTTAGATAAAGCTTTCGCGGCTCTTGTGATTTAATGTTGCCCCGTCAATGACGCAATAGAAAATAGCTTTAAGTGGGCTTAGATGGTGTAAATGATTCGCTTATGAATAATTCAAGCTTGACTCAAATTTAATTTAAATAGTTAGGGTAATATTTGCATTCAATTGAATGTTTGTAAGTTCGAAAAACATATTCGAAAAAATTTTTATTAAAAAATTTTATTTTATATTATATTAATCTTAATATTTAAATATACGAATAAAAAATATGTAATAATAAAAATTATGAAAACTAATATAATTTAAATATTTAAATGGATAAACATAATAAAATTTATGTTAAAGCTTAAAAAAAATATATATATTTATAATTTATCTATTATTAAGCTCAATAAAATTCAAGTCGGTTCGAACCAAGCTTAGAGTTGAATTTAAATTTGAATTTTTTTTTTCTTTTTATAAATGAGCCTGTTGACTACCCAACTCGTTTTTACTTTTAACACCAACCCAAAAATGTGAGACAGAAGTGGGCTCGAGCACAGTTCAATAGGCAATCATGGCTCGTTGTGCTGTTGGGGTCTAATTATGGGGTGCGGCTCTCCTACTCCATGCAAAGTAGGAAGTAGGATCCACGCCCATTTCAAGCCGTCCATTATAGTTTTAGTGCGGATCTTTTGAGACATCGTTTAAAAATTTTATTCGCTTATTTTTTATCTATTTTTAAGAATTTTTTGAAAAAAATTTCAACTACAAAGTTGTAGATTTGTCGTTGTAGATTTTGATGTGATCTACAACTTTGTAGTTGAAAGTTTTTTCAAAAAATAGAAATATTATGTCAAATAGATAATCAAAATTTTAGATTATCTTTTTGATATATTGTTTGACATTTTTACAAAAATGTTCAACTGTAAAATTAGAGACGAAATCAAAATCTAAAATTTTGTAGTTGAAAACTTTTTTTAAAATTATCAAACAGTATGCCAAAAATGTAATCAACGTGATTTTGATTATTGTTGAATATAGAGCCAAACTTATTTGTTAATGATTATTGTTCATTTGTAGAATACTACCTTATTTTCCTTGACGTGCAATTCTATCCACCTGTAACTCTGTAAAACTTATCTTTAAAGTTGCCTAGCGCAGTTAACACCATATATTTACTGTAATGGAGGAATTATTCCACCAATGTTTAGAATGAGCCGAGCTATTCACAAGCTCGAACTTATTTAAAATTAGCACAAATTCGAATTTTTTATAGCTCGAGCCGAGTTCAAGTATATTTTTAAGATCGATTAATTCAATAAGCTGAATCTGAATATCGGTTACTCGACTCGTTGGGCTCGTAAGTTTAAACGAGTATTTATATTCTACTCAAATATCTTTTCATAACAAAATTAATTGATACAATTAGACTGAACTGGGTCGAGCTCTGCTCGTTTGCTCGGGCTCGAGATTTTCCGAATGAACGAAATTCGAGCTCCACCAATGAAGCTCATTGAGCTCCAGCTCAAGCAAACGATCTTTGGCTTGTTTCCGCCCCTAAATTCACATGTAATTATTCTTAATATATACTATTAGCATTATATAGTATTTTATTTTTTCAAAAAAAAAGTTTTTTTAGAAAAAAATATGAAAACGTATATTAAACACTCCAATCTGACGTGTAGGACATCCATGTCAGAAATAGTTTTATTTTTTATTTTTTAAATATTTCTCTAACGTATCCGATAATTACATATAAAGTTTCTGCGCGGCAGAATTGAAGGGACCAAAACCTTTCCCTCTCTGTTTACTTTTTGTTTCCTTTGTTATTTATAACATAATTTGATATGATACATGGCAAACTCCTCAACTATTTGTATGTTATTTTAATTATATATCTTTGCTACTCAACATGAAAACTATAACAAAGTAGAGGCTCAATTCTTTCAATATTTATTGAAGCATTTCGAAACCGACCCTGAATATTAAAATAATATTTTTAGTATTGTTCAGCTATTATTTATGTGTCTACTTTTTATTTTGATTTTTAGTCATGGAAATTCTTACGTTATTTATTACAAAAATCCCAAAAATTTGAAACTAACTATAAATAAAAGCAATAAACAATTCTATGTAGTAGAAGCTAATTAATAGTATTAAAACAATGGTGGTGGATTCTTCTAGAGTCCACTCTTCTAGAGGTGGATTATTTTGTAGCTTTTGATGCAAGTGGTATCAACATTTCTAGATTAATAAAAATCTAAATGATATATTTCTTTCTTCTGACCAAAAAAAAAAAAATGGTGGTGGATAATGCAAACCACTTTAGATGCAAATTAGACAAAAAAAAGGGTAGAAATTATGTTTCTTGACTAAATTTCCCTCCTTTGCATTTAGCCCAGTAAAACACGCCGAGGAAGCATCACTGAGGAATCATATATTCTATTATTTATTAATAATTAATAAGATTTAGTACGTAAAAGAAATAAAATAAAGAATGTAGTACACTTGTCATTCATCAACAATAAGACAGATGATAAGATAGAAATTGGTGGCAAAGAATTTAGATTCATACTGAAGACTTAGAAAGTTTTATATGCAAATATTCAATCTAATAGGGGTAGATAAAGTTCGGATTTCAGGTTGGTTGAAAATGAAGGCATCAAATTCCATGAGTAGAATTGATTAACTGGACCGACCAACTATGAACCTAATATTGACCGTCAATTTCTAAAGGTTGGTTTCATATTTTTGTCTTGGAGGTCTCGCGCCCGTGGGACGAATGATGGGGCGTGCGGCTCAGAAATTGCACGTCCTGGGTTCGAATCCTACGGGCGTCACGCCGCAGATGTGTGGCGAAAGATTTTTTCTGCTGTACCTCGTGGGAAGTGACATTAATCCGATTTGAGGTCCCTTCGGAGGCGTGCACCGTAGTCTGACCTATCCGTAAGGATGGAACTCATCGATTGGTGGTACAGAAATCGATGCCACCCTTAGATTTATCTGTTACGACGATCGCTCGAAAGAGGGCCGATTACGGACAGAATTTTTTCTACGCTAATTAAAAAAAAAAATATTTTTGTCTTGGACGACTGCTGATTTTAAGAATCTCTGACAAGTTTTGATTGCTTACTGTATCATTATTCCTAAATATATATAATATATATTTTAAAATATTGTTGATAATTGTAATGTAATCAGAAATATCTGCGGCGGCTGAAAAATGATTTTTCTATTTGTCTAGTTATCTTCAAACAAATATCCTGTTGGCAAGATTGATTCAAACTCACCTTGTCGAAACAAATCATGGAAAGCTTAGAGTTAATATCTATAATTTCACTAATCATCGTGAACACCCTGTTGGAACTTGTAAATAGCTCAACTCAGTTGTCTCTGTGGACCGTCGGCTATAATACCGAATAAAATTTTTTTTTAAAATTTTAGAAAAATATTCTAAATATTATAGCAGATTTATATTCTACTCAACGGCATGTTAAAAGACATCGTACATTCAGAATTTTTCTTTAAATAAGATTCAATTATTGTGATTAAAAAACTGTGACCAGTCCTATATATCTAATTAAACATAACAACAAGAAACCTCTCAACTTCCCAGCATCAATATATACTTTTAGCATGATTTTGATTAAAAACTCATAAGCAGAAATAAAATACAAAAAATATTATATAAAATGACCTAATATTATCATAAAACTACACAAGCATGTATATTTTTATGATATATTCTATAGTTAATACCTGCATGGTCAACAATCTAGTTGACTAAATATCAATATTTTTCTTCTTTTTTTTTTTTGGTGCAATAAAACTCTTAAAATTGGAAGATGAAGCGTGGCCCATACGGCAAAATTGTCCCCCCCTTTCTCCAAATTTTCCATGCGACAAGGATAGATGGACTTGACTTCATATTGGTTGGAAAATTAGAAATTACAATTCAGCATTCTAATTCTACGTTTTTTCGGTTCACCTCCAAAAACGAAAAAACTTGGAAAATAAAAGTTCAGAAGAAAAAATGACAGAACATAGGAACAGAAGGACCAAGTGTGAACCATTCTTAGATGGCCGATTTTATTTTTCAATCTCACTGTAAGTCTTTTATGATGCTCATTTCAGGATCACTTCCTAAAATAACAAATTATAAAATTGTAGTTTTAAAAGTATTTTTCTAAAATATATCAAAGTAGTATAGATAGTTAAAATTTTTACCTCGTATAGATAGCTAAAATAACTTATACTGTTTTTCTCCTCCTTTATTTCTATAGAGAACTCCTTGAACTGTGACCTCAATGTAACAATCTCTTCTACTTCACGTTTGCTGACCCCTTAGGAATCTCTTCTATCCCCAACACCTCTTTTGATCCATTTTATGGAAAAATTTTAAATACGAAAAATAGATTTCAAATATTTTACAATTTCATTGACGAAATTTCTAAACATTATTTCTAAATAAGTATTTCGGACTTCAATCATTTCCCATGTTTAAAAATAACTTTTGAATTCACTAAAATTTGATAGCCAAAATAATTATTTGAAGAATTTTCAAGAATTTTGAATATCATACTGATACAATGTATTAAAATATATTGTTAATATTAAAATTTATTTAAAAAATATCATAAGAAGTATTTGGGTCGACCTCATGGGATCAGAGCACGTTCTTCACAGTCTGACTATGATAATAAAAGACGGCAGCAACTCGACTACACATTAACTCTTTATAATAAAATCTCCCCAATTTCCTTATAATAAATCAGAAGTTGGTTTCTCGAAAAATGAAAATCTCCCAAAATGGGCCCGAAGTGGAATATTAATTACCTTCAGATGTTAGCTATGGTGGTTTCACTAGGTTGGGCTAGTGGGCCAAGCCCATATATGTGGCCTTTTTCTGTCTCGCATTAACTCCGTTTGTAAGCGTACCGGGCCATCTTTTTGAAATGTAGTCCAGTGTTTGGTAGAAAGATTCAAAAGTGAGGTTTCCCTATCTTCAATTTAAATGATTTGGCAAAAAATTGTGAACAAGGACCATACAACTTACTAAAAAGCTTTAAATCCAAATTTTTTGAAAATATTAGAGGAACATCTAATATCCAAAAGATTTATCTCCAAAAATAATCCATGTCGTAATCAATTCACAAATAATTTTAAACATCATGTAGATGGTTATGAGCTTATATAAGTAGCATACTAATCTCTATGAGGGGCGATACCAGCACGAAGAGGCTATGGACTAAAACTTCTTTCAAGAAATATACAGATTGATTTTTGAAATTCTCATGGGCCAGAAATACATTACATGGGTCTCTATCACTAATGCAACTAAAATTCCCGAACATACGTTCCGAGGATGAGAGAAATTTGGAGTCGTAAATAGTTTTAAAAGAGTTTGGCTACGTAAAAGTATGAGATGATGAAAATTATTCCTACTAAGTACTAAACGTCTACAAAAAGTTGGGCAATCACTTTTTTTTAAAGAAAATCTGAGGTAAGCAGAAAAAACTCACCACAGTGTTTCATAGTGAAGAAGTATACAAGAATGACTAAGTAATAAACCGAGTCATAAGAAAAGGAGCACTCATTTCACATGAATAAAAATTACAAACAATAACTCAAAAAATTAATCATCATTACAAACAATAAAAATTACAAACAATATATGAGATTACAAACAATAATTCAAAAAATTAGATATAAAAACACTCATTTCATATGAAATTAATAATCATTCATTTGCAGTATAAGCTATAAGTTAGATAATTCATAATTGTTCATGAAACTTTTCAGTGAATACAAAGGAGTTCCTCTCTTTCCATAATGTCCACCGAACGATAACTGTATAAACATCTCAATCCGTTCGATAATCTCTTTGAATATTGTTTCTTCTCTAGTCTATCCAGAAATCTTGGACATATAAAAAAAATTGTAAATGTTGGTTTTGTGAGGATTCCATTCCATATGTGTTGCATGAAAGGACAAGAGATGAACAAATGATGTGCGATTTCTTGGTGTATATGATATAAAGCACAGGGCATAACTTTTTAAAAATGACCTTATTTTGCAAGACGTGAATGAAGATATGGCACTAAATAGACTACAAATATATATATATATATATATATATATATGCTAATGCTCTACTCGACAGAAGCACAGCTCGCTCATGATGGCTCCGCAGCCGGCGATCCGACGGCTGAGATCACGCACGTGTTTTAAAAGAGCTCGGATCTGTTTTAGCCATTGGATCGCCTCGGCGATCCGACGGCTGACATCACGTGCTTGTTTTTGAAGAGCTCGGATCAGGTTTCATCCGTCGGATTACCGCGATCCAACGGCTATGGAGTCGACGGAAACGACCGAATCCTGTCGAAATGGAGGATTAGTCTATATATATATATATTATATATATATATATATTATATTATTATATATATATATATATATATATATGTGCGTGTATAAGGAACCTTAGACATCTTACCGGATTCAGATTTCATTTAAAGTCCAACTGATTCGATGATTTGTTTATGGAAGCCGGCACAATATCTCGGTAATAAATAAGACGAGGGAATCATTTTGGCTCCCGAAAAAACTTACTAATTTCTTATATGCCCATAATAACATATTAGATAATGAAACCAAGGAATCATCAAAGGAGATGAATCTAGCTAACATGTACACACCCTGCTATGCTTTCTAATTAATCGCCGACCCATGTTCGATGAATCAAGCTTAGCATTTGTACCAATCCAAAGGAAAAAATGCCGGCGACCGCCCATTGTAGTACCTTGCTAGTTTGCGTCTTTCCACATATTCAACCACATCCTCTGCACCTATTTTCGAGATCCGTAAATCACGCATATCTCTACTTGATATAAAATGCTTCGTAAATAAATTATGAAGAAACTGAACGTTCAAAACTTAAACCGGCGGACAGAAAGCCATAATGCTTTAACTTCAAACGGTCATAACTTTCGACCTAGGAGAAGCTACACGCCTTCGAACATGCATTTTGAAAAGCGAAAACATATAGATATATATTAAAAGTACGTCATCATGGTGACCTTTTTAAACTAAATTTTAAAAATTTAATCTTCATGCAAAAATGTTATGTAATGGAGTAGGTCAGATGTACCATGTCACTAGCATATGGGAGAAAGATATGGTTTGTTTATGCTCTAAAATTGACAAATTACACGAGTACTCCTGTTTTACAATTCCATGAAGTTTCATCAGTATCTTAGAGAACGGCAATTTATATGTCTTTGAACATTAAACATAAAAAAAACTGTAACAATTAGTAAAAAATAAAAGCCAGCTACCCGAGCTTTATATTAGTAATAAAATAAACTCAAAGTTGTTAAAAAATATAGTACATGAATTTGTAGTATAATAGAAAAAATTTTAAAAAAAAGTGTCAAATAGGTTATTTAGTTTATTTTATATAATTTTTTAATATGCTTATTTGACATATTTTATAAGTTCTTAAACTTTTAAACTATAAAGTTATGCAATTTTGATACTCGATGAATTTACATTTCAAATTAAATATAATTATTTGACATATTTTATAAGTGCTTATACTTTTAAATTATAAAGTTGTGCAATTTTGATACTCAGAAGAATTTACGTTTCATAATACCTTTTTATTAAAAAAAAAATAAATCGATAGATTATCTATGGGACAAAGTTTTCATATACGATCTGAGTACTAACTTTTTATGATACACCGAATTATGTCGAATATAACCCTTTCCAACTATATACATGTGGATTATGTTAAAATGCTGCTATTAATTAGAATCATCATAATTCTTGATATAATAAAAGTTACGTTTGTACTTTAAGGTATGTACAATATATATTTCGATATACAACATGCTATATTGATTTAATCAGAGCTCTTAAAAGTACTTTGAAGAATGGCATTTATGTTTGCGTAATTGCCTGAGCTCTTCATCTGTGTCTCTAAAATTTTTTCAAAAAAAAAAAATGTTTTAGTCTGGTCTGCGGCGAGCAACGCCGGCAACCACCTCAATGAAAAAATGAGATGCCGCACGAGCAGAATTTACAATTTGTTTATAAGCTCGAAACTGACAATTTAGACGAGCATATCATATGTAATGAGGTAATCCAACGACTCGTCTTAGTAGTTGATTGATAAAACATAATAAATTATAAATTAAAAAAAAAAAAAAACTATGTGATTTGTTTTATTCGACACCTTATTTGACCTCTTTCCATCAAATCCTCTCTAACTGACATCATTATAAATTAGTATCATATAACACTAAATTCACTATAATAGAAACATCAATTTCGAGCCGAACGCAGCTAGTTCGACCGGATGGAAGCGTCTCCGGAAGCATCACTGTTCGAATTCGATGCCGTATATATAAAGTCTTCTACAAAAAATTTTTTATATTCCAATGACAGGAAACCTTCGTTTATAAAATATACTTATTCGGATTTTGAAGTGTCGTTCTAGACCTTATATAGGAATTTTCCATTAGTTTGGAGTTTCTAGAGGAACATGCATTCGTATTATATATTCCGATACGATAATTTCAAAAAACAAAAAAATTTAGTTTCACAACACTATCTCCATATATGTTACAATTCTACGAAAATTTAAGATTTAATACTGCAATATAGCGCTGATGAGTGAAAATTTTATGTTTTACACTAGCATATGTAACACTCGGAAAGAAGTTTGTGACAAGAGCTGTTCTGAAGAAATCTTTATCAGGGGATACATTGGAAGCGGAATAACAAATAGGGGCTAATTTATCATTTATTATCCCAAAAATAGGGCTAATTTATCATTTATTATCCCAAAAATAAGTGATAGCAGATGGTTTAATGGGAGGATGATGAAGGGTGGCCAAATTAATTTACAAACCCCGACAGTCCATGAGAGGGGATTTGTCCGCTCTGCGTACACGTGCCTGCTTCCTGCACCTGCACAAACAGTTGGTCCCAACATATGTGCTCGTGGATTTGCAAAGCTCTGTGATATTGATCTTCGGCACATTGTGAGATAATTACCGTCTATTTTTCATAAAAAATTAAAATAATTATAAATTTAAAAAAATTATTATACTATGTTATTTTTTAATTAAAATATAAAATTAAATTAAATTCGTTAATCACATATAAAAATAATAAAAAATTTTAATTTTTTTAAAGGGTGATGTAATATTAGTTATTTTTTTTCGGTGTACTAAATATGATTTATAGACTTATTAGTTACATGGCCATATAAAAATAAATTAATTATGAGTACTTTTTCACAATTATGTCAAAAAAAAGAAGCTATACTTTTGCTTTTCTTTTTTCATATTAATATTTAATTGGACAATAGTACAAGCTCGTAAAGCTACTAAATTTCATTATTAAATGACAACTTCTATCACACATGCATATATATGACACCACTTTTAACTCATGGCTAATGACACTTACTTTTGGTCTTTTCATAGTAGATTATTGGAAGAATATAAAATATATATGTATATAAAACTAAATATCATAGTTGTATGACTCTACGTGACACATCTTATACCTATACGTATACACAAATTACTGCCTTCTATTCTAATTGTGCAAAATGCCGTGTACCCTATTATTTAGATTAGTTTGGAGAATTCTAAATATCATAAAATCCATGTATACGATAATACATGTATTTGAAAATTCAAAAAGTCATGATGTTACTGTTAAACTTATTCGTATTTTCATCATTGTTTTTAACTGTATCGACGATATATAAGATAAGTAAAATTAAATGTAAAGTAATTTAAGGAGAAAATGCAACAAAGGAAAATACCAGTGACAATTTCATAACTGAATTACCAAGCATCCAGGTAAAACAAAAGTATATTTCAATTAATAAATTTTATATATGCAGGCAATACATAATACTTTTTTTTTAGTTTTAGGCAGTACATATACATGTATAAAATCAGTACCGAAACAAATCTCACAAGTTCTTCAAATTCTTATTGCAACGGGTATTAAGGATGTGCGAGAATGTTGTTCCCACTATATTGTGCCAATGCCCATCCCCTCTTTTCGCTCATTATAATATTCGGACTCGACCCCTTACTCCTACCTACCATCAATCTACTAACTAGACAGGCCAATCCAGCATAACACATCCAACAAATATAATTTAAGTATGCAAAGACGGGTCCAAAAATAACTAGATATAAAAAAGTATGCATTTATAGTATTTTATATTTAAGTACTCGTGAAGTGAAATAAATGATAAGGATCATTTTTTTATACAATTTATAACTAGTGATCGTGCATCGCAATACAGAAATATATTTGATGGTAAGTCCGGATCTTTGGTGCTCTTGGAATAGTAAGATAAGTGGTGGAGGGGCCACTTGGTTACCACTTTATTTATTTATCGCCATTAGGAATAGGTATATGGATGGTTGAAAGCAAGTCATAGATTCGAAAAAGGGCCTACATATTTGATAGATGGAATGTAAAAAGGAACCCTGGAACCCTAAACGTAGGATTTGTCCAATTAGTAAACATATGCACATAGCATATGATGGAGCCTCCTAAAAATCATTAAATATGATGGAGCATAATCCGTTATTTTTAATATCATTAAATATCTTTTTAAAAAGTTTTTTTTTTAGAATAACTTGTGAATACACAAATTATAAATCATATCAACTTCGATGTTTTTTTGTACTCAAAATTTTTTAATGAGGTACTTTTAAATAGATATTTTGAGCTTCTAAAAATTTTTACGGATTAGTGTTAATTTTTAAATCCACTAAAATTGTGAAATCTCAAAGTATCCTATTAGAAGCTATTGTTGGAAAAAAATTTGAATATAGAAGTTGTGAATCACATTGTAATTTTTTTTTAATCTTTATTTTCTTCCAAAAAAATAGTTATATAATAATTAAAATATTTTTTAACATGAATTCTAAGACAAGCAAAAGAGGCTAATTTGTAAGAGATTTTAAAAGTAAGTGGCTGAAATGTAATTATCACATCATCATTTGGTCTCCCTCATGTCTTGCAACTTCTATCATATTAGGATCTATTCTGCTGAGGCAAATCTGGAATGTAATGGAGCAAGAAAAAGATGTATAGGAAGAATATGACAGACCATTATCTCTTTCTTCATGGTTATTGCATGATGTATAGGAATAATAAAAAAATAATATATCTTGATTATGACATTTCACCAATGCAAGACATTGATGGGATCTCTCTATTGCTCAGCTAATTTCTTGCTAAGAAAAGTATTTAATCTGCAGTATAAGAAAGGCCCACCCAGTTAACATTTAAAGAAAATTGTTACATGAAATTATAATTGTTATTCGCTAAATTACACGTATTAATTTCTTTATTGTAATGGTGTTTTTATATTATTTTTTATAAAAATTCATCTCAAAAATAAATTGGAATGAAGGATTTTGACAATAAATCCATCCGGATTTAGAAAAGATACACATTGTTTATAGACTTAACATGCAAAGAATACATAGAGTGCAAAAGAATAAGAAGAATAAATGCTTACTAGCTAATAAAATGATAAGCAGAACAAACCTTATAACTTAAACGCAAAAATCTGCAAAACAAAAAGATATGATCTAAGATTCATAGTTCAGGTTCTTGCCATCTTTGCAATCATCGAATTCTTCATTCTGTGGATGGTACAGTCTCCATTTGACTCTTGAATTTGTAAATTTTGTTTTTTGTTTTTTATTTCTGCATTTGGTAGGTCAATTAAAATTGTAAAGAAAAAGAGAATTTCGGATAAAATCTTCTTCGCATTAGAGCATTTTTGCTGGAACACTTAGTTGCTTTCTTTCATGCCAAATCAACCGTATGAAAGTCATATAAGAACTGGAGTTATACATTACTAGAAGGAGTTTCGTACGAGTAGACATATGCTTCTTAGGCTGTGTTTGGTTAGCGGATAATGGGATGATAACTGTTACTCGAGTAACAGTTACCATCCCATTACCCGCGTTTGGTTTGTAGGTAAACATTACCCACAAGTAACCTTTATCCCTAAGAAGAGGTAAATCACTACCCATCAAAATAGGTGGGTACGGGCAAATCCTTCAACACGCAGACACCTCCTATAGTCCTAGATCTGGCCGCCGTGCTCCAGAAAAATCACCGCATCTAACTTCGCAGGCTCCCGTTCTCGCCGCACGAAGCCTCGATCTCATCGCTCAGCCTTGATCTTGCCGCACCACGTCAGCCTCAATCTCACAACTCCTATTACTTGGATTAATTTCATTATTTTCATTTCCCACCACTTTTATCATCACTATCTCTGCGATTGACACCTATAAATAATCGTTCTTTGCATTAGTTTAGCCGAGACTTTATGACCTTGATCCATACAGTGAAGTGAGACAAAATTACATTTTTTACAACTTTTAGTAAATTTCTATTGATGGCCGCATGATCCTCCGTAGTTTTACCTCAGCCAGTATCGAAAGCTTTTACGTAAAGGTTCTGTGTTCTTTATAATTGTTTGTGCATTAATCTTAACCGCCTCTATCTTTGGTCTCTAAATAAATCAATCATTTCTTAATCCTAAGGTTCCTTCGGACAAGATGAGGATAGCCATTGAAGAAGAAGAAGAAGAAATTGAATAAATTAATCCATTTTTCAGAAATATTTAACTTTCGCTTCCACTAAATAAAGAGTGTTTGATAATCAAATGAACGAACGTACGCGAGAGGGCGCGTGGGGAATGGGACCAGAACAGGGCGGGGCCGTCGTGCGCCCCCGGCGGCCAGCAATTGCGACCCATTCTCTTCTTGTCTTCTATCTTCCATGTTGCGCTATACGTGCACTCAAGGGAAGCTATCATTCTCATATTTATCATTTTCTTTGTATCCTTCTTTCAGGCTTATCTACAACAACAACTCTACAGTCGGAATTATCTGTCTGGACGGAATTTAGAAAGGATATTATGTATATAACCATATCCTTAAGAAAGACTACTCACATAAAACTTTCAGCCTTAGAATGTTTTAACATACAAATATACCAGCACGTAAGTATAATATTCCAAAAAGTAAGATTAGGACCTGAACTATATTCAAAACAAACTTCGGGCGGTGTATTTAACGAAACGACATAGCCAAACTGTAGGCGTGTTTCTGCCAGTGGCGGATCCAGGAATTACGTTAAGTAGGGTCAGAAAAAATAAATAATATTTTATAATAATACAATAATAAGATGCTAACTATTTGAATATCATATCAATTTCAAAAAATTCGTAAGTATTTAATTGAACTACAAATATAAAATAGTTTAAAATATCTACGAACGTCTAAGAACACACAAAAACAAAATTCAAACTTCTCGCATTTAATCGTAAAATACAAAAAAAAGAAGTAAAAAATTATGAAAAAATAAATCAAATTTCATTCAACAGCAAAATTAAACTTTAAGATATTCGTAGATGTTTTGGGATGGGAAGTTCGTTTGTATATGTTACGAGATATTCTTGAGTGTTCATAAATATTCTTGGGTGTTTGTAAATATTTTTGAGTATTCTGAGGTATTCTTGAGTGTTCTAAATAATTTTGGAATGTTCTGAAATATTGAGTGTTTTGAATATTCGTAAGTGTTTGTGATATTCTAACAATTTTATATACAAACTCTAAAATTTAATATTTTTAATTTTTGAATAATAAAAAAATTATCAAATAATACACTAAACACACACACACACATATATGTATATATATTATAAAATCAAGTGGGGTCAAATGACCCCACTTGTAGTAGCTTGGATCCGCCCTTGGTTTCTGCCATACTTACCTATTTTTTGGAGTTTCATCGAAAGAGCTCATACTTTATAAAATTTGTCAAAATTTAAAAATGACTTCTAAGTCGTTTTTTTTTTTTTTAAATTAAAATAAATTTTTTATATGTTCTAAAATATTTTGCTTTAAAATTTGCTCAAAAATATTTCTAAAAGAATCTCCAATATTTTTTGTAACTGGTAACAATTTCGGAGCCTTAAAATAACTATTTAGATATATTATTTAAAAAAAATAATATAAAAATGTAAAATATATTTAAATTCACTTTTTGCATTAATTTTTTTTTAAAAGAAAAAAGTACTTATATATATATGATTTTATAGTTAAATACAAAATATAATATATTTACAATGGAAGGGGCTGATTTAATTTCTTTTTTTTTTATGATGTACTTGTAAGCTAGTACGAGCTAATGCTCTCAAATTTTCTTCCATATATATATATATATACTGATTTTGCAGATCCATATCTGTCTCACGGCCCTGTCTCATGTGCGAGTCGCAGTGGGTGTCTGCTATCATTTCCAGGTTCTTTAATCACCGAACCAAAACCAACCGTGCAGAAACTTAATTTTTGCTTCCAATAATTAATTTCAATAATGTTTTGAAGTTGGCTGTTAGCATACGTTGCAGGTACGGTCTTTTGCTATTATTAACCACGAAATGTATTGAATAAATTATTATTTTAGAAAATAAAACTTTTTATCAAATACGTTAAAATATTAAAAACCATAGTATAAATATTAATTTATATGTAATTCTCATAAGTACACGTTTGTTTGTAGGGATAGTTTATGCCGATCATCTCGTGCATGCACTCCGAAATTCGATCTTAATCACATAAAATTCTCAATATTGGCTTACATAATTCCATATGCGGTATGAAATGTTGGACTTATGTGGCATGTGACTTCAAAATTGAAAGGTTAGGGCATATTCCACCCTCCTCTCGCATGTTAGGCTCAAATGTCAATGTTTTTGCATGTTAGGCTCAGATGTCTACGCTCATTAACCAAGGAACTGCATACATCAGGCACTCAGCCCTCACAAATGGGAGTGCAAGGTTCAAGATGCTTGTCTCTAAACATTTATCTCTAATTCATCTCTACATTGTATAGCACTCACACCACACTTTAAAAAAAAATTATTAATTACACCATTATTTGTACTTATGTAAATTTAAAGATGTACAGAGATAACCTAACTCTAAAAAACTAACAAAGATAATTAAATTTATCATAATAACAATGAAGACATTTTATGGCAAAATTTAGCTTGAAAATAGTGAAAGGACATCCCATAATATACTTTCTATAGATCAAAATTATTATTTTTTTATTCTCATAATTTAAACGACGAAATAAATTTTTTAAAAAATAACGATAGTTAATTTGATGATAATAATTTTATTATTTTATAGTTAGAAAGTATAGAATTTTTTTTTAAGTTATAAAAATATAAAGGTACTATGATATTAATTGGCTAGATCAGGAGGTCCAGCTACGGCTGTCACATTTACTCACCATTGTTCACTAAATCTGATATGGTTTGTCATGTTGTTGGGTCACGTTCATGAGAGGATCTCGTTCATGATATTTTTCATCTCCCGCAGGCAATTGCTCAATGCTGTCAGGTACATGCTTGTTTAAAAGAGAAAAACTACTCGACCTAATAAATCACACATTAAATTATATACAACTAATTTTTACTATACATTCGTCTTATAATCTGTATAAATTATCAAAATTATAACTATACCTATTATTATATTTAGTTTTGATATTACCATATATGTTATGTAATTTATTGTGTTATTTTTTAGATGAGTATAGCAAAACCTTTAAAGGTTTCATGTTTAAATTCTTGATGCATGATAAATTGCGTGGGAGCACTATTATTTCCTTTTTTTTAACTTCTAATTGCATTCAAGTAGAATGGCAGAAAGTATATTTGTTGGAAAAAATAAAAATAAAATATTACTATTTATCAAAATCACCGAAATCAAGACACAAATCAGAATTATTTAATATATATCAAGATATATGTGGTATGTATTTTATGTAAAATATATAGTATCGATTATATTATGATTATTGTAAATTATGTAAATTACTAATGAGTGGAATTACTTAAGTAGGATGGGGATTTGGTACGATTATATTATCGATTATATTATCGATTATCGATTATATTATCGATTATATTTTATTTTATTTTATTAATTTGGTTGGGTGCGCAGCTTGATGGGGATTTGGTACGATGTCCATGCGTGTCACCCGAATGACGTTAAGGTACTCTAATAATTTGAGCAGGTTGTAAGTTTAGCTACATCTCTTTCCATTAAACAGGTGCGCACCCACCAACCATTCTTTAGTATTTAACATCTCACAGTACCAGCAACAACAGCATATTTATTCCAACTTAAATGTTATCATTTCTCATTTAAGCAATACAGGGGACATAGAAATTTCCAGTGAGATTATATACTACAATGATCGGCGGTTAGTATAAGCACTTCTCCAAAAAGATGGCACTTTAAATTCGATTCAAATTTTTTTACTGACCGAGCTCGATTCGACCGATACTGTTAGAGTTCGAAGATCAAAGTAGCTAATAAGATACAACTAACAATCTCACGAAATACATGAATTATTAGGTGGAAATTTTTAACTTGGGGTGAGATAAAACTACGTTTTGTAAGCGGCCAGTAAAAAAATCCACTAAAAATGAAAAATGGACTGAATATATCAGTCTTCACGATCTCACAGTGTTTAGGCTCTAAGTCTATACGAAGCCTCAAACTAATTCCCTCAAGCTCTCTCTCAAACCGAAAAAGTTAAGTTGCGGCGTCTTGATCCCGAAGCCATAAGGAAAGTTTGAGAAATCAGATCTGATGTAGATCCTAATTAACCAGTCAGCGCAATCGCAACTTGCCACGAATTGCCTTATGATCACCATTGGCTGATTCTTGCTTAGGAATTAGCCGACGGTTTCTTGGCCTCGGCCTAGTCTGTAGTCTCGGACTCGGCCCCTTGGTCCAATTTCAAAACTGATAGGTTTTTCTTCTTACGTCACATGGCGGGCTGCTCGTGTTTTTTGGCACCTGCAACGACAGAAAAGTAGTCATTTTTCTAGATATTGGCGGACAATTGGTTAAATATATATGCATATATCTCGTGCTTCATCATCCGAATAGAGAGTTTCTCTTTCTATTTGCGGCCAAACCATTCTTATTTGCGGCCAAGATGAGATTCTTATTGAGATGAGGTTTTTCCCAAAGAAAATAGTTTGATGGACTAATCTGTTTTTTCATTAGTTATTTCATCTCGTTACTTTAAAAAATTATATTCCAAAGAAACAATTACACCATGGAATCACTCACTAAGAACAACTTTGATATCCAGTAAAGCATCACACTTTTTTCTCACCAAAAGGTCCAAAACCATCAAAAGCAAGTGGAAGTACACAGCACAATGGCTCCAGATCAGCCACCTCCTTCACCACACGATCAACACCTTTAATTCACGAGTACTCACACCACCCTCACACGAACAGTAAGCAAAAGCCCCCATTGACGACAGCTAATTATCACAGGGATTTATGTGCAGTTTTTCTAACGTGCCTTTCGATACATGCCGTACACTAATTGATTAGCCTAGTAGTTGCATGGCCATCATTTTCTTTTGAAAAAATACCAAATCAATCTTCATTTTTTTATTTCTATCAAATCAGTCTCTAAAAATGTATTTTCAGGAACTAATTTGGTATAAAATCAGCCACTGAATACGCATTTTCAGGGACTGAATCGGTCGACCCTCAAAAAGGGGAGCTGATTTGGTATTTACCATTTTCTTTTTGTGTATTTTATACTGGTTTTATTTCATTAGAATAGAATCAGCTTAGCATAAAAACCAGCTGTTCCTTAAAAAAAATTATATAGGCCACTATCACCCTCATCTGGTTTTCTTTTGAACCAGAATTTAATCTTCCAACAATGATTTTTTTTTTTTTTTTGGGTGAGACATAGAGTTTGATAGAGTTTTGAGAAAGAAAATACTTTGATCTATTTGGAATAACTTAATAATTAAAGGGCATTGTCAGTGGCACTAAACAATTTGCCAAACTGTATAAGTGAAATTTAAAAAATAATTTAAGTAATTTTAAAATATTTTAAAATAAAAGTTATAAATATTGATAAAATTTAAGATTTAATATTTTTCTAAAAAATATTTTTTATTAGTAGCTTCTATTATTTAATAAGTTTGAAAATTATTTTTAAAATAGTTCTAAAATAGCTATTTAAAAACATTTTTTTTAAAAAAAAATTATTATGAAAGTTATAAAATTTATCAAAATTTATAATTATTAAATCTAAATTAGTTTTTAGTTATGTAGATTTATATTTTTTTTTTATGGTGTGTGGAAATTACAAACATTTTGAATAAGTAAAATTAAACAGATTCACAAAAGTAATAATAGTCAGCAGTTAGCCGCTACCTTTCCTGTACGCTTTCCCACGCCCTTCACGATACGTCTCGTTTGAACACAGTTGTTGAATAGGATTCGTTCATTTATGACAATGAAAACCTGCATTTTAAATTTCAGTTCCCGTCTCAGAACTGGTCGCAGTCAAACGAACCCAGCATACGATAAAAATATATATAAGTTAATAGAAGACAGTAAAAGAAATTAATTTATTGAGAGAGCCGGTGTTTATATTGGACTTGTTTGATGGGACAAGTAAATTACAGCCTCCCTTGCCAACTCATTTTATTTTATATATATATATATATATTGATGGGACAAGTAAATTACAGTCCCTTGCCAAATCATTTTAATATAAATAATATATATATATATATATATATATATATAATATAACAAGGACTTTAGTCATGAGATAAACAAATTTTGGCGTATTATATAATTTTATATTAATTTTTTAAAAATAGTTGTTTTGCAATGCTACATTTTTTAGATCACTGAAAATTTGAAATGTTATAATATTGTTTGAGATATATTTTTTAAAAACTAAAATTAAAAACTCTACTAATATATTGTTTACCGATTTCACAATAAAAAAGTTATTCGTCTTTCTTTCTTAAATTTTAAAAGATGTTATTCATTTTTCCACTTTAAGATATATAAATTATTCTAATTTTAATTTAAAAAAAATATTTAATTTAACAAATTTTCTTTGCACAGCATCAATGCACCGATGCTAATTAGTTTGACATAATTTTCAAAATAAAATCAGTCAATACTATAATTAACTTATAAATTTTATTATTTTTAATATTATTCAATTTTAATATTGTATTTTAATATTAATTTATATTTATTATGGATTATATACTAGTTAGAAAATATATTAAGCTATATTTGTTTATATATTATTTTATAAATGCTAGTGTTACACTTATTAGAAAAGTTAAAGATAAAATTTGGAAAGAAGGTTAAAAAACAGGACCCATGTGGACGTATTCGTTGTTTGACTGTTTTATGGGAGAATTGCATATCAATTGTATATAATATATATATATATATATATCCGCACTGAATTTAAAGTTATTTATAAAAAAATTAATTGAATTCAAAATTTTAAAGTAGGTTATGACTATTTTTACTGTTAAGTAGTTTTTAAAAAGAATTAAATATAAAAAAATAAATTTTAATATAACTTAAATTATATATGAATTTTTAAAAAATATTAAATATATTGAAGTTCTAAAATTTTTAAATTTATAAATTAATCTACTAATTTTTAAAATTTTAAATTTAAAATAAATATTTAAAAATTTTAATTACAAAAATTTTAATAATTAATTAATTTTTTAAAATTATCTTTTTTTAAATATAAATTTTTAAATACTAATGTTTTAAAATTTTAAATTTTAAAATAATTATTTCAAGTATTTAAAAGTTTAATTATATTTTAATAATTTTTTATTATAATTAATTTTTATAAAAAAGTATTTTAAAATATATATTTTGGTTGCGAGTGATGCGGTTTATTTGTAAAGTCTCTCTTATGTTATCTTTTTCACTGAATCCCACATGGGATTCTCTTTCTCATCCCTGAGGGAACAATCATCAGCCCCACCACCATTTTTACCTGTATAAAACACCCAGTCCTTCCATCCACCACCACGACTGCCTCTGCCACCACCACCCCATCTGCATCCCCTGTCCCCTTCCTTTTACCCTTTCTTCTTCTTATTTTTATTATTTCCCTCAATATATTATTATTTTCAAAGTAATTGTTTGCAATTAATACACAATCACATGCAACGCCAAGATCATTCTCCAGATCTCACCGTGTTCTCTGCTAGAAACTAAGCAGTCCATATATATATATATATATATACAACCCTATCACAGCTCCTCCTCCTGCAAAACTTGAGTTAATACTACACCGTAGCAAATAGCATGGGTTTTCCGATGGGCTGCTCCGAACTTCTGTTCCCTCGTCTTCTTCTGCAGATGGCGTCCATGCTCGACTCCATCCGCCACCTTATCCAATGGGGGCTCACCTTCCTCGGCCTTGCCCATCTCCTCGCCGACCCTCCCGAGCCCGACTTCTTCTTCTCTGCGCCTCCCGGCGGATCTACTGAGTTCCGGTCCATCTCCGCTGTGCTGATCCAGGAGCTTCTTCCGGTGGTGAAATATGAGGAGCTCGCCGGAGAAAACGGGGAAGAAGAAGGGGAGGGCTGCGCAGTTTGCCTGTGCGAGATGGAAGCCTTTGATCAAGTTCGGAGGCTAGGGAACTGCAAGCACGTGTTCCACAAGGCGTGCTTGGATCGGTGGGTGGAGCACGACCAGCGCACATGCCCGCTCTGTCGGACGCCGTTAGTTCCCGACGAGCTCCGCGACGACTTCAACGACCGGCTTTGGGCTGCCGCGGCCCTGCCGGACTCCTCCGCCTACTCTTACTTCTCCGAGTACTCATTGTCATCCTCTAGCTAGATTCTAATTGTGTGATGAATGGTTTGAGCTTAACAAAATAGCTTATACTAAGCAGCGAGAAACAAATAAGAAGCTGAGTTGATTTGATTTTAGATGTATATATAGAGATCTCTTAACGAGCTCTTGGACCTTCGTTTAAAAGAGGGGATTGAAAGGAAATATTTGTGTTTGTTCATTCCTCCATTGTGTTTGTACATAATATTTTCTGCCGCCAATTTCTGGATCAACTTCGTGATTCTGGATAAGCGAGGAATAGATCTTAACACCCGAGAAATTAGTTTCTTTTTTTTATTATTTATTTCTTTTTTAGCTTTAAATGTTCATCCTGGAGAACTTGATCTCAGATTGACTTCATTTTTTAAAAAATTTATTATTTGTTGTTACATTTTCTTCTTTTTTTCTCGTTGCAGGAACCCAAAAATTAGAGCTACGAGTGGTTGTTATTTATTATTTTGACAGTAAAAAAAACATGTATTCATTCCAGAAAATAAAAAGAGTAGATTCGTACTATGGGTAAAAATATGCATGCTGTTGTTTTGAGTAAACAAAAGAAAATAGCAATATATCATTTTCTTCTGTACAATTTCTTTGGCATCGGTTTGGATATTTACTGATTATGTTGCTGCTGATAGCCTGATAACGTTGTTTAGAAATGTTACGCATTTAGTTTATCTTCTCTTTCCCTAATTTTCAATGATATTTTAATATACAATTACATTAATTAATTGGATTAATACTAGTTGGTATATTTCAAACTTTTTAAAAATGTATTGAAGATATGCTTGATGAATTGCTAAAACAGAAAATTCATTGTGTAGATAGATTTCGAAGATCTTTGACAATTCCTTAGATGGTTTACAATATTATCTTCAGAATAATTTAAACCATAAAAATCATCGTACCCACATGGATTCAAAATATATTTATAAACTAATATGAGATTACGTATATATGACCATGATAATAAAACTAGACTGTACGTCATACATCTGTATTGGCTGGGTTATGGTTGGAGAGCTTAAGCTTTTTACCTATGTAAGTTCTAAATGTACTCCAGTTTAAAAAGTTTATCGTTATCCTAGACGAGCTAGGCTTTCTTAGACGTCAAAAAAGGCTCAAATTTGGCTCATTTTTCAAATAAACCGGGTCTATATTGAGATGCCCGTGAGCCGTCCAAGCGTGTTGGCTCTCTCACACTCTTAGTTTTGGTTGATGATTTTTAGGGTCCCGAAAGGCAGATAGGACGGTCCAAGTTCTTGCAACTTTCCAAATCTTGTGCTTCCTGAAAGTTTCCTAGTATCATCTTTTAGTTCTCATTTTTTATACCGCCGGAGTTCACAATGGATCAACTTGACCTCCCACGGTTATCGACCCGCGTGCAAAATGCATCCCTCAACCCATATCATACGATAGATAAAATTTTGAATGATCCTATCTCCTACTCTATCGAAAAAGTAGCTCATGCCTTTGAAACACCATATTATGATAAGAGGTGAGGTTTGAAGTGCTCCTGGATATAAGATCTGATTGCCTCTAATATTTGTCAGATTTACATTTTATATAACATCAAGATTATGTTTTGCCATTTGTGGCTCGATTTTTTCGCAGCGATAGTAGCATCCCATCTACGAATGTGATAAGCCGCAATCAAAATGGAGTATAAATGAGTGTTAGAAGATATAGATTAGGAATAGTGTTATCTTCCCAGGTTACCACATCACCAACAAGATATGTTCCATGAACCAGCAATTGTACATTAAGCCCATGATCAACTGTAACATGAAATGGGTGACCTGTTAAACCGAAAGGTAGGATTTTTCGATTGGTGGAACACATACAGGTCGGTATCATCTATGAATTTATTTATTACGAACACAATTTCTCAACAGTAAAAACAAAAAAAAAAAAAAAAAAAAAAAAGGAATGGACAAAACAGATCCTTAGGAATGCTATACTGGTCACCAATGTAACCACTAACATTATTAACTGCAATTTTAAAAATTTAATCATCTGGTGCCTGTTGCGGTTTTGTACAACTACAATAGATTCTGAACGCCTTGCTGCCAAAACTTCAACATTATACCAATATATATATATATATAGATATATATATATATATTCATCATAAACTGCGACATCTTCCACGAAACAAGAGCATGGGAATTTCCTACAACGCAACTTGAAACAAAGGTCTTCAACTATCTTACAGTCATAATATAGTTCAGGTTTAGAAGTAGTCAATAAAACAAAACAATCAGCCATACTTTATATCCCCGATTAATCTACAACCACCATATGCAGGTTAAACCCCACACAGAAACATTTTCTAGCAACAAACAACTAGTAGTACCTCTAATGAATGCCATAATGGTCCACCAATATGATTAAAACCAAAGGCTTTGTTGAGGTTACAAGTAAAGATGGATCAAAACCTTGTAAGAAGTTGGTTCCATCAATAGTTGTTGTACCGTCAGATATTTGTAACCGAATACCAATCAGATTATGGAAGTAGCTACCTAAATAGTTTACTGTTTACAAATAATAGTTGATAATGGAGAATGAACTGTTTTCAAACCTTCTTGCAGCTAGCGTCGACCTTGTGAAACCCTTTGTGGTTCAATATCAGGTAATAAATTCCTGATATTTATTGATCACTTCCAGCTGGTCAAGTACCTCCATAGCACAGTGAAATTGCACTCTCTTTGTCTAAAACTTCAAACATCTGCAGCTATATGCCTTCTATCAGTACTGAAAAATCTCACTTTTCCCTTCAGATCAATCCAGTCATAAGAAACCAATTGAGTGCTGAATTTTGAAGAAAAGTATGCATGTAAACAAGGAATCAATAGCTGATGGATTGGAACGAAGATATAGAAATAACATGGGCAATGAAGGGTGCCGTAATGCACAATAGAGCTACTGGACTCGAGGACTTGTATCATTATAGTGACTGCTTTGGAAGGAGAGGCTCATGTATATGTATACAAATAGCTGGAGACTATATATGCTGATTCGAATCAAGTGTCATCCAACTACTATAGGAGCCCAGGATAGCACTTTTCCGTAGCTTCTCCATACCCTTCAACCAACAGAGGTCGTTCAACTGGTTACCACTGTCCATTTTCCATGAGCAAAGATTTTCTAGGAAAAGCATGCTTTCTCCCGCTCATGCTTCGTGCAAATTAGAGTTCCATATCAAAAGGAATTCAAAAATTTGCCACAAGTTACGATATAGAGCAGCATGTTTATAATCATTAATCAACATAAAGGAGGCACATAATGACAAACAAATGAACAAATGGTCTCATACCATTAGAATGGGATTTGCTTAAGTTATAATTTGCTTAGCAGTAGTTATTCCTCTAACTATAACAATCACATACAAATTATAGAGAAAATTTCTTGATATAGGATGGGCCTTGAGCCTAAAAGGAGACTTTGTAAGACAATGAAAAGCGGCCCACCGACTCCTGAGGGCTAGACCATTTCGGTTTGGCAAGGGCCTACCTAATTATTAGCATGCCTCGCAATTCAACTTGATGACCCACCGAAGTCCGACACTTTGGTATTGGACTCTGCATTATCCCATCCATGCAATGGTGTCGCACTTGTACTCCTACAAGGACAAACGTCCACACGCGTCTGTATGGTGGAAATGACGCCTTCTTGCCAAAAAATCAAAAAATTGTCCTTACCATCCAACCACGCACCATATGTGAAAGAAAATCTCTTGAGAATTAGCCAAAAGGATTACATACTTACTAAAGCTTCCCCATTCGTTGTTTGACCTCAGAAATCTGTGTCAACACTTAGTATCGAACCTCAAAAACCAGCGTCAACACTCCGGACCGAACTCCCAACTGTCGCATTGCATTTAAGGGGCGACTATAAATAGGTGATCCATACCAAGCGTATACCATGTACGTAGGTCGCACTTACGATTGAACCACAAAAGCACGTCTTCCTCTTCTTCTTTTTTCTTTTTTTTTTTTTTTTTTTGTTTTTTTTGTTTTTTGCATTGGTACTACTCTAACACAGTAAACATACAGACATAGCACTTCTGCCTAGGCCTGAAACATAGATCAGGCTTCCTGGCCTCACCAGTTCTCATCAAGAGTTATCTTACTAAAGACGAGAACATGAAAGATATTATTAGCATTCTACTAGAGGAGGATTTATGGTTTTCATAAGATTATTCTTGTGTTGCATATTTACGAAAGCATGTAGTGCAACAGGAGATTAATACTGAGATAAAGTATAATAGCTTGTACATGTATATAGCTAACTTATACATAACAAGCGATATGACCTCATGTCATGCCTGAGCCAGCAGTCGGGCTTTCACTTGATACCAACTTTTGTAATGCCCGGTGTTGTCGGCGCAATGGTGGTTCTATGTCTTATAGTGAAGTAATTACGGAAAACACCTTCAGCCAGCTTAAAAAGAAAAGAAACAAAACAAAATAAAACAATTGATAGCAACTGCTGGCCCAACGACAACAACAACACTAACCAAAAGTTGTAGAACACAATAATTTTTTTATATTCAAAATTTTTGTAAAAATATTTTTATGTGTGTATTTTGACTTGATTTAGTAATTATCAGAAAAAAATATAAAAAGATAGGATGAAAGTATCTTTGCCATTTCACGTCGCATAGACTACTACAAAACCAAATCAAATTAGGAGATATTTTTTGATAAAAAGTGATTTTAGGGAGGAAGGGGGTGGAAATGCCCAAAGTTATTTGATCATGAAAGGTGCTAACTGCAAACATGTTAGTGAAAAGTAAGCTTGCAAGTCTCCGGTCCTGTACGTAGATTAGAATGAACAAATATGGACGAGCTTGCGTGCCGCTCAGCCCATTCAGAATAGCCCACTCATTTACGTCAAAATATTTTTATTCTTTTAATTATACATTTCTATTTGCTTTATTTAGTTACTATTTTACTTAACTATTTCAAAATTTACTTTTATGTTCTTAATATAGTCCCTTTTTAATACTTCCAAAAAACCAAATTATCATAAAAATGACAATCCAAAATTATGCATGAAGATGATTGAAGGTTCTTAATGTAAATCTATCGTAGCTAGAGTTCTCGGAATATCTTGATTTTGAGCAGAAGCGGATCAGTCCTCTACATTACTCTAAGTTCTATGGTTGTCTGAATGGCATCGTCTAGGAGTTTTCTCTAGCATATTTATACACCTAGGTCCACATGGGTTTTGGTTAGGTATTTGCGCTTATTGGACTTAATCTGAATATGCCGGCAATGCAAAACAACACTATACAAAGAGGGGGAAAAAAAGTCATTCTTATATCTTTAATTGGATTCAAGGAACCTTGCTATTTCTATTTTGACATAGGTTTTACCAAATTCTTGTTATTTATTTTGTTCTCACCTTATGTAATGTCCCATAATACAATTCTATCTCTTAAGTGAAACTAGCTCTATATAGCTACATTTTTTTTTCATCTTAGCTGAGACTAATGATAAATTTTATCTAATACAGATAATGTCTTATGCTAAAAAAAAAAAGAGAGAAAAACTTTACAAAGAACCCCGGCAAGTAGGAAACGAGACTTCTTCTTCCAACTCCTTGATGGGTCATCCATCTCCTTCATCTCTATTTATACAGATGTTGATATCTTAGTAAGTGTAGGCACAGCCAAGACGAGAGTGTAAGTGCTCACCCCACTCCCAAACTCTAGTTGGCAAGTCTTTCTCAATAAATCTCTTATTTTTGGAGTGTGCCTTTCAAACCGATGCTCAACCACACATTTTTATAGAGAATAATGATATGGTGATGCTGATAGAATAAACATAAAATAAAATTCTACATAGTATCCCCATCTCAGAAAGAAAAAAGTTAAAAAGAAAAAAACAAATAGTCTATAAATGAGTCAAAATTGAGAACTTGAGGCCATCCATTGAGTCCTTGAAATTTTATTTTAGAAAAAAGTTTCAAAAATGATTTTAATCAAATTCAACTCACCTGGAGTCACAGGGTTTCCAATGCAGGTATACCTAAATATATGTGAGTATAAAATTATAAATAAAGTGCAAATACGGCGGAATACGCTAAGTTTCTTCTATCTTGTTTGCAACTAAGTGTCTAAACGCTTGACTGAAACAATACAAGACAGCTTTAAACTTGAACTTTGGAGACAAAGTTCCCAAATGTAGAAGTCATTACTTACTGACTTAAATTATTTATATTCTCGCATAATTACATTTCGGTCCCTACTTTTTTATCATTCTCCAAAACAATGTTTTTTTGTTTTAATTACTAAATCAAGCCAAAATAAAATATTCAAATATTTTGTAAAAATAATTCTAAAAATATTGAAAAAAAAAAAAGATTTTGATGCACTCGATGTCTTTCTACGTTAAAAGTATTTTCAGAAAATATTTCTAAATAGATAATTTAATATTCTAAAATTTTTATTAGTTTTAAAAATTTTGAACCTCAAACTTCCTTTTAGAAATATTCACAGCTCTTACTGGGATGATTACAAGTAGTGGTGAACAAATAAGATAGAGGGGACTCTGATATAGGAGGATAAGTTGCACCATCGGATTCAATGGGATCCGTTAAAAGGGCGGTCTCGGCCGTAAAAAAGGTGCCTGATTCAAAAGAATCGTGGTGTAGAAAATTATAAGGTGGATAAGTACCGATTACGAGATATTATATACAATTTTTATTTATTTATTTAATTTATTTTTAAGTATTTATAGAAAAAATTTTGAATTACAAAGTTAAAAATTTTGATTTAATTATAACTTTATAACTATTTTTTTTTTTAAATGTCAAATAATATACTAAGAAGATAACCAAATATGTGATTATATTTTTAGCATATAATTTAATATTTTTTCAAAAATTTTGGAACTATAAAATTATACACCATATCCAAATTTGTAATTTTACAATTTAATTTTTTTTAAAAAAATATTTTAAAATAGATCAAATAAATAAATAAAAATTTTATATAATATCTCGTGATCGGTATTCGCTAAGGTGGCTTGATTTATTCCCATAAATTTTCTACACCCTTTGGGTATCTGCGCCCTATGTAACTCAATAAAAAATAAATCAATATTTAATAACACAAGAAAACTTGCATTTTTTTAAATTTCTGAAAATCTAAATTTTAAATTGTATAATCATTGTAGACTCGAGTTTTATCATTCCAACAAAAAAAATTAGAATATTACACCAGCCTCTTAAATTTACGTTCGCAAAATTCAACCTTTCGAAATATAAAAATATGTCAAAGTGATAATGCATGCAAGTCATCACATCGATGCGAAAACGTATTTTAGAAGACTAAATTGTAAATTTCAAATTTAAGGGGCTGAAACCTTTTTTTTTTCAAATAAAAGAAAAAGAAGAAGAGGGAGAAGAAGAATAATTTATGCTTTTAATTCATTAAATAAATTTTAACGCTCTGGTTCAAAGTTGAACACTGAGGTCTTGATATTTCACATAAGAAGACAACAACTGTACCCAAACTTACTGAGGGAGTACATCCTTTTTTTTGGGTGTTAATGATACTAAACTCTAGGCAATAAATGATTTGAGGGAGACATGTATATGAGATTCTCCTCGTATCCCGTATTATAAAATATATATTCTTATTTATTCCATCATTTTTTTACTTTTAATATATTTATTTAAAATTAATTTAAATATAAAATTATAGACTATATTAAAAATTATAATTTGTTGTTTTTTAAAAAAAAATCATTCTAAAGAAAATAATGTTTTGATACTCCTAAATTTTAACGAATTAATTTTAAACTCATAAAATATTTAGATTTTTAAAATATATATTTAAAAATAATTGTAGAACAAACTAGTATTCGGCCAATCTCACTAACAGAAATGGGTACTACGAGACAACTATAATCTATCCCTTATAAGGATACGACGGATGTTCGAATATCATCAAACATGAATTAAAAAAAGACTATTGTACCACATATTTTTACGTCTAAAATGTAGAATAAAAAAAACAAATTCAACGATCGCAAGAAAAAACGTATCTTGAACGAACAGAACATCCAAAACAATTTATTTTTTGTTTAAAAAAAAAGATATTTGTATACAGTAAAAATTTTGCTAGGACAATTTTGGAGATAAAAAAGTGATTTATAAAAATTTTAAATATGGAGATTGATTTGTAAATAGTTTTAAAATTAGTTAATGACATGTAATTATTCCATGATTCAAATGGTGGGATCCAGATCCGCTGCACCTGTTCTGTACACCGTTTCATGCACCTATTCTTAAAATATCTATTTAAAAATATTTTTTTAAAAAAATTAAATATAAAAATTGTAAATCTTGATAAAATTTACAACCTTCATGTTGAAAGAAAATATTTCTAAATAGATATTTTGAGGCTTCAAAATTAACGAAATTTAAAACAGTATTTAAAATCCGTTAATTTGAAGCTCCAAAAATACCTATTTAGAAGAATTTTTAGAAAAAATTTTTAAAATAAAAATTATAGATCTTATAAAAAATTATAATTTTATGTTAAAAATTTTTAAAAAAATCATTTTTAAATTAATATTTTAAAAGTAGGTGTAGAAAATAATAGTACCGAACGGATGCTGCGGATCCGTGTCCCAAATGGTGGATCTCATACTGCACATAAATGTTAATTTCAACGATGGAAACACATATTTGAAGTTCAGCAGATCATGTGATAGACAGCGAGTCTGTTCGAAACAACTATTGATAATTAAAAAAAAAATAAATAATCCATGCGCATTCGTTCGTTCATATTTTTAAGCCCGTGATGAAAACCACCATTGCTGTCAAATTTGCAGTCTAATAATTTAATCAACGGGATGTGAACAACATTTGGTTGGATTGTACCTATGAACTTGCCGAAATTTCATTGCATATATATATTTATATAGTAGGAAAATATTTTAGGATCCAATCTTATATCCGAAAACGCACCCGATTGTATTTTCGGACATCTTAGTATCGATAACTATCGATTCCGGGGCGTCCAAAAATACATTTGGACGCACTTTTAGGTAAATGGGTTGGGTCCTGTAGCATCGTCCTATATAGTATCAAATACGTGCACACTAGAAATTCAAATAAACATATATTAATCATATCAAAAAAATCTAAAATAAAAAATAAAAATAATTTTTGATAGCATTAGACACGTATGACAGAAATGTCTAAAATATATAGGTTCGAATTTTTTATTTTTTTGAATATTTTTATATTTTTTTTAAAATAAAATATTAAATAATATAACAATCTATAATATTAGATAATATAATATAATTATATATTTAACTATTTAATATAAATGATTTTTATTATCATAATCATAACTGCATTTTATATTTTTAAAATTACTATATTTTATATTTTATATCTGTATCATATTTTATGTTCGTATAGAATTGTATCTTATAACAGATAGCGACTGACGGCAGCACAAGAGCATATATCTGCATTTTTATTTTAACCTTTAGCACATACTCCGTATTTGTAAGCGAGCTTTTGCATGACCAGGCCTTTCAACTACTCTTTTGCATCTCGGACTCGCACAATTATTTTTGGCAACATCGAACTTCCTCATTCCTCAACTCTCCAATAACTAACTACGGAGGGTAAGCATTGGGTTTTTACTCCTGAATGTGATTCCTGTTTGTTTTTTCTTTACTTTTGTGGGGGGAGTAATTTGCAAAATAAAATTCTAAGAAGTAAGTATTGGCTAATTGTGCTCCTTACTCCGTGTTGACAAAATCAGCCCTTCTAAATATGTAAAAAGACATATTCAGAAAATTTTCATAATTTTTGTAAGGGAGAGACATTCAAATATGGTACTTTCCATAAAAAATTATACACACTGAGACATTAAAAATGGTACTTTCCATCCTTTTCATTCATTCTCTCATCGATATCTTACCGTTCTATCTTAATTTAGTCATGTCATAACCTTTCGATTACCTTAGATCACTTCTAAGCTTATTGTATATACAACATAATACTTTTGTAGTTACTGTGTATACATTTAAACACATTTTCAAACTTATGAACACTTCAGATACAAAACCTCTTAACACGAACAAGTTGTGTTATGTTACCGACAATGTCAACGAATGAAAAATTGGTCAAAAATACAAATTACATTAGGACAAGAGATAGAGAAGACAACCGTGAAGATGGTTTATTCAAGCGTAAAGCGATATGTGCAATTTTTTTTTTTTTAAATAATCATATGGAGAAAACTAGTGATTTTATAAAACATATGCTTATATTTTACATATACAATATAGTCCGATTTTACCGACTGTTGTTTTTAGAAAGTAAATCTGTAAAATGTCATTGTTTTCGTCCTTATTATATAGGTCACTATTTTTAAAAAACAAAAAGACTTGTACAGGTATATATACATAAGTCCCCATATGTACAACGGAATATTGGATTGATTAAGCACTCTTTAGATTGGGCTCGGTGAAATTAACCCATGTAATAAAGGGGTTGCCACTTAATTAAGAAAAAAAATGAGGTGTTAAATTGCCAAAACAAGTTAATAGGGTTCCAACGTTTCAAATAACGTGTAATCATGCAAAACGCTTTTAAGCAAAAGCCAAAAAGAAAAAGAATCATAGACAAATATAAAAAAAAAAGAAGAAAAGACAGAAAGAAAAGACGAGAGAAATTTCATACTATATGCAAAATGATGCAAAATATTATTTGGTACACTTACATATTTGTCACTCTCTTTAATCTCTCTTATCTTAAATTCATTGTTCATGTCCTAAAATAATCTTAAGAAATATTTTTAATATTAAATCATTCAAAATGCATTATTTTAATTTTAAATTTTTTAAAAAACAATTCTAAATATATAAATTTGAAGCTTTAGCGGATTAACATATTAGCTTTTAAACACGCAATGATGTTGAACAATAAAATACTATTTAAAAATTAAATATAAATTTG
This sequence comes from Xerophyta viscosa, assembly GCA_002076135.1. Taxonomy (NCBI): domain Eukaryota; kingdom Viridiplantae; phylum Streptophyta; class Magnoliopsida; order Pandanales; family Velloziaceae; genus Xerophyta; species Xerophyta viscosa. The sequence continues at coordinate 254,533 of MJHO01000166.1, read as the reverse complement.
ATTATAACAAAATTATTTAATATTAAATCTTTTTTAAAATATATATAATTATAAAAATCTTATAATATAAATTTCAAGACAACTGCTATTTATAAAATATTGAATTTATAGACTAATTTGTAAATAACTATGAAAGAACATATAGTTATACCATAATTAGATTTGCATACCTCCATCAAAACTAACTTTTTGAATAAAATCTTATGTTTACTATACGTTTATAGTTTCGTTACTCAGATATCATTTAAAAATATTTTTTTAAAAATTAAATATAAAATTTATAAATAACATCAATATTATTTTTTTTAAATACAATTATATTTATCTTTTAAAGTTTTAAAAATATTAATAGATTAGCATATTAATTTTTAAAACCATTAAAATTTAAAATTATAAAAATGGCTATTAAAATTATTCAAAATAAGCCTACATCTGTAGGCAGGATGGCACTAAATCCTCTTTCATTATAAAGGTTCTAGATTCGAACCCAAATAGTTGAGATGGGAAGGGGTTAAAATCTTAAATTGCATAAGTTAACCATCAACTCCAAAAAAACAAATAAAAGAAAATATTAAATTTAGTTTATATAATGTTTTAATAAAATATTCTGATATAAAAATTGGCAGGTTGATTTGCAGAAATAAACAGCTGATTTGTGAAAGGTTAAATATTCTGATTTGCGAAAGGTAAAATGGCTAACTATTCCTATTATTTACAGTGCTGCTGATATGATGGCATCTGGTCACACTTCATCTGTCTCATCCGCCATTGTTTCTGATCTTCACTCTCTCTCTATCTTCTGAGCACATGTCTCCTCGCCATGACCATCATCTTCTTCACCGTCTCCAAGTAACTAATCTGCCATTAATTTTCTTAGATCACCTCATCTTATCCCTCCATTTCCCATTTGGCATTACTTCTCCGATCGGCTCACTCTGACAGATTTAGAAAATCTCTAAAAGTGGAGAAGGAGAAGAACATTACGGAGAAGGTGGTGCATGGCAGAGGATTAGAGGAATGAAAATTAAGGCTATTATTGACAATAGTTACCATACAAACACCACCACCGCCGCTGCCGCCAAACAGCCATTTTTGATCTGGAACATGGTCGCCGGAAAACCCTCTCCGGCGACTCAGCGGCCGTTGATCCCTCGCTTCATGGTCTGCCTTCTTCTTTCCATATTTGTCATCTACTTCTTCTACACCGCTCATCTTTTCCTCCTCTCTTCCACCACCCACCACCACAACCCTCACCCCTCATCCTGCCCAACACCACCGCTATCAGCGGCCGTGAATGCGGCGGCTTTTCGTAACTTCACAGATAAGAAAGATGACGTTTTTGCTCCTCCTGCTACGGCGGTGGTTAAAGATGGGGAGGTAGAAGAAGAGCCTACAGGGCTGAAGCACATAGTTTTCGGGATTGCGGCATCAGCGAGGTTGTGGGAGAAGCGGCGGGAGTACGTGAAGGTGTGGTGGCGGCCGGGGGAAATGCGGGGTTACGTGTGGCTCGACAAAGGCGTTAAAGAGCACAACTCGTCGGTGTTACCGCCGTTGAAGATCTCGAACGATACCTCCAAATTCCTCTACACTCACCGCCAAGGCAGTCGCTCCGCCATCCGCATATCCCGCGTGGTCTCAGAGACTCTCCGCCTCCTCCGTCCAACCGATCGCTCCGTGCGGTGGCTCGTCATGGGCGACGACGACACCGTCTTCATCCCGGAAAACCTCATCCGTGTCCTCTCAAAGTTCGACCACCGACAGCCTTATTACATTGGGTCGCATTCCGAATCCCACCTGCAGAACATCTATTTTTCCTACGGCATGGCCTACGGCGGCGGCGGGTTCGCCATCAGCCGCACCCTCGCGACGGACGCATAACCAGCCGGTGGGGCCGATGGGAATTCCAGGCGGACCGATGTACCGCCTCTAACCCAGCGCTGTACGGCAGTGACGACAGGATCCACGCGTGCATGGCGGAGCTCGGCGTGCCGCTCACGCGCCACCCTGGGTTCCACCAGTACGACGTCTACGGTGACCTTCTAGGCCTCCTCGCGGCGCACCCCGTCGCACCGCTTGTCACCCTCCACCACCTTGACGTCGTGCAGCCCATCTTCCCGAACCTCGACCGTCCGAAAGCGGTCAAGCGACTCTTCGACGGGCCGATTGCGCTCGACTCCGCCGGCGTGATGCAGCAGTCGATATGTTACGAGTCGGAGAAGGGGTGGTCAATATCTGTTTCGTGGGGTTTCGTAGTACAGATCGTTAGGGGAAAAATGTCTCCGAGAGAGATGGAGATGCCGACGAGAACGTTCTTGAACTGGTATAGAAGAGCGGATTACACGGCCTACGCGTTCAACACTCGGCCGGTGGCGCGCAACCCATGCCAGCGCCCGTTCGTTTACTATCTCTCAACCGCGCGGCTGGACGAGAGGCTGAAAACCACCGTAACCAATTACGATCTTCGGCAGGAAAAGCACCCTCTCTGTCGGTGGAGAACTCCCAGTCCCTCCGGCGAGGTTGAACGTATAGTCGTCTACAAGCGCCCCGACCCCGATCTCTGGAACAGAGTGAGATGTTTTGGTTTAAATGATAATTCTTCCTAACTTTTAGTTTGTCTTTAAGCTTAAGTTAATTGTGATTTGGTGCAATGCAGGCGCCGAGGAGGAACTGCTGCAGAGTGATGGGAATGCGTGGGAAGAAGACGATGGCCATCGATGTAGGCCTTTGCAGAGACGGAGAGATCGCAGAGATCTAGGGGTGGTGTTTTCTGGTGCAACTTTTTTCCAAGCTACATGTTCTTTGGTTCCTTTTTAGTGTTGGTTTATTAGATGATGACGATGATCTCTTTACATCAGAGCCTTATTTTGAGGGTCTGTCGGTGGACTTTTCTTTTGCCGAGTAAGTGCATATAAATGCAATTTAGATAAATTTCTTTTTATCTTCTTTATTTATAAATAATTTTTTAAGAAAATATCTTTTTTTAGGCCAATGTTCTGTTTACTTTTTATTTTTGCTTTGGCAAAGAAGGCATTATTATGAATTAAGTTGTGAGTCGGTGATTATTACTCGAATTAGAATATGATAGAAAAACTTAAGAAAAGGTCTAGCTGTTCAGCCTGTTCTGGTCAAAATTGTATGCTTTTTTATCATTAAAATTGTCATATCTCCGGTCATCCAATGAGTCATTCTTCCTATCACAACAAACCACGAGTCTCTCACCTCCTATCACAATCTACACCGCTGGTGCAGCTCAAGGAATGGCCCATAAAAAGTCCCAGACGTGGGTCTATCACTGCACAGTCCTGTAGATTTTACAGGGCTGTTTGTACCTCATGTCTATTATAATTTAAAAGTTAAAGCTTACTTACAAATAAAGGCTCCATAAAGTTATAAACTATGGTTGTTCATATTGAATGTCCATTAGTATCGAAGTTATTTTATATATTTATTCTTGTGTTTATCACCTCCAGCCGTGTAGTTGATACGAGACTGTGGATCGTCATTCTTGGGAAAAGGCAGGAGGGGGGGCGTTTCTACGTGTCATATTGTTATTACAGCTCGATTTGTCCCGGTACTACACGGTCCGAACATCCGGTCCAGCTCGAGCCTGCCCCAAATTGGAACTTCCGTTAAATAATTCCTAACCGGAGGAACAGCTGAAGATGGTTATTAGTATTTTGCAATTATTTAACGTTTGAGAGTTTTTTCGATATTTTTTTTATTATGTGATTATTAATAAATTAAAGTTTATATCAAATTACTTTTTTTTGATGGAATTTATAGCAAATTACTAGTCATTAGAAATAACTGCAGGTAATAGTAGGAATATTCTGTAGTATATAATACGAAACGTTGCATAGCGTTTTCCTTTTTAATGTAGCAGCGATAAACTTGTCTTTTGCGTCTGTTTGATTGACACGTGTTATGTAAAGTTCGATCGGCTCGTTTCTATGAGCTTTGGTCGACAAATTTGTTGCTGCTCGATGAATCGCTTCGCGCAATTACTCTGGATACTCTTTCTATGTATGTGTAGTGAGTGTAAAGCTATCAATCTAAGTATAAGCGCTGAACTACGAAGTTAAAAGAAAAAATAAACCGATGTAATAAGCTTGGCACAATAAATTATATTGAAGAGTTTAAAAAAATCTAAGTATTGGCAGAAAAGATAATTAATTTGGCATAACAGATTAGTCTTTACAAATTAGGAAGCACGTATATTGTGAAAATTTATTTCGTACAGTATTTAATATAGATACGGTCAGACACGTATATGACACACGTTAAAAAAAAATCCAAAAATGTAAAATAATAAATATTAACTTTTTTTTAAAAGAAATTATATATTATGAAAAGATATAGTATATAGTAGTAAGTAATAATAATATATATATATATATATATATATATATTTATATTTTATTGATTGAATTAAATTTTTACTTTTTAAATTTATTTAAAGAACGTAAAATATTATACATAATTTTATAATCGAATAATATAATATTTTCAGATATTTAAAATATTTAGTATAAATTATTTTTTAATAATTTATTATTTTATTGTTGTGTCCGAATAGTACGTATGTTCTACTCTTTTTGAGATGATTGTATCTTATATTCGTATTATATTAGTATCTTTGTATCTGTGGTTGTGCTTCTTTACAAACCTCATAGATCACTTGAAGAGCTCCCGCCAACCATCGTAATAAGCGTTGTTGATGATATCGTTGCACGTGATCTAGATGGGATAAACTGTATATCAATTCATTCTATTTTAGAAGCTGTATAAATAAGCATCTAAAAATAAGATATATTTGCTGTCACATGAACACATTTTTCTGAAAATAAGTCCAAAATGTGAAGAGCTGATATACAATTTATCCTATCAAAATTTGTATTGCGTTAACGATCATAGTAGCAGATTTTTTTTTATGAATTTTGCTATACTCAACCAAAAAATTATATAATAAACCACGTCGCATACGTGACAATATCAGGACTTCATATATCACAATAAATATAGTTGTAATTTTAATTATTTGTACGAATTACGAGATAATATACAAATTACGAGACGAATATGTGGTGGAGATTAATTATGTGCAGTTTAATGTATGATTTATTAGGGTGAATAATTTTTTTTTTTAATTTATTTTTAAAAATTACTTTACACATGCCCAAAAATGGGGCTGATCACATGCAGCTACCCCATCCTGATTTGCGTCGGCTACTACGTCAAGCTCACCACGTAATTATCCCGACCGTGCTAGCTAACTTCTGATAAATCAGCTTATACTTTACAGACCTTTTTCACTCCGATCACGCCAAAAAAACATTTTCTCAAATCCAGGCACCAACAAAAGAATTTGCTCAAATGAATATCTGGTCAAAAATCTGTATTGCTGGCGACGAATATAGTATTTTTAGTAATAGTGGTGCTATTGGAATATCATAGTGTTAGCTAATGAACTATATTAGCATCATTAATAGTATTACGGTATTGTAATATTTGCAAATTACAAATAAATATTTTATTTATAAGATTTTATTTTTATATTCTAAAATATATATTTAAATATTATATAAAATTTAAATATAAACATTATAAATTATATTAAAATTTACTTTTTTTATTTAATATTTTGTAAAAAGCTAAATACTTATTTTATAATTTTAAAATTTTAGTGGATTAGTAAATTAATTTTGACCGGTTAAAATTTTAAAGGTTCACATACATATTTAATAAAAATTTAAAAAAGTTTTAGAAACAAAAGTTTTTTATTTTTATTTTTATTTTTTTTTTGAGATTAACGTGGAAAAATTCTGTCCGTAACCGACCCTTATTCGAACGACCGTCGTAACAGATAAACCCTGCCCGAGACAAAAGTTATACATCAAAATTTTTTATATTCACAATACCTCCAAAAATGATTTTATAATAATCAAAGTACTTCTATAACATGAATTTGGAGATCGCGGTAATCTTTAAAGAATTTAAAATTAGAAGTAGGTTTGCAAAACCTTTAGAAATGATGGACTAATTTGCAATTTCCTCAAATAATTTGCTATGGCGGTGAATGACTGGATACAGGCGGCCAGGCTTTGCACAGCTGTTTTCGTCGTTCGAAAACATAGAAGAAGACAAAGAAATTGGTCTTAGAAAAATGAAAAATTAAAAAAGTGAGAAACTTTGAAAATCAGTTAACTTGTTTATTTATAAATTGTTAAATATTTTTAAAATATATTTCTAAACATATATTTTAAAATATTATATTTAACTAATTTAAAATAATTTTTAAAATATTTTTATATTCTTTAAATTTTGAAAAATATATATTTTTAAAAAAAAAATCAACATAGATCACATTAAAATTAACTTTTATATTAAAAATTAATTCTAAAAATACTCGTAAATTTATTTTTTTAACCATACAAATTTATTAGACAGAGGGGTATTATTCTAAATTCAAACCAAACGAAAGCTCAAAACATAAAAAAAATAAAAATAAAAATAACAATGAGAATAAAGACAATAATGTTTGCCATCGGAATGTCCTAACCAAGAAATCTTTTGGTTTAAGGGCTCCAATATAAACTCATAGGATATAGATGGTTGCATAAACTCACACGTTAACTCCAAAACATCATACAAATGCTACAATACGGAAAACTGAAGAAAACCACACACACACATCCACACGCCCTAGATTCGCTAGCTATCTCCAAATAGACGACGTAAAGATTTCTGAGCGTTGTTTGAAAAACATCCAGTTGCAATATGAAGCTTCAGTCTTCTTTACCTGTCAACATTGCAAAGTAAACAAGAAGAAATGTCATCTGCAGGATATCATAGAAGTTGCTTAGGGAAGTCGTGATTGAAGAAATTAACTTGAAAAACAAAATAGAATCTTTCTGGCCACAACGAAAAAAATGCTTCGTACAGATGAATCATTAACATCAAGATGCTGAAACACCGCGAATGCTTTGTTATGTATAGAACGAGAGATGCGTAATCATGAATTTGCACATATAACAGTTCCATTAGTCATGTACGATTCGATAAAGCATCCAGATATCCCAGGAAAATGGAAGGCTTCTCAGAGAAATTATATAAAAGGAAAGTCACTGATATTCCATTTTTATTCTAAACACACAAACCAGAAATGAAGCTTACCTTGTAATAGATAAAATACAGAGCCTCCGCTGTTTGTTTAAACTATGCTTCCTAATTCAGCACCATGCTTCTTAAGAATCTTGACTGCTTGCAGCAATATATCTTGCTCTGCTGCATAGAATTCATCCTTTTTCTGCAAAAACAACCAATATGCTAAGGAATGCCCCACCTAATGTAACCAATAAAATCATCTGAAATAACAAGGAAAAGACATTCAAGGAAAAAGGTGGAAGGGAATACGATGATGAGTAAAACTATCAACATATTGATGAAGATTAAAGAATTTCTCTCTCTCAAATCGCAATGAGATGCTTTCCTCACTACACATATGATCCTAACCAATTTTTCCTGGCTTTCTGTATTCAATTTATGATCCAGAAGGGGAAAAAGGGAAAGATATCATTTCACTGAACCTCATAACAAAAATAGGAATGCTAAGACAATAAAGTGCTTTCTCCATTAACGGGTGGCAAATGCTGTACATTATTCAACAGAATTCTAGAACAAATGCCTACGAAAGCAACAAGCACCTCATCATTTTTCTTTTCTTTTTTCTTGAAGATAACAACAATAGGGAACCTCAGAGACAAATGAATTAGAAAGAGAAGATAATGAAGGCCCAGAACTCAATTCTTAGGACATCGTACACACTTTCTAGTAGGATTGTATGACAAAAAATGGGAAAAGATGAATTAACAATTTAACAAAGAACTAGATAGGAAATTCGGTGCGTCTTCTTTGTTAAAACGATAAGAGATATTAAACAAGGCAGGCATTTGATCCTCCTAAAAGCGTGAAAATATGTAAATCTTATCTAAAAGGATTTTATCCCTCGAAAATGTTTTAGATAATCTACTTATAGAGTAATTGCAACCAATGGAAACACATTTAAAATTTACTACAATCTGTAAAGCTTATAATCTGATGCATGAATGCGTCTTTTTTGCACTTGCTAGAAACAAGATTTTCAAAGCCTAGCCGAATCAAGTTTGGATAAACTCAGATCCGGGATGTGCTGACCATGCTGCTACATATTTCTTTGCTATTTTCAAAAGCAACTCAAAACTAATTTAAAATTTTAAATAAAAACTTTTGGAACGTGTCGTGCCAGTTAACACCGTACTGATAATTGCACGTGTCGCCCAGCTTCAAAATAACTTAAAAATTCAAATATATAATTTTTGGCACGTGTCAGTGCCGTACGGATAATTGCCGGACCAAGCGCGTAGCGCCAGGCACTAGCCGTGCCGACCAGACATAATACCATGGTTAGAAATTTGCAATGAAACACGAGGAATGTAGTTTCGCTACTTCACACTTGCACTGCTAAGAGGCATAGTATCAAATGTTTACAGCAAAAGTATACATTATATTCCGGAGCTTTCTTTTTTCATAAACAAGTATTGTCAATCGATCAGGTAAGAGAATTAAGTCCTCAAAAAAATAAATCTATTCTACGCCTACAGAGCAAGTTCTAAAATCTTAAAAGAGAAATAATTAAAATTCTCAAAGAGAGTGCATGTTATACAACTGTATTAATGAAAGAAAAATTCCTAAAGAAGCTCCACTAAGGAGAAGAGAATATCCACATCAATGCTTCGCAGCATTGTGTGTTGTAAATATGTACATTTTGAAATCATGCTATACGGACTTGCATGCTTGTGCATTAGTGTGCTTATGTGCTTGAATGCGTGACTATTTGTTACTTAGGCCGAGAATTCTACGAAAACAGCCTCTTTATGGCTGCGTACATCTTACCCTTCCTAGACCCCCGCTCTAGCAAAATTTATTACCGAGCGCTGTTGTTGTTATTGTTGTTTAACTTGCCTAGTCTAAATATAATTTGCTTGTGGGCCTGATCGCTAAACAAGCACACACAAAGAACCAAATAAAATACCAGAGCCTGATAGCATCTAGTAGACTAGTACAGGCATGGAGTCCAGACTAATTCTGCTCATCAGACTATCTTACAAATAATTTTAAAGATGCACATGCACTTGCTTAGTCACTTCAACAATACGAGGTATGATGTTAGCCTGCAGTTTGATTTTTCAAGCAATGTTTGCGAGTAAATCACTACCTAGGCAAGCGCCAACATACCCGTGCAAGCACACGGACAATGCATGTCTTTTGAAGATGAAGAAAATAGCTTACATTGTCAAATTGATGGATTAGATGACGAGATGTACAATTAGAGCTTCACATTCTTGCATATATTCATTTTGTTTGAAATTTTGAATCCTAAGTAGGCTATGATAAGTTTAAGTTTGAGACAAGTATTTTCTTTTACTCAATGTGACTTGATATATCTTGAATTATATTGAATTGTTTGAACAATAGTTGTTACTTTCAGCCTTGGAAGAATATGATGTATGTAGAATCCATTAAACCACTTACTGTTTTCTTTCATACAAACTTGCATTACAAGTTTGGTACACATTCATTTGTTCCAATGACAAATGATTTAGCATTGCCTCATAATTCTGTAGAAGTTTAACATGCTTGTCTATTAGCATCGTAGTTCGCTAGGGCTCACGTCACTTGCAGTACCTCTCACTAGTAAGGGTTTTTACTTAATATGTAATAGGTACTTGTATTAGATTAATATTTTTAACTTGGTAGGTCGTATGCTGGGACAAGGGATGTACTTACATAGTATATACATGTATCTAAAGTACATAGAATGTACATCAGGTCCGCCCATGGCTATAGCTCATTTCTGCTGGGCCTGATCCTGCGGTCGGGCCCATGGGCAGGTCTAGGTCTAAATTACAAGCAGTTTTAAGCATATCTTGATTAACAAAAACAAAGCAGTTTTGGGCAAATATTTTCTCCAAATTCTGTTATATTTGGATTATGGCAAATTTAAGTAGATGAAAAGGATAAGCAGAAAGCAACATTTACAACCGTTGGAAACTACTGATGGAAAATTATGCACTTCAACTTAAAAGTCACACCATCGAATATATTAGAGAAGGTAATATCATCCATCATTTTTATGGGTGATCAAGTATGAAAACCAGCAGTAGGAGAAAAGGAGCTAGCTCATTTGCGTGTCATTCTTCTCAGTTGTTTACTTTTACACCATAAAATTTTTGGCAGGTTTTATATAAATAGGCTTTCTATGTTTCATGTGACTAAAATTTAAAACCCAATAATGGAAGGAATCATAATTACTTATAAAGCTCTTAGTAACAGTGGAATATTCAGAGAGAGAGAGAGAGAGAGAGAGAGACTCACCATGTTTTTGAGATTGTAACCAATTGTAAGCTCTCCAAATGTATTCTCTACTCTGGACAGGTAACAATAAGGAACATCTGTGTCTAGAACTTTCGGATTAGATCTTAGCATGGACTTTATCTCTTCAGATACAAGTGGAATCTTGTCTAAATCACTACTTCGTACTGGAATTTTGGCCAAAGATGCACGCCACTGTGCACGTGATTTATTTATAATAACCTGAAAAATTATCCCACCCACATTAGCTATGAATTATTCATAATTAATAAATATGCATATCTTGTTCATAACTAAAAAATATACTTAAAAAGAAATCCCACACTATTTCATGAATTCCAAAGTGTCAAATTTAGGAATGTAGGCAAACAACTCATTCAAATAAAACCAGTAAAAGTCCAGTCAAAGTACTCACAAACCTAACCTTTTTATGGTATAGCTATGTTCGTAATTGTTGAATGGATCAATGAAAACACACACTGCTCAACAAGGATACGTCAATGACATGAAAGCGGAACACAGATGGTAATGACACAAATTATAGCTTGCGCTACAGCACTTTCAGGCAAATTATAGCTTCAGCATGGAAAAACTAAGCAGCATGTTTATCATGCTTATTCACAATGAATTTCTGCTCCTCATAAATTGACAATACCCAAAAGTTAGAAGTTTCCCCAAGACTGCTGCTAACCCCTTGCAATAAAAGCCTGATTCTGTACCTTTTGTTTTAAATGCAAAAACTACTGCATCATTAGCGCACAAGCAAAAGCAGTTCTTTAGAAAGAGAGAGTAAGCATTCCTTTCAAACTGGAAAAATGGAATCAGATCCTAGAAGTAGCTGCAATCCCGAACTTCTACTTTCAGCAAAAGAAACATGCTCAAACAAATGGGAACAATTTCCATATATTCCTCACCTGACTGGAAAGTAAAGAATTTGGGACAACCACAGGAAATTTCTCAGGATTTATCAAAGAAGTCGCAGTAAGTCCCATTTCCACTACTTGACCTTCAACTGCTCCAGCCTGAAAAAGTGGAAACCTTTAAGTACAGTCAAAACAAAAGGTAAGGGCTACCTTTAAGCACAAGGCTCCTGCGCTTTCTAAATATTTAAGTAGAAACAAACACGTGATAAGAATAGAAATCATCCAAGCTAAACAGTCCCAGGAGTTAACTAAAAGTCACAGCCTGTAGTACCTTGTCTGTCTGCATAACTGTAATGGGATCATTAGCATTTACGAGGTGAACAATTCGCTTACAGAAATTAATCGACGGTGAACTGGATATGAGTAAACAATTAACTTAAAAGAATATTTAGTTTAAGTATTCCTCTATTTAGGCAGAAATTGTTCGAATAACTTAACTATTAAACAAGGGATGGGCAAGAAATCATTAGTAGTTTTGATAAAATAATAACCAAACTACAGTTAGTTCTTCCAGGTGAACTAGAATTCTCAAATGCAATTGCAGATCTATTAATCAACACAAGGATAATGAAATAGGCTATTTTGGCATACCTTTATGTTATCTCCAACTGAAAATGGTCTTGAAAACTGCAAAGAAAGTCCACTAAGAAGGTTTCCGAGAATGTCTCTGGCAGCAAACGCAGTAGCAACTCCTAGAAAACGGAAAAATAGCCACTTAGTTTAAATTTCATGTACATGATTTATGTACCACACAGTAAGACACTTCCTTAGAGATCCTAAACCTGAAGGCATTATCTGATATACTTTTGATACTAATGCATCCTACGTCATTGAATGTAAGAGCCGCCCAAGTGAACTGGCTTAGCCTATAGAAGCTCTGGTGAATTAGTTTCCTTTTACCACGGGCGGCTGGACCATTTTCAGAAAGTCAATACATCTCTAACAACATGCTTTCAATGTCAGTAAACCTTCTGTACATGATTTAACAGTGTTTTAGATTCTTTTCTTTTTTGTATCAAATGGGTTAATGTTGGAACATGTAGATACGCTCCTAATAGTTGACAAATAGATACATGCAATGTTCTAGATAAACGAGGCATCACGGTGCAGACATGGTGTGGAAAATGATGTCGCCTGCACACCCATAACATTGGTATCACCAGAAAAGTACAAACGATATATTGTCCCTTCAATGAGTCAAAACAATGGGAATATTTAAGTAGAAGTACCTCCAATGCCACCAACAGTCACAATAGATTGCACAGGCACACCACATGCTTCAGCTAATGCCATAGCTCCTAGTACAAGCAGTCCAACTGATGAAACTTTGTCTAATGCCAATAGCTTGTCACGATCATAACCCCTTGATGCTTCAAGAGACAATAAGCGAGCAAAAAAGACAGTTTTCCACCTAAAAAGAAACCACACAAATGATAGAACAATTGCACCCCTCCATGCTTGAGAAAGATATTCTGCAGCAGTTGGTGCAATGATTACTCCCCTGTGAAAAGTAAAGAAATAAAAATTATCCTAAGATTAAACAACTTCCGCTAGCAGAAAATATTCCCATTAGATTGTGTACAAATATCAATATTTGGCACCAAAAGCTTCCTACACATGACACAATCCTAATCAGCCATCAGAGAAAAAAACAATCCAGTTCTTGTATTTAAGACTTACATAAGATATTTCCATTTAAGGCTATTCTATTATTTTCATGTCATAAAGACTCATAATAATAGTTGTAGCACGTGTTATAGCAGAAAATTCATGGAAATAATAAAATCAGAAAAAACATGTAACATAGAAATGACAAAACATCTCTAGAAGTTTCACTTTATGTGCAAGCCAATGTTGATTCGATGAATAACTGCCACTGCAGAAGCATTGACCTAAAATCTAAAGTCTAAAGAAGTGGCACAAAAGTTCTCATATATTACAATGTCAAGGTATAGTCACTATCACAAGGATTTAATTAACAAATGAGACGTTAGAATAAGTAATTTGCAAAATGTATAAGAACATGCAGCTGCAGACTACTTGGCCAAGTGGATATGAAGCAAAAGGACCAAAGAAAGTTATGAAGCATTTGGTTTGTACAAGTGACTAACTGCAAGATGAACTTCAAAGTTAAAATAAAGTTATGAGCCTCGTATCTTTCTCATTCCTCATGGAGTTTTACTAGATTGTACATTTCAAAGCAAGCACCTTCCCAAAACACCACAGCCATGAGCAAAGTGGCTGCTTGTTTGGAACTGCATGCGTGAATTGTTTTGTTCCATGACCTACCAATTATTTAAATGCTTAAATAATTAAATTAATATTTATTGCAATAATTTGTTGGACATTCCAATTGGCTATTACATAGAAATGAAGAGTTGGTTAAGCAGGCATGTTTTTCTTTCCCTTATATATATATTTTGTTGAGGTCCTTGGGGTTGCAATTTTTCTGGCATTTCCTAGAGTATCCGCTAACAATCTGGTTATAGAAAGTAAATCCTAGCAAGAAATCAGCCCAAGCTATCCGCACCTGCTACATTTCTTTTACCATAAGAATAAATAGGCTCTGCAATTGCAGTGATATAATCATTAAAACCTCCTTAATTTAATTGATCTAGTAACAAAATTGTTTTTTTATGTTTTTCCAGACTAGGATTATTGTGATGTCCACATGTATGTGCATAACAAACAACTACGTCAGAGTTTCTGCAAAGGAGGCAGGAAAACAATAGACATGCTTGGTTGGAACAACTGCCAACTTGTTTTATAGATTCTTGGTCAAATAAAGCATAATACATTGAAGGAGTAAGTTAAGAAAAAGACACTACAAGATGAAGGAAAAGAGTTCTTACAGCTGAGAGAATGCAATGAAAGTAAATAGATATCTTGCAGGTTCCTCTAAGGCACTCCATAGGCTTCGTTCATAAGGAACTTCTTCTTTCCCTCCTCTATTTAGTAATTGCAAAGGACTCTGCTCCGTATATTTATGACATTTCCTTAAAATCGTGGGCATCACAAGCCAAGCCAAGAGAGCAGCAGAAAGAGTTCCAACAACCGGTACCATTATGCTTTCTAGATAAGGATGTGAATCATATAACTGTCTTAGGTAGGGATAAACTACTTCGTTAGACATCTCTTTGACCTTCCCTCCTGCGTCGACACTGGTATCTATGGCAGACTGGCAAGCTTTTTTTAAAGAATCAAGCCACTCATTTCCTGCAGAATTAGCAGCGTTATCAGTGAGGGCTTTGGTAGAGGTAGCACCTTGAACTTCAGCAGCATTGTGAAAATCATCTTGTTTGCCCTCAATATTTGATGAGTACGGTCGAATATAAGACCTTCCACTAACAGAAGCGGGGAAGGAAGTTCGTGACCAGTGGATGGTACTACTAATCAAACAGCATTTCGCTAAAGACTTTGTAGAACAGTTGACATAAGATTCCTTTTTATACTGCTGATATCTAAAGACACGGGGAACAGAAATTATCCCCTCGTGTCTTTTCTCAGCATGCTCCGGGGTCCAATACGTTACCTTGTGGGATGCTCCTAAGTTTGACACTTTTTGAAGGTTATGTTTTCTGAATCTTGAAATATTTGGGAGTAAATTGTAGGATCTATTAAAGCCACGGGTAGGACCTAAAGCAGTGGTTATTGGCCCAAATAAGCGTCTTCTAACCCAAGACATACTCAGAATCTTGCTAAAGCACTTCAGAATCACTTACTTCTTACAAGGTGAGTTCAGTTTCGAAGTATAAGCACAAAATATATCAAGAACTCACTGGTTTGACAAAAAAAAATATCTGCAAGGACAAAATTAACAATTAAATAATGTTTAACAATCTGTAACAAAATATCCGCATTGAACTAGCAGAAATGAAAGAAGAATAGATAAACTGGCTTAACAAATATCAGCTGTGCAAGCACAAATCCAAACAGTGTCTAAAATAACCCAGTATAACATGCTTCATACTAGATTTTTGACAAAATAAAAACACTTCTATTGATTAACATATACCCGTTTCACCATTAAAATATCTAGGACTAAAATGTTGCTAGTTAGTAGAGTTTAAATGTTCCCAAACGACATTAGAGAAGAAAATAAGTTTGCGAGTACAGCAACGTCCTGGCCAGAGCATATATACTAAAGATGCCTTGAGATGCAATAACATTGCTCAAATCCTTTTGCCTAACAATCACAATTAGGGACTAAGACAAAGACTCAAGACTCAGAAACCCTTAATATCGAATAGATTATGGATATTCTATCAAAGGTTTTGTGCATAATAAAATCCAATCACCACATAAATCAGTGAAAACAAAATAACAAACTAAAATAACCCCCAAATATCAAATACTATTCATCAAACAACATCGACAGTTTGTGATTCAAAGTCAGCATAACTAAGACCTCATTACCACAATTTTCATCAATGGCTTCTCATTTGACGAATTACTTGGAGAAAAAAATAAAAAACAATAAAGAATAGTACATGAAACTTAACTTAGAGTTCAAATAGGAGAAAACTGACCGAACGAGATCAATTAGGTGGAGGGGGAGGACTTGATCGCTGTGATTTATATTGATTCAAAAAGTTAAGAAAGCGGCTAATGGTTTCCTCCCACGAGAGCGCAAAGAATCGAATAGAGGGCTCGCGAAGCAAAGCTCGCTGGACAGGTGTTCATTGTTCAGGATTCAGTAGTGCAAAGAAAAAGAATTCCAATCATACCGTCACCATTGTTGCTTTGTTTATTGCCTAAAGCTATGCAAACCGTTTTTCTTCATTACTGTTTTGTTAATTTTGTATGTACAATTGTGGTTTGCTTGTCATTTCTAAATCTCATTGTCAAATCTTGATTGTGCCACACAAAGGAGTACACTGCCATCCGGATTGGGCCGCGTAAGTTTTTACTGGAGCTCGAGCTTTGCAAGCTTCTCTTGTCAAGCTTGAACTTGGCGAATGATTGATTCTGGTCTAGCTTATGTCTAGTTTATTTGTATGGACATTGGAGACAATCTTGAGCGTCAACGTCCGAGTTTAAGGCTTTGACGACTTCAATGGGAGCTCAAGTCTAAACTTATTCATATTGACTTTGGAGAAGATCTTAGGGTCAGAGTTTTTTTGATGATTACAATGAGAAGGATCAAGAGGGACACAATGGGAGGGGATATGTAGAGATATCGCCTATAGTCCGTGCGTTGCAGCTCGGCGTGTGATTATACATAACAGTATGGGCGAGAAACTATCCATATAGATGTAGTGCAGGTCAAATTGGCTCACATATATCAAGATTTTTCGTACCGTGCCGAGTCGGATTCGAAAAATCCGATACTCGAGACATACTAACCGCGCCGATCCGTAAAATTTTTTTATTTTTAAAATATTAAAATTCTTTAAGCAATAATTAAAAAAATTAATAAAATACAAGATACTAAAATCGTAATTATATAGCAAAAGTATATAGTATACAGTTCACTACTATATCAAGTGTCAATGTAGTTTATTAAAAAAAATATAAAATTCAAATAAAAAAATAAAAACAAAAAATAATAAAATAATAAAAGAATTATGTTCTGACCCGACAAAGGTGGCACGGCGGCTCGGCTAAGCATGCCGTCAGGCACGGAAAATCTTGCTATATACATAACAAAGTATGAGCTAAGATGGGATCGAATTTGTTATCATCTGAACAAACATTATTTGTACATTCATTTTATTAATAATGTTTTGGAGGGTTTAGCCTTTACCCTCCAATCGACATTAGGGATTTACTTAAAGGTCCAAAAAAAAAAAGAATGAGCTCAGAGTACTTTCTATTTTTTAAAAACCTTACCGCAACAGTCAGAATGCAACTCCTTTTATTTACTTAATTATTTTCTAATCTATAGCAACTATAAATACAGTGAAATAGAGGAGATAAAGGTAGAAAAATCTGCGAGGCATGTTTAGAATTCGTTTCTAGCAAATTCAACAGTATCTGTTGGTCTTGTAAAAGTAAGCCTGATCATGTATGAATAACAGATGAAGTCCTATAACCTGCAAAAATTCCAACTTTATTACCATGTCCACGAGTATAGATGAACATAAGCGTAGTTTTTTGAAAAATTAACTAAATCGCACCAAAGAAGTGCACAATCTGGAGCCCAGATCTCAATTCAGTAACAAGTGATGGCAGAATTTAATAATATATACGTTTCCACAAGATGCCATGTACGAGCTCGCAATTTGCTAGGTTAGTTATCAACAGCCTCCAATCGCCAGGTATTCGGTAACTTATTAGAGGCAGATGGTGAGATACAGAGTTTCAGGCATACACTCAAATTTGTGGTGCACCTCGATCAACCAATCAATTAGGATAGCCCTCATCTTAGCATTGACCTCCACTTGTGAGCCCATATACTCAATAGCCCTGCTGGCATGCTTCAGCACCAAATACAAGAACAGATAATCATGAATAAGATTAACACGAAACTTCATAGATAAGAAACATTACGGAAGAGAACTATTGCACACCTCAGAGAGCATATACAATTTGTAAATGTCTTCAACATAATCTGAAACAAAAAACTGATCGCCAATATCTGCTGCATCAATGTCGTGGAACGTAACGGCTGGTTTTTTGTTTATCCCGCAGGCAACCTGGTTTAGAATGCATAATTTTAAGCTAAATTCATGGTACAAAGACCATATTGCTATACTAAATCGAAAGAAGAAAATATCTTGTGCATTAACCTTGCTTCTGGCAGAGAGTACTGAACTCAGAGTGTTAACTTTTTTTCTAGAGGGATTGCCATTGTGGGATCCAATTTTTGAGAGAGGTTGGTTATTTACTTCCTCATACTTATCACTGCTGATATCGATGACCGCCTCAGGCTTGGGTTTTGTGCTAGCCTTTTGCTTGGCAGCTCGAGCGCCGCCTTTCTTTGCGGCGCCAACGGGGTTGGCATCAACTGGTTTCTGAAAAGAAAATTGAAATATTGAAGACAATGATTCATGGAAACATACATGAATTATTAATGAATGATGCCATTCTGTAACAATAAATTACCTTATTCGCTGCTGCTGCTGCTTGGGCATTGGCAAGAAGCTGAGCTTCAAAGTTTCTACTTCACAGTGACAATAGAATAACCAATTTAAAGAGGATAAAAGACAAAATTAAACATGAAAAAAAAATGTTTCAGTGATGTATCTGTAACCTAGTAACAGGACGGTTGTCTTGAGGTGGTGCCTTCCTGAACAAACAGAGAACCAGTACATCATATGAGTCTTATGAAATGATGGTTGAAACATTTGAAATGCATGTAGAAGGTCAGTCATAAACATTTGATAAAGAATTGAATGATGGTCTACAACGATCTTATGGATCTTATCAACTGAAGATTTCCAGCGTGCCTCAGAGCGGCTTAATGTTGTAAAAAGAAATCATGATCTCTCAAATATATTAACTGTGTAACAAAGAATTGTAAGGTATTTTAAAAATAAAATTGTTATGATATAAGCTTACCCCTCACTGATTCGGAGGTTAACCAGATTGCCGATGTCTTCAAGGGCGCGGCGGTTCTTCCGTTCTGCCGCTGCCGTAATTTGCTTGCCCGTGGGCGCAGCCCCACCTGATTATGAATTAGGACGACACAAGAACATCAAAACAAATTTAAGGAACAAGAAGAAATCTTAAATTCAACCTCGAACCATAATAATATAGAATAGAAATAATTAATCAGATCTCACCCCTTCGATTCTGGTTTTGGTTCCTGGTGGCCATTTCTTCTTCCCCTCCTCCTTCACCGAATAGACCAGCGAAAACCGAGGAGAAGAAGGACTGTATGCGGGCGACCCGCGATTCGCCCTCCGTTGTTCCGGTAAATTTCTCGCTCAACAAATGCAGTGGATCAAATGAAAACGAAGAAGAAGAACTCTCAATTTGCTTTTCCTCTCTTGATCTGTGATTTCTCTTTGGGTTCTTCGATGTCTGTGTGATAATATAAGAAGAGTTGTGGGCGGGTTAGCAACGGTCATATTCATTTGAATCTCAACAGCCTGTTTTGGATGAGGAGATGAGATCCGACGGCTGTGAAGCATCCGGTTAGTAAGCAGCCGTTGGTGGGTGGTTTATTACTATAGAAAAATTGGAAAATTGAGAATTCAAGAGTTATTATTAAGGGCAATTTCGAAATTTTGTAGCACAACAATTTATCTTAGTTAAAGAACACATTGTCCCCCATGATGGTAGGACCGGGATTGGTGGAACAAACATTCTCCTCCGACTGGAGACGTTGTTAGAAATTCAAGTAACAAAGGAAAAAATAAGCAACTTTAATTTCTAACCAATATTTTGGAACACAGTCTCGGGCATGTGTTGTTTTGCTCTAACGTCATTGAGTGTAAGCATATACATGTCAGAGTTTTCAGAATTTTTTTTTTTTCTAAAGCTTGGAAAAAAAATTACGCAGCATTATAACAAATGGGAATCAAATCGTGAGGGATAACTAGATAGTAGACAATTCATTACTCAAATTGTCACACCAGCTTTTGGTTTTGGAAGGCGATAATTAGCATATTGGGATGGTGCTCTGAGAATGGAGGTAGTTTAGAACTTGAGTGTGAGGTTGATAAAAATAAGGAGTTGTAGGTGGAAATTAGCTTTTCCTAATTAAAAGAAAATGGTGATAAAAAACGAAAACTATTGAACATGCAATCTCCACCGTTGGGTTATAGATCCGTGAAATTAGGGAGGCCACTACTTTCATGAACAACATAAGCCATCTTTTCTGAATTGTTATCGAGATTTAAATTAGAAAAGATTAATATATAATTTAAAAAAAAACATCCAGACTGATATGGTACAGTCTAAATTATTAATTTTGGTATTTGGTATTGGACAATAAAAATAGAGGGCAAAAATTTTTTATGGGTTGTGCATAATGGAAAGATTTTCCAGTGTTGTATTTCAATTAAATAATTAAATCTAGTCAAATGAGATCTCTTAAATAATATAAACGAGCTTGGGACTTCTTGGAGTAGGTATGCCAGTAGGAACAGTCTCCAAAATAATCTAATTTAAAAGGAGGATTAGGGTGCTATTGAGGCATGGCACACTTGAAATAAGTGTTGGTTTATTAAAGAATAGTAGCTATAGGACATATATGGAATATTGCGAAAAAAAACCTGATCTTTTCAGTAATTACATTACTAGTTTTGTAATGCAAAAATGAGAAATGGTTCTAATTATTTGGACTTCTCTTCTAATTATATCTGGATCATGCTATTCCTCCACTTTTGATAAACTAAGAGCTAAAAACCCACTCAGTGTTTGTTTCTAATGAATAGCGTGCTCTTGTTAGTGTCATCTATAGGTGACAATACTTTGGCCAAAGTGCAAAAATCACCTCCTATAAACTTAGCATGCAGGACATACATTAGACAAAAAATTAGCCGTTCCCTTCCCGAGCCTATGTGGTGCCTACCCGCATCGCAGCCCTTGTGATAGCCATAGTCCTTTTTTTGGGAGCCGCAAGAGTTATCACTACAGAAGGTGGAGAAAGAAAGAACTGCATTTATTGTGGCGGCACGAAAGGCTTTGGTTGGTGAAGCCTGGCAATGAACCTGTAGCTTTTGTATATCTGCAAGAGGAAGTTAACTGGCAATGAACCCAGTTATGCATATTCTTATTATTACGAACTTTTATACCTTCAAATTTTCAGTTATAATCACAGATCCTCTTAGAAGGTATTCACTGTTTCATGCATATAGAAGTGATATCATCAGCATTCAGCTTGGATATATAGCTAATGTTCACAGATTCCTTCATATATATATATATATATATTATATATATATATATATATATATATATGCAAAACAACCACAGACTCAATACCATCAGGCAGGATCAGGCGATCAACGAAAGATCATACATTCGCAAACATGAAGTGGTGAAGGCTGTTTCTGTCAAAACACTCAACCTGAAAGTGGATGGCCTGTTAAACATCAAGCTAAACAGAGAGATTGTAATAATCTATTGAGCCATAAAGTGATATATCAGCAGCATTCAGGTTGGATCTACTAGTAACACACAAGACCATCTCTTCTGCATGTTGCAAAGTCATACGTAAGGGGCGAGGTCTTGCTTGTGAGTATCCAAGATTAAATCACTGTAGATACACGGCGTGCCTATGACATCCACTATTCACATGTGTCCCTTGTATGTCCATCTTCCTAATACAAGTTCTCCAACACATCGGAGGAAATTTAGTGACGCTTCATATCAGGAGACAACATACACGCATTTTGACGATTTATGAGGTCAAACATCCAGTTTTGCATGTTTGCATTGTTGAGGATTAATTGTTAGCACAGATGCAACCCTTGTTGATGTGGATGTTGTGATCTGTAGAAAAGCTTGTAACATCTGCTCCTGTAAGAAGAAACACAAGATTCCATCTTCAGTTCATAAAATTTTAAAAACATTGCCAAATTGCTTCTTGATAGACCAATTGGATGCGCAACTTTTGTTATTCTTTGTTTCTGATTACTATGCATAAATAGTAGATTAATATTCATACAATTTAGGAATTTTCTGGATCACTGATTGGATGTATAACAGGTATGGAGTGGAAATCCTGCAAAGTTTCTGAATCGTAAGGAAGCTCACATGAGAGCCTACATTTTGATGCCACCAAACAAATGTGCAAGCCTTGCTATGATCCATGCAGCTGAAAATACAAGGATAGGCGACAAGATGGAATTCAATAAGATAATATTGCGCAAACTGCATTTGGTTCTTCCCTTGGCGAATCAGCTAAGCCCCTACAAGCTTATTCAATATTTCGATAGGAATGGATAATGAAAGCAGTTGGTGATATTTCTTCTCTTTTTTATGAAATAAGTTTTGGGTAGAACTGTGTTTTAGGATTGCCAGTACATTTCGCACTCATCTTGTGTGCTCCTTTTGTTTTGGGTCATTTTATAGAAATGTTAGAACATGATGACTATAATGCAATTGAATATGTACTACACACATTCAGATGCATTGCAGATAGTTCAGATGGTTATGATAGGCATGATTAATAGTTGTGCTCTATATCTAATAGTTTCAAACATCAATCAAAGAGACAGTTTAGGTTGAGAAACAGAATATTTGGATTTGTTAAGTGTTTTTGGTGGAGCGCCAAGCTTTGCTGATTAGTGTATAATAATACCAGGACATTCAGTGTAATTGTTTTATAAAATTATTTTTTAAATTTACGTTCATAAAACAATTTATGAAAATAAAACTGAATCGTCAATTAGACTGCTGACCCTGGTGTGACGTGGTCCACGCCTCCACACGAAACCTACAGGTTAACATGTAGGAAAGTCGCCTGTTAAACTGACAACTTTTATGATCCTTAATTTATTTGTCGATATCACCAGTTAATCTGAGTGGAACAAGCAGAGCTTGTGGTTCTGTGACGACCTAAGCTTTGCATGTATCAGCAGCATACACTTAACAATTAAATGACATCCATAAAGTAGCATCTATAATATTGAGCACTTAAGATATCCATAAACAACTCAAACTTCAAAATGTAATTCCAAACTTTGAATGTAGGACTCATACTTACCATCTCATCCTTGCTTATAGTATACCATTATGTAACAGACTTTCCATGTCATCCTCACGTCAGTCATCGAGCCAACCTGAAGAGCCCTGATGTGGATAGCCATATTGCGGGCCCTGTGCAAAACCCCTAGTATCAGTAGGATGTGCAGCAGTATGCATTCCTCGCACGTCAAATAAGCCACTATTGACCCCTGGCATAGCACCTCGGGAGCCAAAAGGTTCACTTCTCAAATTGTTGGTCTCATCAAGGCGGGGTGCGTATCTCTGTGTTGCTGAAGCTCCCATAGCTGCTGGACTGGAAAGTCCATATCCCGATGGAGCATGCACATTCACTGATGGGATTTCACCTCTAAATGAAAACATGTTTCTTTGTAAAAAGTCATTTTGGCCCTGCAATCCGTACAAGCTTGGCTGCGTCCGATAAGCATCACAACCATTCAAATATGGTCTTCTAGAATATGAATCTGCACTACTTTCTCTGTAACTGGAGAACTGTTCACCAGTGTGCCGCCCGTTTAAGGTAGTAGCACTAGCAGCTGTGTACCTCCTTGCGAGCTCATCAATCTCATCATGCGAAATGGTATTTCCAGCAGAATCTTTAAATTCAGCTCCATAATCTGCTCTAGGCTCTGAATTATTTGGTTTTACCAATGGCTCAGATTGGTAATGATTTTCATATTTGTTTTTAAACGTAGCATACTCAGTTCTGGACTCACGATTCAGACCTCCATCTGCTGGCACGTCAAATGGTTCAGACTGGCGATAATCTTCAATATGGTTTTCACGTACTGGAGGTTCAGACTGGCGATACTCTTCAATATGGTTTTCACGTACTGGAGATATGTCCATATCTGATGTCGCCTTTGGCGATGATTCCTGCACTTCCACGTCAAGTGCTTCTCTTTTCTTCTGGGGTTTTTTCCTTTTTTTTATCCGAACCTTGTCATTCTTTTTAGGCGTAATATTGCCTATACCAGCAGACTCCTCGTCTTTCTCTCCCTTCCTCTCATTATCATCAGGCATTTTCCTCTTGGGCCGTTGCCCTATATCTTTGCTGCCCTCTCTGCCACCCTCTCTCTCCTCTTGCGCTTGGTGAGGAACAGCATCTCCCAACATCTCTTTGTCAGTTTCGAAGTGATAGCTCCGTTCATTGGATATGTGGCCGTACTTCATTGCTATGCTTCTGTGCTTTGTAGTCCAGTCAGCTCGGCTCCACAAGTAGAGCACTGGCGGTTTGAGATTCCATTGCTCCATTTGCTTGTCATTCACGTCGACAGAGCCGGGCAAGTAGAAAGACTGGTCGAAAGTTAACTGTGTTAGCAGATTGGGAACTGTCCAGAGTTCACATATAAACATGCTAATTGAAAAACAGAAGCAATTTCGTCCTGTACAAACCTTTCCAGAAAGGAACTGCGTGTCCTCCCAAATCAAATCATACGAAGGAATTTTCTTATCCAATCTACTTGTCACCAAAACGTAACAGTTAATTTAAGAAGCAAATTTCTATTTCAACAACCACAGCAGAGAAAATGCCACAGAGATATTACAAGTAAAAATACCTTTCTGTCTCAGGAGGGACAATAAGAATAAGAAGCTTTGGCTTAAACGTTAAAGCTTTATCAATAAACTTGTTTGCAAGAGCTGCTTTAACCCCAAAAGGAGGATTGAGACCCATGATCTACAAAGAAGATCAGATGAAAATTTTCAGTTTGACATCAATCGCTTTACATTTAATTATATAAATTATATTTCTTAAAACTAGCATTCCCACTTCTATAACAAATTAAAAGCATAACTAAACTTTTCCATAGAAAAGCATGTTGTGAATCAATGGCATATGTCCTCATACACTGTTGCTAGCGATGCAGAAGGAAGTAGAAAACTTGTAAAATAAATGAATTATAGTCATATACTAGAAAACAGCAACTGTTTTTCAGATATATGAAAGTTACAATCTCCAAACAAACCTAAAAATAAATATTTCTGGTCCATGTACTCATCTAAATATGTAAAATATTAAATGCAATGTGATAGATAATTTACGAATTTTCAAGTCAAATATACTAGTCTTACAACAACAACAACCCAGTTAAAAATGGCAACTTTAATAAGGACCACCATTTAATTATGTACTTCCTGAACGACAGGGAAAAGAAAACAAGAAGGTACAACAAGCTCTATGCTGCAAATAATTTTCCAAAGGTTTATCCCTAGCTTCAACATAATAACAAACTCCAAGTAGATTTAATTGATACGGTGATCAAATTCAACAGTGAATGTTTGAGTGACCAATTCACATTTAGATACTTAAGAGCTCATACATCCATCAGACAGGCCAGAAGCAAGGCTCAGTTAATACTTCAAAAGAAGAGTCGACATTTACAGCTCTAAATACAGAGATTGATAATTAAAATTTTCTTTAAAAAAGCCAGTAAACTGTACTTGATTGGAGAAGCATGCTAGAGAGCGTTACATACCTAACCTAATGCACTTAATTAGAAATGTCATAGGCCTACAGACCAATGCTTATAACAAAACTAGTGTATGAAGCAAAAGATGATAGTGTTTATGTTGTTGCTGTGATGACGATGTGATGCTTAGAAATTCATACCAATTGTGACCCAGTAGGGAGTTCCCGTGGTTGCACCTTCATCCAATCCCTCCTCTCAAAACATAAAGTATTCTGTAATCGCATCATCGAAATTACACCATATATTTAGCTAAAAAGCATGAAATACAACATCTTCAACTTCACAATATAAACTTTTCAATGCATTTATACAATAGTAAAACCAACTGTACCGGTAAGCAATACCATTCAAAATTTAAAGGGATCTGTTGAAGGGAATAGAGAGAGTGAAAATGCCTCGAAACTGGAACTAACAACTATATCCATACAAGAAAATATGTTGGGTGGATTTAGACAGTAAAGAGAGTGAAAGCGCTGTCAAGGTCCATCTATTCATACCTAACAGCACTAACGACGTATATTCCTTAGTTGCGGGATCTAATAACCCCATGAGTCCTCCTTGAAAGTTAGCTCCAACCCTGCTCTAGCACCCTCTTAAGGCGCGTGACTACTTAAATTATCATTCACTCTATTTTTTTATATAAGTTTTAAAATCATGTATAAAAGATAGAACATGAAGACATCACGCATCGGGTGCATGAACAGATCACATGTTTTCTAATTTATATATTAAAATTACATATATGCTGCTTCCACTCCCAAATGCTTTTCTCAAGATTCCCGCTTCTCTGCTCCAAAACCCACAATCACACCCGCTTCGTGCAACATAGGTATCTTTTACTAACATTCTGTGTAGCCAAAATAGTGACGGCAACTCCATAATCAATTAATTAAGGAGATACTGTAGATGGTGACTTCTATAATGAAACTAACAGAGTTATCTAAGAGGTAAACTAATCCGCTTTCAAAAGTAAGAATCAAACAGCAAAATATGGATCTCCTCTATGACAGTTTAAGCTTCACGTTAAGGTCATGAAAAAGATAACAGATGTTAGGAAATATCAAAAAAAAAAAAAAAAAACCAATGTTCCTTCCTCATAGTCCCACATATAAAACATTAAGCTATAACTCTGGTATTGATGATTCAGCGGCATATGTTCATGTCCTAACTCATAAGTATACAGAAGTAGGACCCCTTCTAATAGAGCCTTCATAATGCTAATGTAGCCAGTAATCAAGAAGCACAGCAATTAGATAGCCTCTTCAGAGGCTCCACAAACATAGTGATCTCAGCACCAGTATACTTCTCTCCAAGTTTCCCTCTTTCCTCACACATAGGTGTAAGGGTGGGATTTGGTGAGATACATGGGTGGGATGAGGGTTAGGGGATGAAGGGTGGCGATCAAAGAGAAGGGA
Organism: Xerophyta viscosa; assembly: GCA_002076135.1. Classification (NCBI taxonomy): domain Eukaryota; kingdom Viridiplantae; phylum Streptophyta; class Magnoliopsida; order Pandanales; family Velloziaceae; genus Xerophyta; species Xerophyta viscosa. The sequence continues at coordinate 227,713 of MJHO01000166.1, read as the reverse complement.
CGAATGGAGGGAAGAAAGGAAGGATACTTTTAACTGTTGTTCTATTATCTACATACCAACTTCCTTATCTAACATCTAACAATTTGAGGAAGTGATCATCTCCATCATTTCTTTTATAGTCCACCATCAGCAGATGTGAAATTAGATCATCTTGCACAACAACATGCAACTACAAAATTTTACCCACCGACATCATAAATTAAAGATACAAATCTCAAAGTACCAACAACATGCTTTCGACATTACTAATATAGATCGCACTAACAAACCTAGTAGACATTTACATTAACTTAAAAAAATGCACATCTGAAAGTCAAACGGAAAGAGCATGACCTTGCAAATATTCAAAATAGTTTATGTAGGACAAGCACTACCCAACACGGTGGTTTTATACCAATAATCACTTCTTTTATTCCATGGCCACTCAGAGTACACCATATTTAGCATCCTTTATATGAATCGTGTCAATTCCAACTTTGACTACCCATAATCATATGATCTATTACTTTTGTTTCTATTTACTGTTTACTAACAATCAGTAGTAAGTTTGATTAAAAAAAAAAAAAAAAAAAAAAGAAAATCTGTTATTTTTTGTTCATACAATAGCTATATAACTAATATCATATTACCCCGACTTTTAGGAAACGTTTCAATTTTTTCCACAAAGTTTCAACCTACCTATCACCAGAGAAGGTCAACTAAATCGAAGCCATGCAAAACAAAAAGGGTCTACCTAGGGGAGACTGGAAGTTAACCAGAGCAAAAGGACTTGAACAATGCAGAAACAAGATGGAACTTTCGGATCCCAATATTTTGTCCTATGGAACCCCATGTCGATGGGTTTAACCCAATGCCTACTACTCCAACCAATATATAGTTGGTTTTCTGATGCAGCCCATGAGCATGTAAACCAGGTTGCATTAAGCTAATGCAACATATATGGAACAGTGCAACTGGTATAGTTTGTGAGGTATAACCTTAGAGAAAGATAATTTGATTTAACAATTCAAACTAGTACAATGCCTGATTTGTCAACTTTTTAGAGTTATAAAAAAAAGGACCGTTGGACATGCTAACAAAACCTTCCGACATATAGACAAAAAGAGGCTTCAATTAGACAAGAGACACATTGTTTGCATATCTTATCTAATAAGACAATCTCCTTGATACATGCGTGGGACTAAAATACACGGAAGGAGATAATGAAAAGATACAAAAAGAGATTGCACATTGGCAAGCCATTTAATAAGAAACAGTAGTACCTTTGGGCGTATGACATCATAATTTTTGAAAGAACACTTCGTCCCAGCAGCATCTAGCTTTTCCATCATTATCTGACTGAAGTCATTGGAACCACAACAGAAGTCAACTATCTGCCAGGGGAAAAAAAAGGAAAAAGGTAAACTAATGAAAACACTGAAAACATGTAAGCCAAAAAAGATACATTCAAGTGAATATTCATCACCAAGAAATTATACAAAAGCACATAAATATGAGGTACAAAAGATCTACTCTTTTAGGCTTTTTTTATGCTAGAAAAGCACTTCCACGTGGATTATTTGAATGTCAACAGGAAACTTTCAAGTATCGAATAAGAAAATTTTGACAGGTACCATATCGCCATTCTGAACGTAGCGTTGCATCCTCTCTGCAATCTGCACTCAAAGATTCATCCTCAGAAAGATTTTGGTAGAGAAACACAAAATTATCATAGCCAAGAATGTAATCCAAGAGGAAGGACCATTGATGTTTAAACTATTAAGTTCTTTGTTAGAAATGCATTATTTATATATATATATATATATGTGTGTGTGTGTGTGTGTGTGTGTGTGTGTGTGTTTGTGTGTGACTATATGGCTATATGCCAATGCACAACTTTTTTGGTTGTCTTAGTGATTGAATTGAAAGTGTCATGAACGTGCTCTTTGTTTTCTCAACCCCAATGTAAAATTTTGAAAGAAATTGATTATGAGTAGCGTCCAAAATTTTGGCATCTTTCAACTTCAAATACATATATTTGAAAAACACCGCATGTACTAGCTGAAGGGGACGGAAGTGTTATATCGTTCTACAAACTGCAGCGAAAACCATTCATCCTCCTGTCTTTAAGTATTCATGCTATTCCACCATCTAAACCTCATGGCTAAGCTTACGCAGTTGGATGAAAGTCTTAAACAGATTTAGGGTGCTCTTATGCAATTTTCCTTTGCATTTACCGTGCATGCTTTTAAGTGTTAAAAACTCCAATTATCCTGAGCATACCAATCCTTCTGTAATTCTTGGAATTGAAAAAAGACTGATAAAACATTTTTCTGTACTTCCTCCAGACCTTAATTGCATCTGATCCTTGAGTAGAGCATAGTAAAACTAAGCATGCAGGGCATGAACATTTCTATTAATTTCCTTTACCAGAAAGAAATAGTTGTCAAAGTGGCAACAAGCAACTCTAGAGGTTTATACATGCACAGCTCAATCCCAAATAAACAATGGTACTAAGCTGATATGTGGTATATACAAATGCGTTTTTTGTTGACACCAAAGAAACAGTTCACTCAAACTGACCTCTTTAAGTTTGTCCACTTTTGTGAAGTGACGACCAAATGAAGTGTATCGCATACCATGAAGGAAAGGAGCGAGATACACCTTCAGCTTATTCTGCATAAACACGAAGAACGTCGATTACAGAGAACATCTACTAAAAGATCACTACAAGATATGATGATTGAATACTAACTGATTACCAAATAAATAAGAAATATAGATGGCAGGATAAGCATAATTGCTACATTTCAGTTCAACGCGACAACCGAAAGAATCTTTAGTTCACATATACCGAATTACAAATGCAGGTATTAATAAAGTTTATTTCTACAGACTAAAAGCACAAATTAAAAAATATTTGTCCGCAAGCACTATTTAACTGTAAACGATGAACACAGAAGCATACATCAACAGATTGTCAAAGACAATTAAGTATTGCTTTCCTGGTCGCATAGAGTAGTAACACTTAACCAGAACTAGTGCACAGTCTTCAATATGTATCTTGCTCAACTTACTTATTTGGCCAAACCAAATTCATGTGCTTTCCTATAAGCTTCTATCTTTATAAATCCCAACCAAGTGACCAACAAAACTCAAAACTAACTACATTGCTCACAGCACAGCTCAGTCAACATAAACAAATATATGAAATTATTGAAGACAAGAAAAACTGCAAGTATACTTCTAATGATAAATTGGTTGTCTTAGAATATATACCTCTGAAAATGATTTAACTACATCAACATTCATAACAAGCATACAATGATACAAAGCATTTTACTCTTAACAAATAGTATTAAGAATGATCGGTAAAGAGATAAACACTTGCCTCAGAGATCTAGCTAAAAGTAATATCTCCTAACGCATAGCCACCACCCAATTCCAAGACTAATTTTATTCAACTAAAAAAATACAAAGAAGTGGAAAGAGGATTATTGTAGTTGTTCATACTCAATATCACCTTCTGATGGATAACTAAACATGATAGAAAACAATGTAATTTTCTTCGTAAGTAGTTGGTTCAGATCAGATTTGAAATTTGCAATGGACGACTTAAGCATAGCATATAGTAATAGCTCGGAAACGATCTTTAGCATATAAATTTGAATTATTTGAATCGATTTCTTCAAAGGTCACAATAAGCAACTTTGCCAAAGGAAAAAAGAATTACACAATGTGTTGATTTAATCCTGGAGAGTAGAGAAAGAGCAATACTTTATCAATTTATAAGAACAAAAAAGGATTACAGAATTTTTCTAACTATCAGTGCATTAAACTAATGAGTCATAGAATAAAGTTTTGCAAGAAGGTAATAAAGAGAAACTAAGACAGCAGCGGGATGTTTAGGAGAATAAGTTTGCCTTTATACCAGACTCAATGACGGAAGCAAATTACCCTTTCAAAGAATACAGTCAAGTACTTGAGAGAGAGAGAGAGAAAGAGAGAACTTGAAGACCTACATAAGATATTCATTGATTTGGAGGGAGCATATGATAGGTTCCCTACAGAGTGTTAAGATATGTACGAGAATGTTGTTATGCCCGTTAGGAACAGAGACTTTCCCTATCACCATTGGACTTCACCAATTTCGACTCAAGCTCTTTTTTATTTGTCTTGATTATGGATGACTTCACAAGATAAATTTAAGACAATGTCCCTTGGTGCATGACTGTTTGCTGATGAAAGTGTGTTTCTTGATGGCACCAAAAAAAAAAAGGTTTACGAAAAGCTGGAACTATGGTAAATGATGGAATCTAATGGTTTTATGCTAAGTGGAGCAAAACCGAATATATGAAATGCAAGTACAACTCCATTGGCCCTGATACGTTTGTGCTAAAGTTGGAAATAAAAAGTGCCCACATAACACGAATTTCAAGTACTTGAATTACATTCTGCCGAAAAATGCTAGACGAAATGTTAGTCAACGAATAAGTGAGAATGGTGTTAGGGATCTTATGTGATAGCAAGCATCCCCATAAATTGCAGGAAAGTATTACCGTACCGCTGTAAAGCCAGCGATATTGTATAACAGTAAATGTAGCATATAATGAGTGGTGAGGATGACAATGCTTTGACGGATATGTTGTTACTCTAGAAAAGATAGAACTTGGAATGAGGTGCTAAGACAGAAACTCGGGGTCGGGTAAGACAATTGCAATGGCTTGGACATGTAAGACGGAGATCAATAGCTGCACCCGTTATAAGATATCAAATAACACTTGGAAGCAAAAACGAAGTATGACGGAAAAAGAGTCAGAGATCGTTCACACATCTAACATGTTTAAATCTTCATAAGGACCTAACTATCGATTGAGCTGAGTGGCGACAAAGAATCTCTATTAGTGATACCATTTAGAGTAATTGGAGGCTCATATTATTGTACTTTTTTCTTCTTGTGGCGAAGTTTTTGCAATCATTTTGAAAATTCTATCATCTCAGCAATTAATATTTTCCCTTAATGAAAAAAAGGACACCAAAATTGCAAGTGGTCTATTCATTCAATATTTCCCTTTAGAAAAGAAATTATCACATTTTAACAATGTGGCAAATACAGTAATACCCTACCCCATCCATTAGAAATCTTCGTCCAAATCCACATCATGGCTGGGTTCGAGATGTTTCTTCTTGCGTTTACTTACGATTTCTCCACCAATATAATAATTGGAATAATTTATTTCAACGAAGAAATCCATTTACATTTTTCCAAACGAAAATAAAAGACTATTTTGATTATTGTTATTTCAGCCTCTTTCAATTTCAGTCTTTTCATGCTGTGTGTCATCTTTTAGTTTGCTTGGCATATGTGATTTAATGTCATGCTCTACAGCCTTTTCTGTTGGTTTGACTAAGTGCCTGTGTACTTGAGTATTGGCTATTTAGGTTGAGATCCTAGAAAATCCTCCTCCTGAATAAGGTTGTATACATCCTACGCTCCTCGAGGGTCTCTAAAAAATGGCACGACCTAGAGATCCCACCGATCAGACCTGAGCCATTTGGGTAGGCATTGGGTATATCGGCCGAGTCTAAAAACATGATCCAAGTGCTCAGATCACGTCGGGTTGGGTCGGATTTGAATGGGTAAAACACGTTGAACGACCACCCCCATGTTATTCGCTTTATTTATCGCTTTCATGTTACTTAAGTTTTTCTTTTTGGATAGTATGTTACTTATTATTACATTTTGGTCTAGCATTTTGGATATAGAATTTTAACGTCATCAAGGTTTGTGTAATTGACAACTACTCATTTAAAATGTACTAGAATGAGTATTATATACTAAAAGGTGCAACTCTGCTGAGTATGAACCTATTTTTATAAACTATAAAAAACTATTACTATGCTTAGTCTTGACTTTGCAAAGAAATAAACTAATACGTACCCAAGCAAACGACCCGACCAGACCCAACATGAACCAGGCTGGTTCAGGTCGGTGTGCGACTCTTGATTGGGTTGGGTCGAATCTAATTAGCCTTTAACCCAACCAACTCAGGGTCAAGTATGGGTCAGGCTTGACCAGAGTCCGACTCGAATATAAACACCCTAACCATCCAGACCCGCTCGGCAGAACTTATTATTTGGTTGTTGTAGTACCTGATTCAAGCTCTACGCAAAAACATGTCAAATTCTTATGTAGCTAAAGATGGTGCATGTTAACATAATACATAGAGCAAACATGCAATGAAAAACCAAATAAATATGATGGAAATCACACAATTACTTATCAGTTGAAGAAAATTTGAACTTACACCCCATCTGTTTATCTGCTTCAGCACCTCAGGTTCACAAACAGCTTTGGCATCATCAACAGTACCCCCATCGTCTAACTTCTGTAAAGCTGTCCGGATAGCCTACATATGGCAAAATAAATGAGAAATTGACAGAAAATAACTTAAAAAGTAGATAACTACCAATTACCTCGACAGAGCCCTCAACTTTCCCAAGCTGGATGCTCTTGTCAATGTGTCTTGCAGAATATGAATGCGTTGACGGAACAGTATGCTTTCTTATTATGTCTTCAAGTTTTATTTGAGATGAAATCTGCTCCTTCAAGCTACTGACACTGCATTGCAAGAACGAGATCATATCAAATACCACAGCATAGACCCTGACATTCCTTATTAAGTTTTTACCAGAATCAGATAATGCAAGTCAGGGTTATGAGATTTTCTATTGCAATGAAAGAGCTTGCAAAAGTATTATGACCGTCCACTTAAGTAATGCAATCGCCTAATGTACTAAGTAAAAGGATAAGAATCTCTAAAGACTGATGGCTCCTGCAAGAAATATAGATTTAACAACTGACTGACAATCCAACCATAAACCATTTTTCCATTAAAACTAATTCACACCAACCAAATCAAAATGCAGCTTTCCCTCAATTTCTGTGGGTCAAAGGAAACAAGATAAAGGACGAAGAAAATGTATTACCGCTTCAATATCTCGCTGTCTATTGTAGGAAATGAACTCTTGAATTCATTAACATCCTGTTGATTAGAACTTGAAACAATTGGAGAAGGAGGTCGTGGCTTCTCTTTCTTCATTATCTTACTTACTTCTTTTATGGGATGCTCTCCAGCTTTCTGCAGATTACTTTTTTCCTGCTTAGGCTTTATTTTCTTCAGCGACTCAACAGAGATACTAGCAGTATCTCTGGCACGTTTACCCAATAAAGTACTATCTCCATGGGTTGGATGCTTCACTATAACTTTAGATGGCTTTAAAGATGGCTGATCACCTGGCTTAACATCAGATGTTCTTCCTTTCTTCTTCACCAAAACCTTGACATTTTTTCTCAGCACAATCTTAGCCTTCTTTTCAGGATCTTCGGGGAATATTATGTGATTCCTAATTGGAGTCCCAATATCCTCATCAATCTCATGCTTCCTGGTCAAATTCACATAGGATATATATTTCTGACAATATAGATAAGTAATCCAAAGTGACAAAAAGCATAAATAGAAGAGAGACACTCATACAAGCAATATATCAAGATGCGGTTGGGAAGCAGTTTCTCCCAAGCTCTCTGAATGATTCCTTCCTCCTCTATATCCCGAAAGGCAATCTTTCTGAGCAACAGAAGATAAAAATAAGAACCGAAGCAACTACGCGTCATGTATAAAAAACTATAAATTCGTGATAGAGAAATACCTGGGTAAACACTTCCTGTGATATGACTTTGGACACCTTCTGCAGACAGCAAACTGAAGCTCCAAAACCTCCTTGTTTTCTCCTTGCTTACAAACCACACATCTATGGACAGGGCATGTAAATGTTTCCCCAGCTGCTATCATATTTGCAAGTTCAGATGCTTGGGTCTCACTTCCAGGGAATACTAGCTCTGCCACGCACTTTGGATGATAAAAATGGCCACATGTTGCATTAAAACACTGGAAGACCTATATAACAAGAAAAATCTAGTTTAGTAGTAGCAGTCCATAAATAAATTTATAACTTACACATGATTCAGGAAGAAAATAAACAATTAGATAAAATATATATGGCATAGAAAACCTTGCCAGCAAAGAAGGAACAATCTTCATTAATAATGCAACACGTAATCCAGAGCATACAAAACAAACAATCTAGCGGACATCAATTCCCAGTTTTGGCTTGGCGATGTTTCATTTGGTTTTATATGTGCTAGAGTTGGATTTGCAAATAAAGTCCAGCTGAAATGATGCATGCACTTGGTTTTGTTTCCCTTCCAGCATTCACAATAAGCTTTTTCGCAAGGAAAAGAAAGGAGGTTCCATTCCTCCACCCATTTCGTCATGAGGAGGCAGACATTGGGCCTAACATAAATGCCACAGCAAAGACTCAAAAAATTATTATTAAGGCCCATAATGGATTTCGCGAGCAAGTCCGAGCAAACACAAGGTAAGAGACTAAAAAACCTCTCAAACGACTTAGTGCAGTGCAGTAATATTCTATCAAAAGTAATTTGTAGTAGTCCTCTAACTGGTTTTAGTTTGTTCGTAGTTTTCGTAGCCTATTAGGGTAGGCATACATATAGTCAAATACAAGGGATTAACACAATCATTTCATGTCATCTACCAATAGTCTTTGCTAGTCTAAATGTTTTCTTTGAACAAAAACAAAAAAGATGAATGGGGAAAGGAATAATGTTCAAAGTGAGGCTATTAGATTAGTAAATGGCATATATAGCCCTTTTCTCACCAGATGAGATCAACAAAAAAGTATCTTTATTGTGGTTACCTTACCCTCTGAAGATTAACACTGAACTATTAAACGTACCCACGGTAACCCAAAACTTTTAGAAATGGTTCGTGGTTACCTTACCCTCCATTGTTTCCATTTGCTCATTTTAGATGGTGATGTTGCGTGCATTAATCTGATGTGGCACATCAATATCGATTATTTAATATTTTATCTTCTCTTCTCTCCTCACTATTAGATTAGCAAATGGCCATAACCAAATATCCTCTGAAGATTAATAACAGTTATACACATTGAATCTATTTATAAAAAAAAAAAATACAAATAATAACAAGAACAAAAGATAGTAGAAGATACAGCTATCATATATCTCTGGCAATACGGCAGTCCAGACCAATTTCATTTTGATCAAGGCATGATTCTGATTTGAAATTTTGATGCTTGTCATCATGCAATTGAACATTGCTAGGAATTCACCATCTCTTGTCGTGCTAAATTGGGTTCCACAAGTTTTATTGTTTAATCTACTTCACTCATTCTTTATTCACGCTTTGATAAAGAATGTAGAACCATGCAATCTGACACATAGGATAAACTAGGAAGCTTGTTCTCTTCATATTTTTCCTAGAATACGCACGTCAAAAGACAGGCAAAGATGATGCTTCGGACTCTGAGCCATTCAACATGTGCTTTACACTCTTTGGATGCTTGTTATCATGCAATTGAACATTATCAGGAAGTCACAATTTCTCGTCGTGCTAAATTGAGTTCCACAAGTTTTATTGTTTAAATCTACTTCACTCGTTCTTTATTCATGCTTTGACAAAGAATGTAGAACCATGCAATCTAAAACAGAGGATAAACTAGGAAGCTTGCTCTCTTCATATTTTTCCTAGAATACACACGCAAAAGACAGGCAAAGATGATGATTCGGGATCTGAGCCATTCAACATGCTTCACGCTAAACTTGAGTTCCACAAGTTTTATTGTTTAATCTACTTCACTCGTTCTTTATTCATGCTTTGACAAAGAAATGTAGAACCATGCAATCTTAAAACAGAGGATAAACTAGGGAAGCTTCTCTCTTCATATTTTTCCTAGCATACACACGCAAAAAGACAGGCAAGATGAATGATTCGGGATCTGAGCCATTCAACATGCTTCACGCTAAACTTGCACAAGGTGATCATATATAACAAATTAGATGACTACACACAAGTTCAGCCAAATTTAGGAATTATAGGCTTCTTGCTACAAGATCGTTTGATCCCCTTTTTCTCCGACACCTTAACCCAATCCCCCCCCCCCCCCCCCAAATTTTTCCTCATCTCACCACACTAAACTCAACCAATAATAGATGTAGATTCATAAGCAAAACCAGAATTTATATGATCATCGTGCAACCCAAGAACTAAGTCTTTAAGACAAAAGCATATGACAACTTATGAGGCCTACTGAATATTATTTGTGATTCTATCTTGGGACCCTAGCCACCTCTCTAGAACGACAAAGAAGATAACGTAACATGGTGCTCAAAAAGACCTTCACTGTTGGAAATCGATAAAACAAACACTATTCTCCTTGTACCTCATCCTTCGACAACGCCACTACTATTCTTCTTCTGCCGAAGCCTCTAACAAAACCGCCACCTTGTTCCTCTACAACTACATATGCCTTTCATGTCCATCCATCATTGCCACCCGGTCCCTCTTTGCCCATCCTGCCGGCAATGTCTATGTCTATGTCTATGGTAGCACAAGCACTGACATCTTCTAGCACAACCCACCGTCAATGTCTAAGGTAGCAACGTCTTTTACTGCTTGTGTCATTATCATTGTTCGCGAGTGAGCACTGAAAATAATTTTTTCCCCAAAAAAGATAGTATTTATAGCAATGCAGTTTGTTTTTTTTATGTTCCAATACTATGACATCAGTCTTTATATGACACTTGGTCGGTAGATTGGGATGAAAAAAGGTGCCGGAATCAAAATGCACAAGAATCGGGAAATGGGATGGCAACTAAGGGAGTATTCGGAAATCAAAAAATCATAATACCTAATATCGTTTCTTTGGGAAAGGAAATATTCAGAAATTATCTCCAACTAAATACCATCAATCAAAATGGACAGTTATGATTCTCGTTCCCAAAAATTAAAATACAAACCAAATACCATAGTGAACTAATGCATCAAATTCTAATTTTTTTTATATCCTAGTTTAAAGATCACTCCTTTCTATGGTTATAAGACCTTCCTTTGACGAGACAAAAAAGATCAACCCAAAAGACCAGACATTCAAGCTCTTACCAGGCCAATATTACCTAAACCACCTTTTCTTTCCATGTCAAACTTGTTAAAGCCCATACATGAAATTAATATTCCATTCTTTTTCCCTTCTTAGGTTATGTATCATTTCATTAGTGTTTAACGCAAGGTTTTAAATTCGTGCCGTGCCCGAGTTTCGGTAAATTCTCCGACTCGGACGTGCCGACGTGCGATCGTGCCGTGCCGGTCGTGCCGATAATAAAATATATTTTTTAAAAATTTTTATTCATATTTTTTAAACATTTTAAACGGTTTTTTTAAAGTTTTTAAAAGTTTTTAAAAAATCAAAAAAAAAAAAGGAAAGGTGCGGGCGCGCGACCCCCCGGCAGCTGCCTGTTTTTTTTTTTTTTACGCACCGCCCTGCGCCTTATTAAAAAAAAAAGTACGGTCGCCGCACGCGGGCCGACCGGCAGCTGCCGGTCGCCCCGCGTGCGGGCGACCGTACCGTCTTCTCCTCGCGAAGCGAGAGGAAGATGGAAAAAAAAAAAAAAACTGCGAGAAGAGAGAGAGAGAGAGAAAGAGAGAGAGAGAGAAGGGGGGACGGTGCCGGCCGGCTCGGCACCGTCCCCGTGCCGGAGCCTGGCGGCTCCGGCACGAGCCGGGCGGCACCGAGCGTGCCCCGGCTTTTAAAACCTTGGTTTAACGACCATATTCTAAATTTAAGCTTCAGCTTTGTTCTTTCTCAGCTTAAGAGGTCATCAAGCACTTCAATCATTGAAGTCCAAAATAAGCAAAATCGAATAATAATTCCTACCTCTGCACCACTAGACTTATCTGAAGAACCCAACTTTCCACAACTAAAACATTGATGCTTCTTGTATAAGCAATTACGGCATAAGAAATTTTGCATTTCCTGCATAAAACAAGTTAAATACATCAATTCTTGCAAAAATGACACATTTTCCTAACCATGAAATGGATAAAAACATAATTGTACCTCTACTTTGGCTTTGGTTAAGCCAAGGGATTTACAGTCTGAGTCCAACCCTTCCTCTTCTGTAGCATGGAAGGACCTCATGCACCTTCCTTCACAACTTCATTTGAGGCAAAATAAACAATACTCAACAAAGGCACGGAATAGAAAACTTTTCTAGTAAATTAAATAATTTTTAAATGATATTAAACAGAAAACTTAACACAAACTCCCCAAACAATATTAATGAACTCTTTCCGGCATTAAATAGTAACCCTAGTCTAGACTTCTAAAATAAGCCGAAAAGTCCAACAACATAATAGGCCTACTAGTTCAGCTTAAGTCCTTAGGTTGCAGATCAAGGCGGTTCATGAGTGATCCAGGTTGATCTCTCATGGAAATCAAGCCTAAGTGTCTAAGTGTGGTCCATTCATACCTAGTAGGTAGAAGGATGGATTATTGGAAAGCGTTTCGGCATACCATGGTTTTACGTGTAGTCAGACAAGGTCTGTGCCCGACATCACGTGCATGTTCCTGTAATTAGCAGCACGGCTCGAACCAGCATGTACCAAAAACCTCTAATGCTTTAAATTAAATTCGAATATTTTATTTTTAGTTTTGAAATAACAAATAAACGTATGTCAACCCGATCTGCACGAAACATCGACACGGTCGTCACGTGCGAGGATCTGAATTTACTGAAACTCAATTTTGGCCTAGCACTATGAACCTTAGTGCATGCTCCGACATTCGACATTTGAGGTTGCATGGTACAATAATGAGTTGTAATTCAACATGTAATCGCTAATCATATTGCTGAATTCAATTACCCTTAGACATCAAAGTAGAATTCCATTAACAAACTCTATCCAATCTCATTCATCTACTTCCATAAGCTAGCATGCTCTTTTTGTCCTTCCTTAACCCTAATCCTCTCTTGGGATAGGTAACCGAGAGAAGGTATATGGTCTACTTCTTAAATCTTGTTGAAGCTCTTGGGGCTTGGAGAGCTCAACCAAGGTATCTCCTATTCGCACCATCATGATAAACTTCCTCAAACCTATATAATCTCGGATAGCATTTTTACTCATCTCACGAGCTCAAAAATCATCAGGATCAATTAGTCAAGGCCTAGTTGGACCTACATTTGAATTGCAATCATAATCAATTGCCCTACCTTCTTTATTATACACTAGGCATCCCCATTCCAACTACTTGAACCAATGTTATATCCAAATTAAATGCAACTTCTCTATCCATTCGTTTATTGGAACTAAAAATAAAGGTTTAAGGTGCCGATCGTACCGATTTCCGGTAAATTCCAAACTCGAGAAATGCTGATTGTGCCATGCCGATCCGTAATTTTTTGAAAAAATTTGAACAATTAAAAAAAAAAGACTAAAAATAAATATACAAATCGCCGCCCTAAATTGACTGGCCCTTATACAGCTACCCTCAAATTATTAAAAATTGAAAAAAAAAAAAGGAACTTCTTCCTCCCTCGCTCGAGCGAGGAAGAAAAAAGAGAAAAAAAAAAAGGCTAGGCAAAGAGAGGGGGATAAGGGCGGGGTGATCTCTGGGGCGACGGCTCTTCTTATTCTTCTTTTGTTATAAAAAGTATGTCACGCCATGCCGATTAGCTCGGATGGCACCAGTCGTCTGTGCCCACCGGCACGGTCAAGAGAAACCAGTCGCCGAAAAAGGCCATTATGGCCACCTCTATCCGACATGTACCGGGCGGCACGACGCGTGCCGTCCGACAACAAAAACCTTGCTAAAAATACAAGAAAAACATATAAGCCCATAAGTTTTTGAAAAAAATAGTGCATTTATTAATACGCTTAGCTCAAGGAAATATGTACATATACAATCATATACACCGACATCCACACACTAGCTTTTCCCCACTCTCTAATCCAAACGAGTACCCCCATGCTCAAGCTTAGCGTGATTAGCTTTTTTGAAAGCTCAAGCTAAGCTTGAAGAGCTTCCAATGCTCAAGTCCTGCTTAACCATCTGCAAGATCACTTAGAGAACTAGAGCAGAGATGTCGATCGAGATGCTCTTTTGTTTTGCTTCTAACTTGGAGAAGTGGAGAGACAAAGATAAATGGGATCAAGCAAGAGGTAAGAGAGGATGAGACAGAGAGAGAGGAGAGATTTGATTCATTTAAAGACATATCTAAAGAGAGAAAGGAGGCGAAATAGATAGGTAGAAGATGGAAGGAAGAGAGAAAGGCGGGAATAGACTTGGTCTACATAGATAGGTAGAAGATGGAAGGGGAACATATTAGAAGAAAGGCGGGAAGCAAGACAAAAATGCGAGAAACATAGATTTGAGACATAGGAAAATCCGAGGAAAAAATACACGAGATGATATAAAGAAGCTTGATTAGGCTTAGCCTACATAATCGAATTCAAGTAGGCTCGAATAGACTTGGTCGACCAATCTAGCTTCTAGTTGACTGGAACACAACTGCAGTTCAATAAGGTCAAACCCGTGTTAGTCCAAAATTAGCTCAGCTCGTTTACGTTCCCACCACCACCACTCACTCACAAAAACAATAAACTGGAAACAACATTATTATGGTGCAATCTCACATACAATTCAGAGCTAGTTTCAAACTATAGAGTAGGGCTCTTCCAGCGCTATTGCGTACGTACTTAGCTTAACTCGATTAGGGCACATTTAATGGAAAGTATAGAAAATAAAGCTCATAAGGTCAATGGATGTCACTATCTATCTGCTCATATCTATTCAACTTTCAAACCAAATCTAAGGACCTGTTTACTTAGAGAGGAATATGGGAAAGTAGGAAAGTAAGAAAGTTGGAAAAGTCAGTTTTCATGTTTACTTTAAAAGGAAAGTGAAAAGTAGAAAGTTGGAAAATCAGTTTCTTGTTTACTTTAAATAGAATTTCATTTTCCATCTCTATGTAATTTTTATTTTTCGACTTTCTCATAAAAAATTAAGAAGTGGGAGGAAAGTGAGTCATTAGCATTTAGTAATGATTATTAATAATTATTATTTCTAAAATAATTAAACATTAATATATTATTTTAAATAAATTAATATATTTATAACTAGCAAATTTTATTAAAAATTTATAAAAATAAAAAAATTTATTATTTTTAATAAATAATAAATTTATATTCTTTAATAATAATAAAAAATAATAAATAATACAACAATAATAACAAGCAAATTACTAAAAATAATAATTAATAAATATATTATTGTATTATATTATTTAATTATATAATGATTTTAATAATTTATTACTATTTTCTAAAAATATAAATAAATAAATTACTAAATAATAATTTTTTAATTATTAATTAATAACTAAATTAATTATTATTTTTAAATTAATTATTAAAATATTAACTTATAAATTATTTTTTAGTTATTATTAAAGAATTTTTTTAATTATTATTACATTATTATTTTTAATTATTATTAAAGAATATTATTAAAAATTATTTTTTATAAATAAAAAAATTTACTTACTTCCCACTTTACAATACAAAGTAAACACGAAAACTCAAATCTACTTTGATACCACTTTTCCCATCACTTTTCCATCTTCATTATTTTCTTTTCACTTTCCACCTTACCACTTTCTTATGCACTTTCCACTCTACTAACTTTTCTTTCCTACTTTCTTTTTCACTTTTCTACTTTCCACTCAAAGTAAACAGCCCTACATAGAAACTACAATACAAAATAAGAAGAGAAAAGAACATTCCCATATGTGGGATTCTCTACAAAAATCCATATACGTCATAGTGCTCTAGCAAGGACCATGTCTTCGTTAAATTCAATCGAAGACATTCCATATATTTTCATTGACAATTGCCTATTATGCAATATATATATATATATATATATATATATATATATATATTATATATACGATATGTGTGTGTGTGTGTGTGTGTGTGTGTGTGTATGTATATATACCATGTTTCATGTGTATTGTCCTATACTGACATGCATAAAAGAAAAATTAACAATTTTGAGGACCTAAAGGACTAGGTCTTCTATACAAATGGACTTTTCTCATGGTCACAGATGTGAAAGGCTCTAGATTTTCAAAAAGATTTGACAACTGTATTGCATTCTTGATTTACAAAAGGGGGTGAACCTAACGGCACCCTAGCAGGAGACCACTCCTCCCAGTGCACTGGTGGTAAGTTTGAAGCATGCAACGCTAGGAGGGAAACGTCCTCCGCAAGCATGTATACTCCCCACCCACCCACCCCTCCACCACAAAAAAAAGAAGGAATTGTGTTCGGGAGTGCTTTGCGCGCAAAGTTTACCTTTGCTTTAGCTACAAAAATCATAACGCACTGGCCATAACAATTCAGAAGATACTTCTTTCAAAAGTAAACAATAAATAGTCATTTCTTCTCATACATGATAGTTAGCGTCAAAATAAGAAAAAAGAATAATCTCTAACACGCTCAACAAACTAGCACTAATCAAAAACCTAAAGCTCGAACTCTTTTAACGTAACAATATATTCAGAAGAGTATGGTCAGAGGATTAAAACGCAATAGCTTACCATAAAAGGTCACCACCATTGTCACAAATAGCACACACTGAATCAAACAAATCTGCATCTTCATCAGAATCCTCTCCATCCTCATTAGCTACCTCATCATCAACTTCGTCATCTTGGACAATAAAAGATTGCATCCTGTCAACATCCTTCTTCGCAGCATGCAAAAGCATAATGGTTGATTCAGACAACCATGTAAGTATTAGCACTAAAAAACATACAACAATAACTGATTTGGCACTAACCTCCCTAAGAGACATTTTTCCACTAGACTTCCCAAGAAGATAATGGGGTATTAACTGCATGAACAATCATCATATGAACGTTCAACTTAATCAATAATGTACATTACAAAGAAAACAAGCCAAAGAAGAACTATGCCAGATAATACCTACACTAGATTCATAAAAGTAACCCATGCTGAAACAAGGAAAAGATACATCATTAAATAACAACAGTCACTGTGGATTATATCTATAAAATAACTTCTAAGAAGTTTATATATCATAAATCAAAAATCCTCAAACACTGTACAATATACATGTCATTCTCAAAAGAAAGATAAATACACAAATCTTTCACATTTCTGGGGGAATGAGGGAGTTTTCTACAAACTTAAATCTACATAATAGTATCGAGATACCATAAGAATATATTGAAACAAGAAACCAACGTCAAACCTTAGATTTTTCTAAAGTGGCATCATTTTCATGAAATAACTTGATCAACCAAAGGTTATCCTTAATGTCCTCATCTGAGGGAAAAGTCTCCAATGTGCTACAAAAAGTAAAACGATATGTAAGTAATAGAGAGAAGGTGCATAAATATAAAAAGAGTATCCCTTGAGGAGTACATAAAAGTCTTCTTTAAGTATTCCCAGAGGCTCTTTTCTGATGCATCAGGTTCATTTTTCAAGAAATGTATCATTTGAATTGTAACCATGACCGACCGAACAACATTCTCATAACTCTTTCTCGGCTTAACAAGCTTTATCCACTTGTTTTCTTTTGAGAGTACAGAAACCTCAGGTTGATTGCTTTCAAGCTGCAATTTCCATGCAACCACCTGCTTGAAGATCTTCTCGAGTCCCTTGTCAGCTGTACCGTGTAGAAATATTTGTCGCTGGCCAGCATTATTGTACTCAGAATCCCCCAAGCGGATGGGTAATTCCGAGAAGGAAACAGGAGACTGATTACCGCCCACAAAATAATACTCCTCTACATATTGGGGCGCATTCTCCTCATCATCAGACGAATCCATTACGAACCTGATAATCAAATGATGGCATTAACATACAATCTCAATTACTTTTCAAAAAGAATTTGGAATTAAAAAGTGGAGATGAAATTACCACAGCGGCGGCGCTAAGGGCGAGGATAAATAACTTCGAAGCCGGAGGGAGCGCGATTAACCGATGAAGAAAGAAGAGAAAGAAAGAGAGAGAGAGAGAGAGAGGGGGGGAGGGAGAACCGGCGAAGCGCTGCTGGTGGTTTGAGATGAACAATAACCTAAACACGGTGCCGTGACAGTTACCGTCCATTAGGCCTCATTAAGGCCCAATTAAAACCTCCCTTGTGATCCAATTTATAAATGTCTTGTCCGAAATATTCTAGTTAATGTTTCAATTCTTATTTAGACAATTTTTTATTGGTAAAAACTTAAAACTCTCACGTAATCAATCGGTTCAGTTACTACTACAAATGAAAAATCAGCGCCCAAAAGCTATTGAAAATAGTATATTCATGGATTAAACTTTTCGCTAGATAAAAACAAATTGAATTGAGCATCGTTTTCTTCGCACCCTATTTACTTTTGAAATATCGATTTTAACTCAAGTATGAGTTGGTCCAAGTTGATCTTTTAAATTCATCGAGGCCAACGCAGTATCTTCATATTGAGTGTAATAATAATTATTTTTAAAAAAATGCTATTTTTTATAATTATTTAATCCTAAAAATTAGAATCGAGCGTGGCAAATACCACATCAATCAATTTTTTATAATTAAAATATTGGAAAGTATAACTTTCCATATGCCTTAACGGTAATTTTTTTTATGGGAACTATTCTGACTTTTTCATCTTCTTTCCATCCTTATTTCTCTCTCTCCCTTTCCTTTTTTTTTTCTGTTTTTTTTCCTCTCGTTTATTTTATCTGTTGTTTTTTTTCCCTTTTTTTCATTTGTCTAATTCCTTTTTAAGGAGAGGGAGAACGCAAAAGTACAAAATTATGTTTTATTACCTAGTAAGGAATCAAACAGAATCAATTCTAACATTTCAAAATATGTTCATATTTTGTTCTTGACAACATGTTAGACTATGATTGAATGTTGCTTTAAAGACTTGTGTTTTTCTTCTTCCTTTTCTTTGCTTTTGGTGCTAACTTGCTCACCCCTTAGGCCATGTTTGGAATATGTGTAAGGATAAAGAATACCCTAGTAACACTCTTACCAGGGGTAATGAAATTTTTTCCAGGATATTCTTTACCTATGTTTGGATAGGGAGTAGTGCTTTACCCAGTAATACAAAAAAAAAAAAAAAAACGATGCCCGCTGTGAGTAACGCCCTTTTTGCCGTCGCCGAGCCCTTCAAACCGTCGGCTTTGAAATTGAGGTCATTCGTCATCGCCGAGCACCTTCACCGTCGCTGTCGAAGTCAAGGTCATTTGTCGTCGCCGAGCCCCTTCATCATCGGTAGAGGTGACGGTAAAAATAAATAAATCAAACAAAAAAAAGGAACTCGGCGTTGAGCCCGTCCCGTCGAGCTCGGCGACGATAACAAAAGTGAAATTAAACAAAAAAAAAAACTGAGCTCGGTGCCAAGCCCCTTCGTCGACGTTGAAAAAAGAAAAAAAGAAAAAAAGCACACGAGAACAATCGAGCTCGACACCGTCGAAATCGAGCTCGGCACCAGCGAAGACGATGATCGCTTGTGCTCTGCACCGTCGAAATCAACTCGATCACCATCGAAATCAAGCTTGCCGAGGTCGTGAAGAGGGGGGTGACGATGTGTGAGATGATCGGAGAGAGAGAGACGAGCGAGCGAGAGAGAGGAGAGCGACGAAAGAGAGACGAGTGAGCGGAGAGAGACGAGCGAGCGAGCGAGCGAAAGAGAGACGAGAGTGAGTGTATCTCCGCGCGGGTGGTAACGCGCTACCCACCTCTCACGGTGGGTAGTGCATTACCCTTATTTGGGGGTAAAACTTACCCGTCGGTAAGTTTTACCCCTAAACCAAACACTGG
This sequence comes from Xerophyta viscosa, assembly GCA_002076135.1. Taxonomy (NCBI): domain Eukaryota; kingdom Viridiplantae; phylum Streptophyta; class Magnoliopsida; order Pandanales; family Velloziaceae; genus Xerophyta; species Xerophyta viscosa. Next base: position 207,955 of record MJHO01000166.1, on the reverse strand, counting down.
TAGAGAGAGGTAACATATCTCATATGAAAGATGACTTAAATAACAATTATATGGAATTAGTTTCATCTTATTCAGAGCTCTATACGGAAAGTTATGCCAACAATACAATAATTCTGTCAAACACTATAGCAGCTTGACGATGTCTCTGTATTTTTAAATAACTTATCATAGTGAGCTTCAAATGAGATGAAACCAGTCCACTAGAAAAGTAGATTCGAAGACCTTTCATATATATTTAATTTCACCTTACTTAGAGTTCTTTAGAAAAATTATGACTAAAAATTAATATTTTATCAAATTATACTGTTACTTGATGATCTAAATTAATTTAGTTTTTCACGAAGACAATATTTTTTATATTTTGTAAGTTAATACGACCGCCGAAAAAATCACCGGACAAAATAGAGAAATAGTAACAACCGGAGAAACTAGAAATAGAGAGATAGTTGAAGAAAAAAAAGAAGTCGACGAGAGATCACCAGAGAAGATAGTTGGAGAAGAAAGCAAGCTCGCCGGAAAAAACAGAGCGAGTTTGCAGGAGAAATAAGAGAGAATAGGAAGTGAAGGAATAGAAAAAAAAAAGAGATTTAGTAGGAAAAAGACGTAAACATTTTGGTCATTTCACATCGTAAAAAAATATTTTTTGGCTAAAAGTAAATAGAGGGCGCTGTTCAGTTAAATCCAATTAAAGGAGGCGCGATTCGCCAATTTTGCCTTTGTTTTTTTACATGTTCAAAGAATAGCGTGACATAAACAGTGTTGGGCCAGCCTGCTATGTTATATGCAATCATCGGCCGTGCTAGGAATTTGGGCCAGCCCGTGCTGGCACGTGCTGACCATGTTTCTTTATTTACATCCACCGCGCCGCCTGCAGCTGTATATTTTGGCGGGAAATTCCTGCACTCCGACAATCTCCCAACTCTTCCATAGGTCAGACTGTCTTCGCCCTAACATTTCGTTAGATTTAATTCGCATCGTCCGACTGCACTTGAATCCTCTAAAACCCTTCTCTAATCCTTATCGTTTTTTTTTTGTTTTATGAGAAGATCAGATCATGGCAGTAAACAGGTAGAACAGAGTACAAGAATTCCGTTGTAATGTGGTTATTTTATCTTCTAGTCATTTTCTCTATAATTTCAACTAGTTTTTACTGCAGGTTGTATCGCGAATCTGCGTTTTGTTGTTTTGTAGCTCACTGCATTCAATTGATCTGCTAGGCTCCACCTTTCAACTGATGAGATTGAGACGTCAATTAGCTAGCAGGTGCAATATGGAAGAGCGTTTGGATTTGTGCTGCAGACAAATCAATATTCCATGTATGTCATAAACTATTAATTCCCTGAAAACTCTTTTGTAATTTATTGTTTATATATATATATATATATATATATATATATTTTAAATTTTAAGATTTGCTGCACCGGACCCAGCTCCACACCCAGTTAATCAGTTATAGGTATCTATAATAGGCTAGAGCGTTTTGCCCATCTTACTTGGGTTTCGAGCCATGCACATGTTCATAAAATAAGTTTCAGTATGGATTTTTGAGAGTTCATTTTCTTGTTCTCTAACTACACGTGCAAAAGTTGGCTCACAAAAATTGCAGCTTCACGCCATGATCTGGAACTAATAAAAAAATGCCAATATTAATTTGAAAGTGTTTGTATTTCTTTACACAAGTTGACAAAGGATTTTCGAAGTTCAAACTTATCTAGATGGAAAGTGCAAACAAATTGCAACTTGGTTCTCAGTTAGATTTAGATCCACATACGATTTTAATTTCCTAGAGTCTAGAGTCCAAGTTGCCGTGTCCGTGCCTTCAAAATTGTAGTCTTCTTCTAACAAATTCCTCAAGAAAAAGTAAGTCAACATATCCCTACACGATGATGGATTTCCAGTTTTCCACTACAAATGAAAGCATTTTATCCTGACTACCTAATTGGTAGCTCTTATATTAGACTGCTTTTTCTCATTGGCAGGTATTTCACAAGGAATCCCTGGTCTGTTGAAAACCTTAAAAAAGAAAGTATGAAGCAATTTAATATCCATTATTGCTAACCCTGAAGCTTCTATAGGATAAGACAACAGCTTTCAAATGAACGTCGAAATATCGCCGAAGGGTACAGAGACTGTGCTCTGCGATGCAGACAAGAACCAGAAGCTGACTTCAGGTTCACTTCTCAAATATCATAAATTTAGTAGATCAAAAGCAAATCATAATCACGGGAACCTGAAAATTGGAGATATTCAAGATGCTTTGGAACTTTCCATTGCTGCCTCTGAAGCACTTGTCATATCTGAAATGTTTTCATCTGAATTGATCTCTGATGCTTTGCCTGGGCCAGCTGCTGTACTTGAAGTTGCTCTTCGTGTAAAACAGGCACGGAATATATCTAACTTGGATATGTTGGGCATGGTTTCGGATTTGTCTGCTAATGCACTTGATGAGACTGACCAACTTTCCGATTTGGATGAAGCAATCTTGGCATCTGCTTATGAGGATGTTGGTTTATCTTTTCCTCAGCCTGTCAAAACTCCTGATCGTTCACTTTCTATCAGAAATCCTTGCCATGGTTGCTGTACTTCATACAAGGGAAGGCAATTGGCTTCACACATGGTTTCTCCTTACTCAGCTAAACCCAACCCAGGATGCCTCAAGATGACAGAGAACGAACAAGATGAAAACGTTACTCCTCAAGTTCCTCATAGAGATGGCTCTATGATTAAAAAACGGGATTCTTCATCCGTAAAGGTAAGATCGAAAAAAGCTGGTGCTAGTTCTTTTTTTTTTTTGTTCTGGTTGTTGTACTGACATAAAAATCTTTTATGATAATAGCAAACTTAAGGTTTTTTATGCTGAGCCGAGTCGAGTTTCAGTAAACTCAGATCCCGGCACATGACAACCGTGCCGAGGTGCCGTGCCGACGTGCCAATATATATTTATTTCTTTTTTTTTTAAATAAAAATAAAAATAAAAAATTGATTAAAAATTGAAATATAAGATTTTCTGACACGTGCCGTGTCGGTTCGTGCTATGCCGACAACTGCCGGAACAGGCACGTGCCGCCCGGCACGGACTTTGCCAACCGGCACCGAAAACCATGAGCAAACTTATGTGTCTAGTGCTGCTAATGAACTTTTCATAGAAGATGCATTATATCCTTCGATTTACATATCAGGATTAACTTTTTTAGAAAACTCATGCATGGACAAATGGCTAACATATACTATAGTTATATTTTTTAGCTGGAAAATTCACATGCTTGTTATAAGTGTTGTTCTAACTAGGGGAATATTCTCTTCTTGACATCTTCACTAGCAGTTTTATGTGGATACCAAGAAAAGAATTAGGAATTACTTCATTGGAGAAAGTAGCTTTATCTCAGAATCTTTGGATACGATGAATGAACATGCAGCAGAGCAGCAAGTTGATGGATCAGAAATAGTTGGATCTTCTAACACACCGATTCTATTTGGATGTGGCGGTTCAGAAAGTCCACGAACAATTTCTGATAAAGCATTTCCATCTAGAGATCCATTTCTATCATCCAACCAAGAACTAGATGATCCTCTTTGTTCTATTGTGCCATGCAGCCTCACTGCAGATAGCGCTTCATTTCTTGAATACGATGAAAATCACAGCTCAGAACATAGTAGAGAATTAATGCATCCAGTGAGATCGCCCATCCTTAGTGATGCTGGAAAGTCAAAGGCACTAAATCTAAATGCAGCTCTTCCTTCAGAGTCTCTTATTATCAGTAGCACACATGATTTCGTTAAGGTTGAAAATGAGGGTTTTGGCATGACAAGTCGCAGACATCTTAAATCATTGAAGCTTTTCAGCACCTTAACACCTTGCGAACAAAAAGCAAATACAAGACTTCATAATAAGGACACCCTATTAGACCGGGTCCATATGTTGTTTCGGGTGCATGAAGATACAAACTGTGAACAGCTCATGAAGCAAGAAACTGTATGGGATTCCTTCAATTTAAAAGCAAACATATTGGATAAAAATGGATCTAGCAAGTTTCATACATCTAAAAGTAAATTTGATGTAACTGAGAAACCTACTACAGTTGGAGAAACTTGGGATGAGGGTTTTGATTTGTCTGTTGGCACGCACAAGGAAAGATCGTCACCTCTATTCTTGAATACTAACACCCATTGTCGTGTAATGGGATATAAAAGTTTCTCTTATTCTGATTATGAAGATAAAAATTCCGACAGACGCGCAGCAACCAGAAAAAGAAAGCATAAACTAAACTATTCAGAAGAAGGCATTGCATGCAGGGATGATGCTGCTCCTTCAGGTTTAAACGCAATCCGTCCTAACAATCGAAAACTTCCAAAGAGGAGAGTTTGTTTTCTGGAAGCTAAAGATGACAATGATAGCCCAGAAGTTGTTGGAACACCACAACGACAATTTGGATCACATGGTACTATTGCACTACATTAATCACTTCAATCCAGTAGTGTTTGTCCTCTAGAATATTAGGCTTTCCATTGTTAGCATGTAATCATCTCCATCTTTGTAGGTGGAATTTGCAAGAGAGAAAAACCGCTTAATTTAATTCAATGGGATGAAAACAGAACAAGGTACAGCACTATGGATGGTATGATATTTCAGAGATTCGAGTTTTTGCTGACAGGTTATTCTTCCCGTAAGGAAAATGAGCTAGAGTTAATGATCAGAAAATTCGGCGGTTCAGTGTTATCAAATATTCCATCCTATTGGACAAAATATGGGATGAAATATTCAAGCTGGAAGCTCCCTATTATTTTATCACCTAAAAAGGTTTGCTCAGAAACTGGTTCTTTAGCAACTTGTTGGCCTTGGTGTTTATTAAGAGCAGCATGCAATGCTATTGCATTGACATAGAATTTACAGTAAAAAATCAGCATAGGAAGTCCAATATGTTTGTAATTTCTATCAAAAATAAATATTCATTTAGAAGCACAGATTCATGTCTGAAAAGAGAAGGCATGATTTGTGCGTCGAAATTTGGACCCAAAATTATGTTAACAACTTACGATGGTAAGTTGAACACATTGTATTGACGTAATATCAACATGTTTAACACATTGGTATTAAGATTGAGAATTAAAGACGTTGATATTACAAGTTATCATATGTAGAGTCGTCTAATGCAGAAGAGTATAAGGCGGAGATATCTTCTGCCAAACCTTTGTCAATGGGGAGATCTGTTCAGAGGACGCCTATGTATATATTGTTATCATGATTGGAATAAATAGATTACCATTTCTTAACTAATTACAAACACACATAGGATGTGATACAAGAAAGGCTGCATAGAGTTAGATATCCATTAGGCCAGTTGAAAAGTGGGTAAACCGACTTTGTAAGTTGACTAATTGTGGCTGAATCTGCTTCCATCTCCCAGAGCCTATATATAAAAGTTTCAATTAATGGGTAGAGAAGATAACCTCTGCTACAATTGATTTATTAGCACTTATGTATTGAACAGGTACAGTCGACGAAATTCTTATGTGGCTGTGCTGTCAATGCTTTGACGTTAAATGCCAACTGGCTTTTTTATTCAATCGAAGCTGGTTCTGTACTGCAACCTAGCAAGTAAGTTATAGCTCTTGTATTATAGTCTCTTGTAACCTTCCCTTCACATGGATTCCATGTTTAACTGAAACCGTTTATATATCTCTGTTTCTAGTTCTGTTGAAAGAATATTTGAAATGTATTTGCTGAATCAGCAACATGAATCCTCTAGTCACTTGAATATTTTGTATATACTCTTATCAATAATACCATTATCACATCTTTCCCAAATCCTAACATTCTCTCTGATGTTAGGATTTATCTAAATTTTTAAGAACCGGACGTAGGTCGAACCGGAAAGGAGAGGTTCAAGGGCGGATCAATTGGACCAAGGTTGAATTGGTACAAGCAAATAAAGTAAGAAGTTATAAAGACTTATAATTATGTGGGGTGATTGGTCTTATACAATTTTCAATTTAACTATAGAGATGGATATAGAGGTTTCTAGATTGTGAAGTTATAGATTCTAGTTATTTCCAAGTAATTTACATTGCCATATTGACAAATATTCAAGTATAGTGCGCCCTACTGATTGGCTTAGGCTTGAATATTATATTTCTGCGCCTCACAAGGCCCACAGAAGCACTATTCTCATTAGTCATTACCAGAATCCATTGCTAGTGGGGGTAATAAAAGGACATTTGCGAGAAACTTGAAGCAATCTTTGTGCTTGCTACAACGTGTGTCTATACATAACAAGGCACTCTTATCATGTGGATTTTTCTTTGTACTTATAGATGTGCTGCTTGTCCAATAAGTGCAAATTATAATAGTTTGAACTTTCTATGTACTCTTTCTGAAATTTATTCTTATCAGTAAGTTTGTTTGAACATTCTAATTTGTAATCATTGAGGCATAATCCTTTGAGAGATTGGGAAAAGAAGTTGGGTCCAAAGTTGACCTTGAACAATATGATAATAGTTTGTTTTCCACCTATATCAACTTTTTGTTATGCTTCAAAGTTGACCTTGAACAACTTTTTGTTTTCCACCTATGTTACAGCAGTCAAGTAAGTGTGTATCCTGTATTCACACACTTATATATATGTATATACATACTAAAATACCGAAAATACCACTAACACTCCCCCTCAAGCTGGAGCATATATATCATATGTGCCTAGCTTGTTACAAATATAGCTCACCCTTGCACCCCGAAGAGACTTAGTGAATAAGTCAGCTAGCTGGTCATTAGAGTTCACAAAAGTAGTAACTATCTCCTGAGATTGTAGCTTTTCTCTCACGAAGTGACAATCAATTTCGATGTGTTTGGTTCTCTCGTGAAAAACTGGATTTGATGCGATGTGAAGAGCTGCTTGATTGTCACAAATAAGCTTCATAGGATCTGAATGTATTAGCCTTAACTCCTCCAACAAGTGTTTCAACCATATCAACTCACATGTAGCCAATGCCATAGCTCTGTATTCAGCCTCTGCAGTTGATCGGGCCACGACAGTTTGCTTCTTACTCTTCCACGAAACTAGATTTCCTCCAAATAATACACAATATCCTGAAGTGGAGCGTCTGTCAGATGGTGAACCAGCCCAATCTGCATCTGTATACCCAACAACTTGGGTATGACCGTAATCTTGATACAACAATCCTTTTCCAGGAGCTCCTTTAAGATATCGTAATATACGAATTACAGCTTCCCAGTGACTCTCGCAAGGAGAATCTAAAAATTGACTGACTACACTCACTGCAAATGAAACATCAGGACGAGTAACAGTGAGGTAATTCAACTTTCCAACAAGTCTACGATAGCGTCCAGGATCAGAGATCGGCTCCCCCTCTCCTGGTATTAGTTTCACATTTGGATCCATAGGAGTATCGACTGGTTTACATCCAAGCATACCTGCCTCCTCTAACATGTCTACCACATACTTCCTTTGAGAAATATAGACTCCCTTTTGAGACCTAGCAATCTCAATGCCAAGAAAGTATTGCAATAGACCCAAATCTTTTGTCTGAAAGTGTTGATGAAGATGTGCTTTTAGCTTAGCAATACCATCCAAATCATCACCAGTAATAACAATGTCATCAACGTACACCAATAGAAATATTCGTCGTCCGGAGTCTGAGTGTTGATAAAAAACAGAATGATCTGTACTGCTCCGAGTTAGGCCAAACTCTAATACCGCAGCACTAAAACGACTAAACCACGCCCGAGGAGATTGCTTCAATCCATACAATGCCTTTTTCAATCTACACACCATACCAGAGCACTCCCCCTGAGCAACAAACCCTGGAGGTTGCTCCATATACACCTCTTCCTGTAAGTCACCATGAAGAAAGGCATTTTTTATGTCCAACTGATGAAGCGGCCAGTGAAAGATAGCAGCCAGAGACAAGAATAAGCGAATAGATGCTATTTTGGCAACTGGAGAAAAAGTGTCGCAATAATCTAGACCATAAATCTGAGTATATCCCTTGGCTACTAAGCGAGCCTTGAGCCTGTCCATCTGACCATTAGGAGAAACCTTTACGGTATAGATCCATCGACACCCAACTGTAGATTTGCCGGGTGGTAGAGGTACCAAATCCCAAGTATCATTGGCTTGCAGCGCAGACATCTCATCAGCCATTGCCATCCGCCACCCAGATTGTGATAATGCCTCTGCAATAGTCTTAGGAATAGATACAGAAGAAAGTGAAGTCACAAAAGAATAATATGCAGGAGAGAGTGAAGTATAACTAACAAAATTAGATATAGGATGCGATTTACAGTCACGACGATAAATAGAGGAACAATGACGAGCATTCTTACGGAGAGCAATAGGAACATCAAGATCTGAAGGCGAACTAGTTACTGGAGTTGATGCAGGTGTAGCATTTGGTTCAGGACAAGAGGCTGTATGTTGGCTCGTTGGTCCGTCCACCGGTGTTGAGCGCGGTCGCCGATGATATACCTGCAAGTCTGGTCTCTCCAAACGAGAAGAAGATGATACCGAGGGTGGCTCGGGAGCCACAGGTGAAGAAATCGAGACTGAAGGAACTGGCAATGGTAAAACGTCAGAAATTGTTGACGATGTATCACAAGGGACAGGAAAAAAAGAGGTAGTTTCAAAAAAGTGACATCAGCACATAGAAAATAACGTTGTTGACTAGGAGAATAACAACGATAACCTTTCTGAAGACGAGAGTAGCCTAAGAAGATGCACTTCACAGAGCGAGCAGAGAACTTGTCATTACCAGGAGATAACTGATGTACAAAACAAGTGCAACCAAAAATCCGAGGAGGCAGAGAATAAAGAGCATCCCTAGGAAATAGAATAGAGAAAGGTATCTGATCATGTAATACAGAAGAAGGCATTCTATTAATGAGATAGCAGGCCGTGAGAATAGCAGCATCCCAGAATTGAGATGGAACATTCATATGAAGTAATAACGTGCGAGCAGTTTCAACCAAGTGTCGATTTTTTCGTTCAGCAACTCCATTTTGCTGTGGAGTATAAGAACAAGAAGACTGATGCAGAATACCTTTAGATGACATAAATGATTGAAATTGTGTAGAAACATATTCACGTGCATTATCACTACGTAAGATACGAATTGAGACACCAAATTGAGTTTGTATTTCAGCACAAAAAGATGTAAAAATAGAAAACAATTCTGAACGATTTTTCATTAAGAAAAGCCAAGTCATTCGAGAATAATCATCAATAAAGGTTACAAAATATCGATACCCTAACTTGGAAGAGACACGACTAGGACCCCAAATATCAGTATGAACTAAATAAAAAGGAGAACTAACTCGTTTTTCAAGACGACTATGAAAAGAAACACGACGATGTTTTCCAAGTTGACAAGATTGACAATCTAACTCACGAAGATGTGACAAACTAGGAACCATTTTCTTCAAATTTGATAAGGAGGGATGCCCCAATTGGTTGTGAAGCTGAATAGGGGAAGCAACAACCGTACAAGCAGCAGATGGTATAGAAGTAGATAAATGATAAAGACCCTTGGACTCACGCTCTGATACATGTTCAGTTAGCCAGCAGTAGAGGAGTACGATTTCAGAAAAGCAGTCAAGTAAGTGTGTATCCTGTATTCACACACTTATATATATGTATATACATACTAAAATACCGAAAATACCACTAACAACCTATATCAACTTTTTGTTTTCCATTCCTTTGAGAGATTGGGAAAAGAAGTTGGGTCCAAAGTTGACCTTGAACAATATGATCATAGTTTGTTTCCACCTATATCAACTTTTTGTTGATGCTTCAATGCACTTGATTGAAGTTTTGTGCAACCAACTAGTGATTGTTAGCTTTTGGCAACGTACATGTCCAAAATATCTGAAATTTAGTTTAGAATGAGTTCTAGATCCTAGATCACATGGATTTTAGAGATGTTAAATGTTTGGTAACTTTTCATGATAAATATCGGAAAGCTTAGATATTTTTGAAGATTTTCTCTCCCCTTTATATGTAACTCGTCTTATGTCAATATACATTTATTGTGTTTCCTTTTTTCTTATGGAATGCATATTATGCTTTATTTATAGATAAATCCTGTCATTATCCTTGAACTTTGAAAATGCCTATGTTGGACTTGAAACTCGCTATTCTGAAAAGCAATGGTGCAACCATATCCTCCTTTTATCTATGTCGACATCCCATTTTTGGTCCGGACTGCGCATATGCATACACATTATATTATGGGGCTTATATCTCTATACTGTTAGTATTGGCAAATGAATGACCATATACACGTGCTCACATACCACAACACACTAATGATATATACCACACCATCATCTATCAAAATGTGCTACGGGAATCCACAAGCACAATTTAAGCTTACTACCCAAGTTAGGCTGCTCGGTCCGACTAAGTGCGCGATCAGCTGCTTGGTCCGCAATTAGGCCCGATTAAGTCTGATTATGCCCGATCAAGCCGAATTCGCCCGATTAAGCCCCGATAGGCCAGTTAAGCCAAATTTGCTCACCAAGCTCAAATAGGCCAATAAGACAAAAAGACATGATCTTTACCCCCGAAAAAAAAATTGGACCAGTTGGGCCCCGATTTGACACGAATTCTGTATGGCGCCCGATATAGGCCAAGCTCAAATTGGGCCAAATGACATAATTAATGCCCGAAAATGGATTTGATAGATCCCAATTGAGCATTTGACTAAATAAAGCCAATTAGCACGTTTTCACGATATGCGCATTGCATATGATCGATCACTATACATTGATTAACCTCGTGATATTATAGATATATATATAATGCATAACGCACACAAAAGTACATATACATATGCACGAATATATTTACTAACACATATATACGCGTATATAACGGTATGTATTATATATAACAACACCCAACATTATTAAAATAAATATAAATATAATAAAAAAAAATATAATAATATATATGATAAGGGGTGGCTGCTGTGCAGCACCCCCCTTGTTCCCCGACTCTTCTCTCCCCACTCTCCCTACAAACCCTAACCTAAACAAACTCAAATGACCAAATACCTACACCACTACTCTCAAAATCTCTCTAAAACCCCCTAAAACCCACTAAAACGGGGGGGACAACATTCTAGAGTGGTGGTAGATGACTGTCTAGAGAGAGAGAGAGAGAGAGAGAGAGATTTTCAGAAAGAGAGAGAGAGAAGAGAGAGAGACAAAGAGAGAGAGATTTAAGAAAGAGAGAGAGAGACCTGGTGGTGGAGGAGGCTAAGGTTGCCGACCCATCTGCTGTCGTCGCCAAGTCGCTGGTGCTACGTCATCAACCACACGAGCGTCAAGACCTCGCCGTCGCCGCGCTTCCGTTGCACGTCACCACGAACTCGGTTCAAGGTATAACCCATGCAGACATCCTTGCAATTTTTTAAATCACTCTATATATCTAATAAACACACCTAATTAACTCTTAACGCCAGAGACACGCCGTCGGCGCTCACGCCAGGGCGGCGGCCTAGAGGAAAATTAAACAAAGAAATCTAATATACACATAACTCAGACGAGACGCAAAATATCCCGCCATTAATGGCCAGGAGTAAGCTCTGTGGAGTACAGAACGTGATACGAACCGAGACCGAAACGGTCGCCGACTGCCGAGCGTGGTGGCCGGAGAACGAGGAACTAGGTCGTATTTAACGAAATGCACCTAAAAACACAGTCTATATAGTCGCCAAAGCATGCATTTTGAACGCACACCGCATAGAAATCGAGCTACAGCGAGGTCGGATTCACCTTGGGGGTGAGGTCGGCACGGCGAAACGGGCAGGGTCGGGATTTGGTGGTCGCACGCCGGCGCGGCGGCGAACGCGAGCGCATTGGCGCTAGGACGTCGCGCGTCTCGCGGAGAAGAACAGATCGAGAGCCGAGGCGTGCCGATGTATGCAGGTGAGCCGTGCCGACGCAGCGCACAAGGCACGAAAGTTGTTGGCTGCTCAGCAGAGTCAACATTTGGCTTTTTTTTTTTTTTTATATTTTTTTTTTGTATTTTTTTATATTAAGGACTGACCGTAACCGCCTTATATTTTTATATTTATTCATTAGGGTTTATTATTTTATTCACAAAATAAAATCGCTATAAAAATCATCTAGAATTAATTTTTAATCATGATTTCAAAAAAAATTCCCCCCTCAGTAACATAATACCGTATTGTTAAAGAAAAAAAAAAATAAATAAAATAAGATTAACCTACGAAAAACGGGTATATTTTTCGAAGTTAAAAATTCCAGTAAAATATAGTGCGATGGAGTTGAGGTGCGAGATGAGATATTTCAAAGCTAGTTCATTATGGGCATCATGAAAGAAGAAACAGTACTGAGCCCCGTATAAAGGATAGAAAAATCGCGTTATGTTTTATTATTTCTTCGGTTTACATACTAGTACAGAGGATTTTTTATGGCACAAATATATACATTGTTCGTATTAGTGATACGCGAATAGAATGTATATCATATCATAAGATTTGTGTTCTCCAACCCTTTGGATTAGGAACTGGATAGATCCTAATCTAAAATGGTTGGGGCAATAAATATTAAGTGGTCAAAATAGAAAGTTGCATGGATATTACTCTCCAAAGCCTGAAAAGCTAGGGTAATATTTATCAATAGTCAATCCCATGCAATCAAGGAAATATTGAAAGTCAAGATAATGGATATTGCCCTGCATAAATATATTTTCTTCATTATTGGATGTATATGTTCAAAGTGGTTTCTTAGAGAGTAAGGTGGATACCAGATCCTCGCATTTTTAATAAGCAGATAAATGATGAATATACAAATATTTGAACAATAAAAATTGGTGTTAAAATTACAAATACTAAGATATTTTTAATCACTTATAGAGAGTACCCTTTAGGAGGTGGCGCTGTGGGGTTTTTGTCTTCCCCCAGACGTGAAGCGAACGAGCCTAAGAATCTCGAATGTGCTTATCCGTTTTCCCTAGAGTTTTCCATTAAATATCTAGGTGGCGACTCCAACCCATTCCCCCCACCAGAGGAAGGTCGTCAACAATCTAGAAGAGGAAAATAAATTGTAATTATTACCTTTTGAGTACATTCTTTTGATTTCCTGATACATGGCTATTAAGTTGCTAGAATTATATTTCTTTTGTTGTATTATATCTGGATTTTACATTTTGAAATCCATCATCATTAGGTACATGACAAGATTCATCCAATCACCTGAAAGGAACTTCTCAAAAATAGGAGAACTTCTGTACCATGACAGGCTTGCCTTCATTTTTGACAAAGTAGGGATCATGCCGTATGGAAAAGCTGGCTTTGTTATCAAGTTCTCAAAAGTTATAAAGGTAATGCAGTAATCATTTGAAATAATGTTGATAGCCAACCTATTATCCATCGATTAATTTGTCACCATTAATTTTCTCATGAATCTGGTTTCTTGTGTTTTTGTCTTGATGCCACTATATACCTATCTGTTGTATCTCGTGGATTTAGATAGAAATAAAATCTTTCTGGCAAACATCTGCAAACTGTTGTGAAACATTTTAGAGACGATAAGATCCTTGTGGTTCGTGTTAATTTGGATGTCTGTTCAGTTTGGTTCAGTGGGGCAAGTACATTCTAATTTTTCAGTACTTCTTAGTAAATTTTTCTTTATGTTGATTTACAATAGGCAGCATTAACATTGCTACACTATGAACTATGTACCACTGCACCAGTAGTTGCAAGAACATAATAGATGTTCTCAGGCTACTTTTGCACTTCTTCTACTCCGCATCACTAATAGAATTCATACTTCAATTTAAGAAGCACCTCTATGCTGTTTAAGTTAGAAGTTTCTGAGATTTATATACAATTATAGTCATGATTTGAAAAGTAGTTGCATTCAGAAGAAATATTTGATCTTCTTATAGTTATCTACTTAATAGCTATTCATCATATCTGCCTCTATCTTTCAGTGTGGGCATGGCCGAGTGTATAAGTCCTTACATAAGTTGGTTGAGGGTTTGAGAATTGGGAAATTATTGATGGCCGCTGTTGTAGTTGAGAATGAAAGCAGCATGCCGCGACACCTGAAGCATTGTGCTCTAGAAAATAATCTGCTGATAGAGGTTAGTATACTCCATCACACGTTATGTTACATTAATACGGTAATTGTGAAGTAATTGTAAGTGTGGGAATAATTAAGCAATGTATAAATGCTTGTTTCTATCTTTTCCTTTCATATATATTCAGTTGCTATAACGATCTTTCGATCGTCAACCTTGCGGTTTTTAAAGGCAGCATTTAAAGCTTGGATTCAGATGGAGGTGTATCACGAAAAAGAGAGATATATGGTAAGTAAGTACCGACAAAGTTCGGATTTGGCAAATTTACTACTTTAACTTTAGCCGAGGAAGAAGGCATTACAAAGTCTAAATGTAAATAATAGATCAGATAGTCTTTGAAGACGTGTGATGGTGGTGGTGAAATAAATGTGATAGGCTAGGATTATATTCACAACCATTCTTATGCTAATTACGTTAATTCTGTAAATATATATGTGAATTAGATAGTAATCCACATCACCGTGTAGGAGGGTGTAGTGATGAGAGTTTGTCATATCTAGTATTTGTGTCTCTACAGAGTCGCCACGCTACAAAAGCGAGGTGTATGATTGTAGCCAATAACCACTTGCTAGGCTGGCATGCGAGTGAGCACGCACCACATTGAGGTGTTCGTGAGACGATGAGGCGCTGAGAGTGCGTCAGTGGAGAGTGACGACAGTCTGTATATCTCGCTGCGCAGTGCCGACTTCTCATCGATCTGGCCTGAAGGAGCTAGCACATGAATAGAGTCGACTCTGTGTGCACTGGAAGTTCACTATCATGTTGGTTGATGTGCCGAGTAAGGCCTTTATTGCAGAGCAGGTGAAAAATACGACCCTGTTGGTGCTAGAGCATACACGGCTCAGACCGCGTGGGCCTGCGCGATCTACGCTCGTCTGGGCTGCGCGCAATTTCACGGACTTGCAGACGAAGACGCACGACGCTGCGATGGTGCCTCCCCCTGCCGCTGCTCGTTTCGGACTAGTTCGCCAGCGGGACTAAGACAGATCGGCGAGACAACTCAGTGCGCACTAGTGTTGCGGGCCACTGGAGATCCAGCTAATCTCTCGTCTTGCGCGCACCTGTGTCATTACTGTGAGCACCTATCCCTTACTAGAAATAGCTACGTTCATCAGATCGACCACAACGAAGGAAGCTGCATAAGACAATTGTACTACGCACTAGACTTCCAGTAGAGCGCGCATAAATAACAGGTCTTAGAAAGCCGACAACACGAGCACACTATATATGAAGAAGCGCGAGGATTGACTGGAATGAACTAAATCTCATAGTTCATCCTATTTATATATGTCATCAGGGTGGGAATATAGCACACAGGATGAGAAGTATTACGTAGCAGCGAAAAGGTCAATGGTATGTGAATACGGGATTTAGTAGAAGATACTCTTTCCTGTGTGTATGTCTCTACAGAGCAGTACACTCACGGACAGTGCCATACCCTCTTGGTTTTACATTTCTCGAAGAATCGCTTATTGACCTACCAGCAAGATATCTATATAGCCCGGTATATATATACGACACTATATGTGTATGTGGGACCGTCATATGTATATTCCGGTTACTGCTGTTTTAATCCGTCAGCCTCCAAGAACGCCGGAGCATGCTGTTACAATGTAGAGCAGCAGTAGCTGAAGCAGGTAGAGCACGCACATATCTGTATATTCTACCTATGACGAGCGGAGCGCGAGACGCACCACGGTAGACGAAGCGAGTACACGATCGCAGAGGAGAGAGGAAGCGACTGCACCTTACTAAGAGAGGAGACGACGGGTAGAGGTAGGAGCAGACGTATAGAGCTAGAGGCCGAAGAGAGGCGAGGAAGGGGCGCTCCACCGTTCTACGGCTTTCGTGAAACCATTTCGGGATGTAAGGTCTTTATAATTATGGATTATTATCTATAAAATTTGATTTATAAAATAACAAGCAATCATTTATAAACAATATACAATAGCATATGACACACATTTGTACAAATAGTATTAATAAATTAACAATGATAGACAACAGCTCTACAGTGTATGTTGTAAACAATTTAAAAATGATTTTAGACATTTTTTTTTTTTTGTGTAATATACTATTAATATACGTATTTGTATATCGTCTAAATACGATTTTTATACAAATACATATAAAAGTACACAACTATTTTCGAACAAAATATTCTAACAGGAGTAATACAATGTACGGCCTAATCAAATTTTCAAGCCACAATTATACAAGTCTAATCTAACCAATTTAAATTTCACGAATCGTATAATAATCATAAACATACGTATTGTCTTGTAAACCCTTCTTGAAATTGCTAGATCTAGTCAATACTAACTTAGTTTTATGAAAGTTTATCAAAACATGGTAGTTTGGGAGGGGAAATTTGAAAAATGGGAGAGTGGGCGGCGGAGGAAGAGAGACAAAGAGTAGAGGAGGGACTAGTTTAATTGGCGACTTTTAACTATGCAGACAACGCGTATCAACGCCCTGCCTTGCTGGCACCCGGTTGCTAGTTTAACTGACGACTCCATTTT
This sequence comes from Xerophyta viscosa, assembly GCA_002076135.1. Taxonomy (NCBI): domain Eukaryota; kingdom Viridiplantae; phylum Streptophyta; class Magnoliopsida; order Pandanales; family Velloziaceae; genus Xerophyta; species Xerophyta viscosa. The sequence goes on along the minus strand of MJHO01000166.1, from coordinate 191,304 downwards.
ATTTTGGTAAACTATTAAAAACGATTTTTTAAAATGTAATTTCTTTTTAAATTAATTTCAAAAAATAATTTCGCATATCGTTCCCGCTACTGGCGACCCCATTTTATTTTGATAAACTATTAAAAATTGATTTTTAAACTGTAATTTATTTTTAACTTAATTTAAAAAAAAATTCCGCATATCGTCTCCAGTGGGAATTCCTCTAGTCCCCTCAATTTCATGGTCTAGATAACAAGCCTTTAATCGGATGGCAATGAGTGAATTACATCACTCGCAGTTTGTTATATTGTCGTCTACTACAATTTGCCTATCAGATACCTTGTATTCTGATACTCTATGGAAGTTATCAAGCTTCTGTGGTTGAGTTGTCACTCAAGCTTCATCTCTCAGCTCTATCACTGTGTTCTTCAATCATACAATTCTCATGCAAAACTCATTTTTCGTTTCTCCTCAACAGTCCATAGCTACTATATGCTTAGTTTTTGCTTCGATAAATCTAAGAAAGATAATGACAGTAGCAATGTTTTTAGATCTTGTAATTCCCTCTTGATTGACAAGTCGGTCAAGAGATTTCTGCAAACAATCAACTATGATAAGAAAGACCACGCACAGTGAGCTTAGAGAGCTCTAGATAAATTAAGATCGGCTGACAACTGGAAAAATTATTAAAAACTTAACATTTAGGCTCGAAATTTTTTACTGTTTCAGCCGAGTGATTCGAAGAGAGATTCTCGAACATAGAAGTAAAAGAAGCAAGAGGCCTTCCGATGAATGACGATAAACAGAAGCCCTAGTAAGCAACAAAATGAAGAGCGTATTAATGACGGAGGTTATAAGTAATATGGGGAGATGTCGACATGTTGAGAGTATTTAATATGACCATGAAATTTTAGGGAATTGGAGGGGCTCCCACTGGAGAGAATCCGTGCCCCTTGCAGATATAACCAAAACATGAACCAATCATCATGAAAGATGAACCACTGAATTGATGTGGAGAGGAGTTCTTAACTTCTTATCCTCACACCATGTCTCTGTCCATTGTAAGTTTGCTTATTGATTTAGACTCAATTTGGTCTAGGGATTAGTACACCAGGTCAACAGTAGTAGTCGGTCTGTCTGTAAACAGAACATTGTATGATGTGATCTTAATTTACAAAAACTTTCAGTTTAAATTAGCGTTTTTGTATATAAAAGCATTGGTACATTGGTTAAATAACACATTTGAAATGATACATTCATAGTGAGAGATAGATTCAGAGATTTGAATAGTGTCATTGTCAGTCAATTTACAGTGATAATTTGATCTTCTGAAATGAGACCAAGGTCTGAACTAAGCCAAGAGAACTTACTTTTAATTGATGATGTTTAAAGAGCAATGCTCGCCGACCCAGAACTTATGACTCAAATATCCCAACTCGCATCCCATGGCATCTTGAGTCAGTCGTAGCATTTTTCATGTCTAGGTGAGTCTCTATTCTGGCCACCGAGTGATAAGCAGGTGCAGTCGTGTAGAGCAGAAAAGCTGTCTTGTTGAGACCATCCTAGATCAGCTACTTGTTTAATCCGCAAAACGAATGGCCTTGCTTAATGCCTAATGAGGTGTTTGGTTGGTATTTTAACGGCATGGAATGGGAATCGTAACCACCTATTCCGATTGTAAGTGTTTGGTTGAGAGAATATTGGAATTATAACCGTCTGCAATAGGAATTGGATTCATGTTATTAAGGGAATATTGATTGCCGGATGTTTCCACCGGAATAGAATTCGGGAATCCACCTGTAATTTGATTCTGATTCCATAATGTACCAAACATTATACAACTTGTGGTCATTCCCAATCCGATTCCGATTATAACTTACCAACCAAACGTCACCTAAGTTTGCATGTTCCGAACCAACCTTGCCAGAAAGGCTAGTCTGTATTGGCCCATAATCTGCCTGACTATGCTTGTAATTCATGCATTGCTTTGTGGGAAATGAACAAAACCTTCTTATCAAAGCAGAATGATTTTTATGGATGCCATGACATTACAAAAGAGTCAAATGGAAAATGCCATACTAGGGACCATTGTTTCCTCCAGATATCTATGTATCTATGAAATGTCATTTTATAAGGTGTATTTTGTCGTGAGTATTTGTAGCATGAGTGTTGTAATGTTCTAATCTGTGGTTCATTTGTGGCTCAATTTGAAGCAGTCAGCAAGCTGGATCATTGACAGTTTATTTTCCGGTAAGATGCTTCCCACTAAGAAGGATTGCTTTGCTCCACTACATTGAATCAAGTACCGACATTTTCTGTAAAGAGATCATTAGATACAAATGGTGATTTATTGCTGCTAAAGTACATCAGAGTTTTCAGCATTGAACAGTTGTATCTTGTGCCTGTCTAGATTCTAAGTATGTAGCACAAGCTTTTCCGTGCCGTGCTGAGTCGAGTATTTGTAAATTTAAAATTCGGCACGTGCCGACCGTGCTGATACATATAATTTATTATATTTAAATTATTTAAATAATAATTAAATAATTATTGATGAAATAAAAAAAAAAGATTAAAATATAATATAAAAACTCTAATTATATTTCTAAAACAGATAGTACAAATTTATTTCGTATCGGATTTTGATAAATTTAAATTCGAAATGTGCAACCCTTGTCGATAATAAAAAAAAAAAATTATTTTTTTTTATTATATATTATATTTTTTATAAAAAAATTATTAAAAGGTTTTTTAATTTTTGAAAAAAATCTAAAAAGGATCACACGTCCGAAGCTGTGTGATCCGTGCGGCACGTGACCGGCAGTGCCGGCACTTTTTTTTTTTTAAAAAAAAGGTCACCCATGCGGGCCACCTTCGTCTTGTTCCTCGCGTTCGCGAGAAAAAACCAAGAGAGAGAGAGAAATCGAGGTCAAGAAAAGAGAGAGAGCGGGAGGGAGAGAGAGAGGGGGGCCGGTGCCGGAACCGACGGGCACTGAAAATCTCTGTTACTGAGTTGATTGTAAAGTCGCCTGCCTCAGGTGTCACTTTGTCAGCATGGTACCACATATCAAGGTGGTGCTGCGTTAGTATAGGATCGCTTATTAAACAAGCAACTGAATATTAGTTTTATAAAATTTTAAAAATAATTTTAGACTTGTAAATATTAAATAAAATACTTTTAAAAAAAAATTTCTGCGTGCTTGATAATGACTCTATCCAGCTGTCTATCGTGCCATGCTCGTAGATGCCAAATTCGGCAATCCCGAGTACAAAGACCTATCGAAGCTGTCAGCAAATGGTTTAAACAGGATAACAGATTGGAAGTGGGATTGACAAAATTGATTGATAGTTGTAACTTGGCCTTTTTGAAGTCACCATCTTTGGGCCCCGACATTCTTTCTTTTTTTTTTAAAAATATTTAATAACAAAAGTGTAGATCAAATACAAATTTATAATATATAAATAAATAAAATTAGTCTATAAATATTTTTATATACTATTTTAAAAAATGTACTCAATTTAATCAGAAAATTCTGACCGTCAGATTTCATGATTGCTGCTGTTGCTGTCGCTGGCCGCCCCGCTAAACAGCAGAGGGTTGACATGCAAGCAGCCAAGCACTCCGAACAGAGTGGATCTAAAAAGAATGTCAGGGCCCAATTAGGTTTGAAGCGGCAAAGTGTATGTATATAAATCAAGGAAAAAACTACTCATTCCCAACAAACTACCTAACAAACCACACACAACCAATCGTCCAGTCCACATAACAAAGTGTCTCCGTGATACGCACATTTTTCTCGATGATTCGTACTAAAATTTAAATTACAATATAACGCGATATTAAAAGATGTGTGGCTCTTGATTGTATGGTCAGCATGTGTGGTTTTCTGAGGGTGCAGTAAAAAAGCCCGTAAATCAATATCCTTGCCCTTCTCGTCGGCGAACCCTATGATCGCTCCAGGCCATCATCTTCTTCCAGTCGACTGAATTTCCTCCTCCCGTGATTGCTCTGCCTTCCGGCTTCCGATTCACTGCCGCGGAAGCGAGGTATTTATGACCGCCTTTGGCGCCTTAGTTTCATTGTATTTGAGTGGGGCAAATTGATCCCACTGGCTATATACCGGACTCGATGTCTAGTCTGCTATTAAAATTCGATTTATAGTTTCTTACTAGAGGTTGATATTTTCAAAATCACTAGGTTTGAAGGAAAGTACGAGAGCTTTTTTCTTGTCCGAAGTAGAAATATTTGTCACTAGCTAGCTGCCATGGCAGGCTGGTCTGACCTTCCAAATGTGTTGGAGCACATTACCGATTTTCTGGATTACACTCGCATTCGCTGCGTTTGCAGGGCATGGAGAGAAGCCTCAGAAGTCTTTGATGATGGTAGGCGGCGTCTTTGTATGCCCTTCCTTCCGTGCATATTAATGCTAGAGCATCATCAGGATCATGCAGGCCGGCGTCTCTCCACACCCTTTGCTGGTGAACTTCCCTACAAACTGCGCATGGATGAGTCCACCTCTAAGTGGCGCCTTTTCGGCTCCTCCTACGGCTGGCTAGCATTCGTGGACAAGAACGCTAGTGTCCGCCTCCACAATCCACTAACCTGTGAACAAGTAGAGTTACCGTCGGTTACCATGTTGCCTGGGATCATCCCACATGTCAATACTGGCAAAGTTGGAAGAAAGAAAGGAGATCTCTTCTTATGCGAGTGGATGGCGGCGGGGCTTTTATATACCCATTCTGGACTCGGCATATGCAATCCCGACAATTTACGCCTCTCTTCACCGAAGCCTATCATGGACCCCGACTGCATCGTCATGGTGAGCTATGAAGGAGACGAAAGGCTCGCTTATTGCCGCACAGGCCGCCCTTCCATCCTCCGTGCTCTCTCCTGTAACCAACTGTATCTACTTCATCGACCACTGCTGCTCGTACGTCCATTGCTACAACTTAGAAGGATCGATCTACCAGACAATGCCAGAAGGATATCTCCGCTACTTGTAAATCTCTGGTGACTTGGGTGGTGCCGCATCTGTGAATGTCTCGAGTGTCTGGCCACCAGCAAATTAAGTTGATCTCATGACTTGCAATATTTTTCTATTAGATTACAATGGAGAAATTTTGTCTATAAGAATACCTCGATAAGTTATTCTTCTCTCGATTGCTCCTCCTCCTACAGTCTCTTCGAGTCGCTGCTCCTCCACCACGAAGCCGTAGTGATCAGAGCTTTGCGTCACCGTCGGTGCTTGCTCATCGTCACCTGGGCTCGCCGTTCTTATTGTCTTTCTGCTCGGTCTACTCTTCTGATCCTCGACTGCTCAATTCTCGATTGTTCGATCTTCGCTTCGCTGCTCCCGTGACCTCGAGTTGTTGATCCTCGTCGGCAGTTTTCCATCTGTGACCACGGGATCTCAACGTGCTAAATCCTCGTTGTCTTCGGCGATCCCTTTCTCGACGGCGTGACCTCGATTCCCTGATTCTCGCCGGTGGCGTTGCTCGGAGGGCTCCGCCGGGATCGAAGTTACCTCCCTTGCCTTGTAAAAGGCACTCAGATGGGATTTAAGGGAAAGATTCCTAAAAGTATCTCAGACTCCATAATTGACAGGGGAGGGAGATAAATTCACCCCCGATGCTCTGCATTCATTCACATCATCCACTGCTTACCCAACGGGAGAGAAAGCAAGATACCACAATTTGCAGATTACCACCCTATAGAGGATCTTTGACCTTCACAAACCGAAAAACTAAAAATCATCGATAAGTAGAATCCACCATAAAATCATCTATAAATTAATATGTCATAACAGTCACAGACAGAGTTATTTTTATGATAATCTTTAAAAAAGATGTGCACTTGAGGGGCAAGCAGTTAGGCCCAAGGTTCATCCTTACATCATAATCTTAACTCGAAAATGTGGAAGAAGCAATAGGGAAAATGAATGGCATACAAAATAAATAGCACAACCAATGTACCCACCCCCACCTTATGCATCTCCCTTTAAACCATGTTCACCATATAACCACGCTATAAACTCATTGAGCAATTCTTATGCACCCAATGAATCCACCTAAACAATTACCAAAAAATTCCTTTTATCTGTAATTGTTTACTACCAGTACATTCTTGGGTGCATCCACTGGGTACACTAGCATATTTCAAACTTGTTTTCATTTCCCATCCATCCTATCCACAGATCAATTCATTATGATTAAAATGAATAACAGGTTGTATTCACATGTCACGGCAATAACGTCTTTACACGTCCAAAAAAAAATGACTGCAAAATGATAACCAATGGGGATAAATCCACTTGTTTAATAATGATTTGATGCAGAAAAAGGCCACCAAATCATTAGGTTAAAGCACAGTTGTATTCCTATCTGCTATCCATTATTTCCTCTGAACTTCTGGAGAAGATCGTTATACGCAAATGTTTACAATGGTTTCTGAAGCAATGGATCCGATGATGCTATTTCAGCATACATATCCTCAATTTCCTTCGCAAAAAAAGCCTTTGCCTGAGGCCTTTTGATCTGGAAAACCAATGAGTTTCATTTGTCAAAGATCCAGGTACTAAAAGAAAAAAAAAAAAATCAATACAGCTGACTACAGAAATATGAACTTTGGTGCTTTACTTTGAATGTCGGAGTTACAAGGCCATTCTCCGAAGTGAAGGGTTCTGGTACTAGTTTAACAGCTTTTGCAAATTCAAAGCCCCTCAGCTAGGGAAAAGAAGAAATCGTTAGATATGATTCTCTAAAAGGAAAGGCTAGTAAAAAAATGCTATAACAACAATGTTCTAGACAGCCATGAGACGCAGCATAGCCACATCCACTGTGCACATGTTGATTTAAAACAACCTCCAGATGTGGCACGGTTTTCGAGCTATGTGCAACCTGAATGGATGCAGTCTGAATATAGAAACTTCTCAAGTTACTTTCAAGATGATAACAATATTACCTGAGCTTGCTTTCCAACATCATCCATGTCGGCAAGCACAGCAGCCCTTGCTCTTGGATCATTACATAGTTGTCTTAGATCTTCATACTGTAAAGATAAATCATAAAGCTTCTTAAATAACCCTGAATATTGGCATCTTTTTTTTCTAGATAACAAGGCGAAGCTTCATTTCTAGCATTGTGCAGTCATACATCGCGGCTGATTTTCTATCCGCTTCCTCATGTCCACTTTGTGACGTCGGATCACTGTCAAGAAGTAAAATCCCGGATGTCGCCCTCGGCCACACCGTCCTCTTCATACATGCCCCCACCTTTAGAAAATTTCCTTGAAAAACTAGGATTTTTTATTCTACGTTATAGCTGATGGGAATCGAACTCATGAGTGATAATTCCTCTGTCAACTGCCTCCCCTTTGAGCTAACCACCAAGGCAACCTTGAATATAGGTAGCATATATATAGTATATATATATATATATATATATAATATATAATATATATTATATATGTGTGTGTGTGTGTGTGTGTGTGTGTGTGTGTGCGTATGTGTGTGTGTGTGTGTGTAAAAGCATGAAAGAGCTGGGAACTCTAGAGAAGAGAACTTTTTTGGTAGAAAACATAATATATATTTCCTAAGTTGGAGTTCTCATAAACTCGTACGAAAGGATAAAAGGATAGCGCGATAGTAGGATAATGGTAAGGAGAAAAATGAAGAAGAGGATAATACCAGGATAAGTACTAATATCTTCTATCCCATGCTTGAGTTGGAAGAAAAAATAAGGATAACTTGTAGTATTACTACTAGAAATTATCCTTTGTCAAGTTATCCCATCCTAAATGCAAGTTAATTCAAGCACAAAGTAAGGATATTCGACATTCTTGAAGAATAAATGTAGGATGACAGGATAGAATTCTTATCCCATGAACTTATCGTAGGAAAGTACATAGGCTTAAAGCTTCGAGTAAAAAATGAGGTATTCTAGTGAAGGTGGCAGCAAGCGCAGCTAACAACTAAAAGCACCTTTTTAAGATGTCAAAGACAAAAAAAGGATGCATCGCTATGTCAATATGAAAATTTGATTACTGGAAAGAAATGCAAGTTTGTTGATGTGGCTTTACTAGGAAATAACGTGTATTAATCCGCTATTGCAAGAGAAGAAACGCTTTAACTGTTAGGTCATGCTAATGTAATAAGCATGGATAAAAATAGAATTATCCTAAGCTCATAGCCATTGAATCCAGCGCAATAAAGGTGGAATCTCACCTTGATACCTTCAGAATCAGCCCATGCTTTTAATACATCTGGCTCAATAGCTACAATTGCCACTAAGCAAGAGTTTAAGCTGTCACCTGATGTTGTAAAGTGAAATTTAATTTCATTGTTCAACTCGCAGATCAACTGTCAAACAACGAATATGATACTGACCATAAATGAAACTCTGCGCAATAAATTTGCATTTGGCATATACATTCTCGATCTTCTCAGGGGCTATGTACTCTCCTTGGGCCAACTTGAAAATGTTCTTCTTCCTATCATAGTGGAAGGATGACCTCAGAATTTAATGTACGGTTATTTTATTACTACAATCAGAAGCAACAAAGCTCAAGATGCAGGAAGAAGAGATATTCAGTGAGAAACATGTACATGGATTTTCAGAATAGGACTCAACAAAGCATTTTTTACAGATATACAGTTAGTTCAGCTGCTTGATATCAAAAGGCATCTTGTTAGTACATAGCTGTTCTAAAACTCATGATACGCATAAATGCTACGAGATCGTTTTCGTAGATCATTTTCTAAGCATATCTTCCCAACTGAACATTAATTTTGAAATCCTCGTGAAAAAACTCTGCTCGCCACCCACTTTTTTATGACCGTCATAACAGATAAATTCACGGATAGCACCAATCCATATTTCAACATCCCAGCCTTTTCGATCTGGATTCGAACCGGACGGAACCGGTCCATTCGGTCAGGTCTCGGTCCGATCAGGACATGTTAACAACAGAGAATGAACTGAAGAGTGTTTTTAATATTTTAGAAAAGATATTATTATATATTTATGTCTTTTACACATAATTTTAATATTATTTATTTTACTATAATTAAGATAAATAATATAATATTTTCGGTCTAATTGGTTCAATCCAGTTTGGTCTGACTTTTTGCCGGTCATTCCAGTTATCGCTCCATGTCTTATTCGGTCCTTGTCCCGGTCCGTCTAGTCAGTTCAATCCGGACATGATGAACAGTCTTTGATTTGAAGATCTATATCATCCTCCACTGCTTACAAAAAGAATAAATCACCCTTTTTTACAGTTAAAGTCGAACCTGGGACCTCTACTAAATGGGTTGAAAACTGCACCATTTTAGGTGACTCCTCAAGTAAACCTATCTTTTGGAGTTTCTAGGATCAGTGTCCATGAGTGCACTATTTGATATTAATTATATTTGCAGTATTCTCCAAATGGAATACCCCTTATGAAATAGTAATTAGTCTAATAGGATTAAACATTGTCTATCAATGTTTTGGCCACAATATGTTGCTTTCGTTTGCAATTAAACATGCAGCTATGACATCTTTACACTATTACGTGTTTATTGCTATAGTCAATTTGTTTTAGAGTATGGATTACATATTGCTTCTTTATGCATAATAGATACTACAAATCTATGAGCAAGATACCATTGTCTTCACATAAAACACCAATTGTTATCCTTCTTTAGTAACCCTTTTATTAAACTAGCATTAATCTAACATAGCATGATAGAACCTAACGTAGTAATATTTACATGAACTAATCCGTATAATATTAATTTATCATATATTAATATGCATATAAAATCTGTCATGTATTAGTCTAAGATAATATTACTTAATCGTTTATTATCCTAATAAAATATTATAATATGACTCAGGGTTGATTGGTTACATGATATGAAAATTTCAAAAAATATTTGTTTTTATTAGCAAGGGCATTTTATGCCTTTTGGTTGTGTACATAATTAAATGTTTATTCTTGTAAGTGCAAGCAACGGCTAATCGGCTATCCCTCATATCTATTTGCAAAACAAATCTAATAGCATTCCAATTTTGTACCTATGTTTGTATATTTCTATTATGCATCGTCTACCCATAATTGTCATTACGTAATCATAATCGATCAAACATGGTCCCAAAGTTTTATGGAGCCAACGTAATTGCACAGACCACAACCATGCTGTCAAAGAACAAAATGTGGGACTACAAACACTTGAGAGCGGATCGTCTGTGGCTTAAACCACAGACGATTCGCCTGTGGTCGAAATCCACGTTGTCCGTTTAACGTGCACGTATCATTAGATTTTATATAAAATTTTTGTCGACTTATTTGACCTACTTTTAAGTATTTGTACTCAAAACTTTGTACTACAAAGTTTTGATGTTCTCTACAACTTTGTAATTGAAAGTTTTTCGAAAAATACCAAACACTATGCCAAAAAGATAATCAAAACTTTGATTTTGTTTTTGGCATAATGTTTGGCATTTTTTTGAAAAACTTTCAATTACAAAATTATAAGAATATCAAAATCTATAACTTTGTAGTTCAAATTTTTTTCGTAAAAATGCTTGAAAATAGGTCAAATAAGTCGACGAAAGTTTTATATAAAATCTCGCGGTGTAGATTTATAGCACATGCGATCCGCTGTACCTTCTTTATGTTCGTGACTTTGCCCTTACACGTCCATCATATTTACCATCTTCAGTTACAAATCTCTTGATCGTGCTGAGACACTACCGATTGCCGCAGTCTGTTTTCAGCTCTTCTTCTTGTCACTGCTCTCACTACAACACCACCCATTGTTCAAGTCTCTCTCATATTTGCTCGCATGGGTATGCCTCCAGTGTCTTATTCTATTTCTCTTGTCGGCGAGCAATACACTTCCTAAGATTTACTACTACAGCCGTCTGGGATATTACACAACAATTTCAAGTATTTAACAAACACTATATAAGCTGCATTGTCTTTATATGGGCCCTTCACAAGAAGGTTGCTGAGAAAAATAAGGAAAATAAAATAAATTCATATGGATTTAGGTTTAGTGCTTTACATAATCTCTAAAACATCATTCGATTCCAATCTATCAATTCACTGCATTATTTTTCGCCTCCATTTTGATGACCTAGTGGTTGAGAAGGTGAAAATGTGCCCTAACAACCTAGATTCTACACCTACGTGTCCCTATTTATGGAAAGAAAATGCGGCATTTATCCTTTCATCTCAAAGGCAAACCGGCCATGAATGACGTGCGTCCTTAGTGGATCTGGGCCCAGACCATTCAAGGTTCTGCCCTCTGAATAAGGCTAAAAGGATTCCCCAGTTGAGGGATTGATGTGGCAATCCATACTGCCTGATTAACTTAAGGTTGTCTGATCCCTGCAATAAGCCTGCTATTGCAGCTGTAGTATGTTACATCCCCAAGTCTTTGGCTTTATAAAATGGCCAATGAGCAAACGTAGGTAGTTCAGACCTTCAAGGTGAAGGCTATAAACTTGGAGGGGGTCTCAATTTTCATATGAATCCAATTCCGTAACAGATAAACATGGTGGCCAAATATCAATATACAGTTTCTGCAAGTTCATAGTAAAGACTTCTTAAAACAGTACATGGTCTGCAAATATTGGTGCACACTTTAGATTTTTGCACCAATTGGAAGTAAATCTTCAAATCCCTATATACTCCAAAAATGACAATAGCATTACCAAAAACTAAAAAAGGATATTTACCTATCAATGATCTTCAAGCGTCCCCCTGGTAACCAAAGACCAATATCTCCAGTATGCAGCCATCCATCTTCATCAATCACTTCTTTCCTATCAATAAATGTAGAATTCAATCTATTTCCTTTAGGAAGTCATAGCAAAAAGGAGGCGGCACAAAAGTGCAAATTTATCTAGAGAATAGAAACTTACGTTTGGACATCGTCCTTATAATACCCTTTGAATACTATAGGACCCCTGACACAGATCTCTCCACGAGGATGTGGTTGGTCATCAGATGTGTAGTTCATTTCAGGAACATCAACCAGCTTGATTTCTAGGTAAAAGTTCTAACATAAAGTTATACAATGTAATCGTTGTTACAAACATCTCTAGTAGTGTTGGAAGCCAACTTTCTGAATTTCAAATCAATCAATTGCTTTGCAAAACTAGTTCCCCCACTAGAATAGTATTGATCTGAAGACAACTATAAAACAATGCAAATGTGTTCAGCTGATGCCTCAAATTTGATATTATTTTGCATCTGCTCTGGAACTGTATTATTCTATCTAGATTTGTGTTTGGACTCATCATTCTTTGACTTAATTGTTGGTAAGAACTAATACGCAACTACTTTTATTGTCTTGTACAATCAATTCTTTTGTGTCCATTCCATTGAGTATTTTTCGTATGTGTAGTAAATATACTAACCTCTCATTTTACCTAACATCTTTAAACATTAGGGACTATTTCAGATATACAAAAACTTAGATTCTCCATTTATCACCAACAAGTTTTCAGTATTCCATGGTCTGTCCTAATATGATAACAGAACTATTTTGCTATGCAATTGTTGGGCTCATCGCACTATTGTCACGGTTTGTCAAACTGAATTCACGCAAAATCAGATATCTGTTCATGTAGTAATTCAATCAATGCGGTAATTTGAGCAAGCCACAATTCAAATTTTATCAATAGTATAATTCAAGCAAAAACCGCCCTGGCTTATATATGTAACTCATGCACGTTAAAAGAAAAGGTCGAGTGAAGCTGTTAAGGGTTAGGGTCTGCAACGCACAAGAGAGGGAGTGTCCACACTGGATAGTTAGAAATTAGGTGTGTTCTGTACATGCTTCTAGGCTTCTCCACCTACCACCATTCCTTTATATGATAGAATACATGGCAGTTAAAAATACTTCAGAATTACAATACTAGATACTAACTCACATAGACATACAAAGTTTTCCTTCTTGACAAATCATACCAAGAGTGCAAACCTAAAATAACACTAATCTTATTATAATCTTCAACTGTCTACCACAAAGTTAGCATTATCGCGAATTAACTATGAGAGCAGATTCCATTTCTGTAGAAGTACTTTAGAGTAATGTTAAGTTTGACATCTGCTAACGTCCATGCGGATATTTCATCTTTGTTATGATATACTCTTTTAGCTTTTCCCTTTCTGCTACTATATTCTTTTTTTTTAAAAAAAAAAAAGCAATCTAAGCCCTTCAACTTGGAGAATGAGGGTCGGTACCATTCTGGGTTTATCTGTTAAAATAATTGCACAAAAGCGGGCTGATTACATGTAGAGTTTCCCCATAATAGTCTATAAAAAATAAAAAATAAAAAATAAAACTTGGGGAAAGAAAGACATCACCCAGATATTGTTTATTCTCCATAATGCCCTCAAATTTTAATTAAATCCGAAGTTGCTTGACCATAATGAGAGCATATCAAGAAAAAGATGTGGGAACATTTCAAAGAAAGGTTTCAAAACCCCAAAAAATCGTATGAATAGGTGTAAAATGAAATGTAGTAGAGTTTGGACCTGCATACTGCAAGCAGTTTTCAAAAGAAATGATGTAATTGTCTAAAGTCATAGCCAGAAAAGGTAATCCACTTCAGGCCAGCCAATATTTCAAGTAACATTGACAAGGACCTTTAATCACCAAGCCCCTCTATTAAGTAGAAAAAAGAATTTATACAAGAAGCTTACCACAACCAGGATTCGGAGAACCCACATGACCAGTTAAAGCGTCACCGTCATCCATAACACTTGCAACACAAGATGTCTCCGTCATTCCGTAACCTTCAACTATTGTACCTCCAAAGCATCTGAAAAAATATCATAACATGTTAGTGGAGCACAATTTTTTTATAAAAAAATGCCAAATAGAAAATGAACTTTCCTAACTCATGCTGATATTTCAATAAAAGATGCTCAAAAGGAAAAAGCACTTACACAGCGCAATTTTTTTTAATAAAAAAAATGTCAAAAAGAAAATGAATGTTTCCTCAACGCATGCTGATTTTTAGATGAAAAAACTGCTAAGAGGGAAAAAACCACTTACACTCTCAAAAAATCCATCACGTCAGGAGACAATGGAGAGGCACCTGAAACCATAAATCTTACTCTTCCACCAAGCTTGGCCTTTATTTTGTTGAATACCAATCTATCCCACACAGGAGATGGAGCTTTACCTAAACGAACATAAGAGATGAGTTAGAGATCATAGAATCAAATATTATGACAAATTGTTTTGACAATGCAGAATATTGTGATAATTGATAGCTAGATCATGTACTATCAAGAAAGCTTGAAATCGTGTTCAGAAAACCTCCCTGATTGGAAAACTACAAAACGCACTTCTACTATGCCAATTTGTAATAGTTCTTGAGAACTATTAAAAGAAGTTTCCAATTTTTTCAACTCTTTTACTTCCCAAAATGACCACGAAGTTATCCACTTTTTCTCTGACTAAAAATTTGGTTTTCTAGCTAGATAACAAAATCTAGCGCTACCCTAGCAATAGAAGTAAAAGTAGAGCAACAAGGGAAACCAAGAGAGAAAGAAGAAGAACAAGAAATCCCAACACCTCTCCCTCACCGCCACCAGCTTGCTAGCACCATCCTCTCCTCTCCTCAGGGCTACCGCCACGAGATCGCTTGCATCGCGACCGGCTTCAGCCTTCCTCTTGCATAACATCTCATCCTCTTTAGCTCTTTTGCAAAAGGCCTTATACTTTATAATGTTGAACCTTTCATCCAAGGCCGCAACTGGATCATTCTCTTACCGGCATCCAATTCTGCTACCCTCCCACCAAAGTTGGTGGTTTACTGGGCATGTTTTCTGGTGAGAAGAGCGTTGCAACATTGTGCTGATCTGGCAGCAGTGAAGATGATGGAACAAGCAACAGTAATAGTGGCACAGCGGCAAATGGCAAGAAGACAATGGACAGGAAACTGGAACTCATGTTGCAATTTCCCAAAAGATCCATACATGTTGTAGTCATGTAGCAAGAGCATGCTTTTGCACTGCTTTGAAGTTCTTAAAATATCTAAAAATTATGACCATACAAAATTATAGAAAATAGTGTGTAATTATTGAATATCTAGAACAATGGTTAATCGCTAATGTAAACCATATTTGCAGTCTCTTTCTCTCAAATACAAAATCTAATAAATTTCAAAGATTCAATGGAACTAGTATCCATGTATCAATTTCCCATATCCCATATAAACCTGTATCAACTACAAGATTTTCCATGCCATGATGTGCCAAGTTTGGTAAATTTGAAAGCCAAGACGTGCCAAACTTGCCGACCATACCAACCCTTGCCAATAATAAGTTATTATTTTTTATCATTTTATTTAAAATAAAATAAAATAACAATCAAAACAATTTTTTTTTAAAAAAAAGGAAAAAGATCAAGGCCGCCCCCAACATAAAGTGTTTGTAATTATGAGAAGATGAGAGCAGGTGCATAAAGATGAGAGGTGATGATGATAGTGACACCGGTTGGATGCTGATTCTTTTTCTCAAAATGTATAATATCGAGAATGGAGCAGCGATCAGCCAATTATAGTTAGTTAAATATTAGATAGTATTGGTGGGTAAGCATTATCAGAGTACCGTCGGATCGGACAAGAATTTCAAAAAAAAAAGAGAAGAAGTATGAACATTTGAAAAGTAAAAAGGAAAAAAAACAAAGACGATCGCATGCCTGGTGCACACCTTAACCACTGGTTATCTTCCTCCTCTCGCAGAAGGAAGATGAACAATGTTGTTTATTTAAAACATAAACTGACAGCAAAATAAAGGAGGAGAGACCAAGAAATGGCTGACACGGCCGAAAAATGGTCATGCCCAGATCCACACATACAAGGCAGCAACAAGTGTGCCACCTGGCATGTAAAACAATGATCAACTAGGATGACACACAAAGTTTCTCAATATATCCCTTCCTGTTTGGTTTACCACAGTAGCTACTCCCTTGAAGATTTACCCTTAAGGAAGCACTTGGTTAAGCATCCACCATCGCAAAATTGGCTCTTCCATTACTGACTATGACATTTCCTGTTTCTGAGTTCAGAATCACCACCTATGGTTGAATTCCACTTTCGTTCAACCATCTATTTTCTTAAACGGCCAAATACCATTTTCTCTTAAACATTTTAAATTTAAACTTGACATTCCAACAACCCTAATACTAAATCCTAAACCAAGCATGTGGAAGGTAATAGAAACCTTCTCTCCTACAATAGTTAGATAGTATGGTTCCACTATTATTGTGCAAAGGGCACCAATCTAGTTCCATTTGAAGCAAGCATAAGAAACTCGTAGTCAAGGTTTTCTGTGCCGAGCCGAGCCGAGCCGAGTTTCGGTAAACTTAGATCCCGGCACGTGCCGACCATGCCGATGGTGCCGTGCCGACCGTGCCTATATATATATATATATATATATATATATATACACATGTTATTTATTAAAAAATAAAAATAAATTTTTAATTTAAAAATTCAAATACAAGATTTTTTGACACGTGCCATGCCGGTTTCTACCGTGCCGACAACTGTCAGAACAGGCACGTGCCGCCCGACACGGGCTGTGCCGACTGGCACCAAAAACCATGCTTGTAGTATTAAACTTTGTTTGTGTACATCCATCTGAAATCAGCATATGATATAAAGACTACCATACAAAATTGTACATGTAACCAAATTCACACACCAGTCATGTTACCATGTCCTGTAAATAGTAATATGACCAAGTCTATAAATTTTATCTAATATTGGAATTCAGCAGACCAGCCACAAGCAAAGTACTAAGGCATACCAACCTTTTGAAAGGAGTACTAATGTCTTAAAAAACCTAGACTGCAGGTTGCTGCTTTTTTAAAAAAGAGCAATGCTATTTGGCCCAAATACTTAACCCTAAAAATAGCCCGATTTTCGTTTCCCCGCACCTCGGGATCGGTAAATCGCCCGAGGCACAAGAAAACGTCGTTCAAGCTATTTACAGGCTGTTTTATTGGGCCCAATAGCATTTATGTTTTTAAAAACCTTGTCATGTGAATTATAAACATGAGACTTTGCATCATACCATTGGATATTGCTTGCATCTTCGCATTGTATGCGGCATTGAATAACCTCTCCTTTAGACCCCCCGACGCCTTTACAGCATTTATGATGCTACCGGAGTTCATGTCGCATGCCACATTGTTCAGCAAACAGATGAGTTGTTTAATGTGGACAGAAAATTAGATATGAAACATACCCAGCATAGATTCTGTTATACAGACGAGGGACGCTAGCAAACAATGTGGGTCTAAGAGCAGTCATGTCATCCATCAACTTTAGGTTATCCTGTAATTAATAGATTATGATAACATATACGAGATATATAAAAAATGACGATAAATATTCACTAAATCTTAAGAAACAAACAATTTTTGCACCAATATGAAGCGTATTTCTATCACTAGATTGTGATAATTATCAAACTAGACTACACTTCAGAGTAAGGTCTTACACATGATTCAGCTCAGTTTCAAATTCCTGGCATGCTAAACTGACTCTGGTCATCTTGGAGACCATGCTAATTATCTAAACAAGAGCTAAACCTAATTATCAGTAGATTATGATAATTATCAAACTAGAATGCACTTCAAAGTAAGGTCTTACACATCTTCAGCTCACTTTCTGACCGTTTCAAATCCCTGGCATGCTAAACCGACTCTGGTCCATCTTGGAGACCATGCTAATTATCTAACACAAGATCTAAACCTAGTTAATACCATTCAAAACACAAAGATAGTTAAGAAATTCTTCATCTGAACCTCTTTAATTCCAAGTCCTAAATGCCTCATTAGGTGCTAGAAATTGCATTGTCATTTTTTAAAACAAGATTATAATCTTGAGCATTAATAAGGAATCAAGCAAAAGATGCACGTGTCTAGCTGGGAAAGATGTGACATATGTCACCAACTGACTTTGTTGAAACTCTCCTCCAAACAGCATTAAAAGCTTATCCCTTCTCTATCCTCAATCATTTACCAAGCTATGAGTTTTAGCAAGGTTTTCCATCCGTGGTGCCAACTTCGGTTAATTTAAAAACCCGAAGCATGTCGACCCACACCGATAATAAGGTATTAATTTTATTATTTTATTTGAATAAAAAAAACCAAAAACATTTTTTTTTAAAAAAAAGAAAAAGATTAAGGGCCTTCCTACATGAAATGTTCGCAATATGAGAAAGTGAGAGGATGTGACGGTTGGATGCTTCTTCTTCTTCTCAAAACTTATAATATCGAGAGGAATCGGGATTGACCATGTTTAATTAGTTAATACTAGATTGTATCGGTGAGGAGACGGCATCGGATCACCGTACGATATCATACAATATGACTAATTGAGAAGTTAAAAAACAGATGTCCGCGCTTGGGCACGAGACCTTAATCACTGTTCATCTTGCTCCTCGCACAGTGGAAGATGAACAATCCTATTTCTAAAAAAATGAGAGTAAGAGAGAGGAGGCGAGACCAAGAAACGGCCAGTACGACCGCAAAATGGCCATGTAGGCCGTCTCCGGCACCGCATGATGGTGTATTCTAGTTAAAAAAATCAATGATTTGACTGACGAAGAAAAACATTTATTGAGCTAACAGTCCTTTTCAAAACTATAAGTATTTTATAAGGTTTCAGGCCAGGTTGTTAATGCAGGACCAACAAAACCTTAACATATGTTAGATCACAAAAGGCGGGCCAAAAAATTTAACAATTTAGGTGGGGCGCAACTTATGACTTGTACTAATAGTTTATACATAAACTCAAACATTACACTCTAGACCTCATATTTGATTGCTACATGGTCGGACATACAGCGCTTATTCAGGTGAACCAATTGCAGCTACAACATATATTGCTTACAGCCTTAAACTAGCTATCACAATTCAGGGAAAAAATTGTCCTATTGCTACAACGATCTTGTCTCACAAATAGATTAAGATTTAAACATACACTATGTAGGACAAAGGCATGATAACAACATAGGAGTATTTTACTGATTATATAAGGCAGTTGGCAATTTAAGAATCTTACCCCTTGATAGAAACCAACAGCAACTCCAAAGTGTACCATAGAAATTTGATTGACTCGTTCATATATATGTGCCAAAGGGAGGTAAGATATATAGCTGCAAAATAGCAGGGGGGAAGAAGTACCTTTAAGACTTGAGGATTACCACTAAAAGGTACCACACACACACACACACACACACACATATATATATATAAGGGTGGAAAAGAAACAAACAAAAGCATGGGGCGAACACTCACACATCTGATGGATAAAATTTTGTGGACAGACTTGACCCGGCTGAATTTGCAATCAAATTTTCATGAGTTAATACAGCACCCTTGAGTGAAAACAGCACCCTCAGTCAGCTATAAAAAATGGTAGTTGAGCATTAACGTAAGGCTCAGAATGTCACCTTCGGTGTACCAGTTGTACCGCTCGTATAGGAAATAGTTGCAACATCATCAGGTTTGGGAGGACAGAATGGTTGAAGACTACTTTGGCCCTAAAAGACAAAGGCAGAAAAACCCATAAGATGATACACTTGATCTAGGTTACTACATAATTACACCAAATCCAACAGCTATTCCCAACATTCATCGAACCACATCTTACGATTTTCACATTGTTCCTACGGGCAACAGCCAAAACAAATAAATAAATAAGAAACTGATGATGGTAATACAATATTCAGACTCGTATTCCAACATAATCAAGTAAACATATTTAAGCAAAATTGGCTTAGTGCACACCAATGTAATTCAACAAGAGGAACATACGTATCTTTCTTTGATATCTTAGAGATCACCATGAAGAAGATGTCTAACCAGAAAGTGTGCTATTCTGTAATTACTCATGCACATGCCTTACGCAGTTTGCAAAGAAATGAATGAACTTACTTGGGAATGAAGTTTGGAGTAGGATATAATTTTCACTCCAGTAGTTGGAGGAAGTTTTGGGATGTTCTCATCCATACCTCCCACTACCTGATTTATATTAGGCAAAACACTATCATTAAGAAACCCTGGTTGAAAATATGGAGTCTACTTATATTGAATGTCAGAAGAATCTTACCACTATAAGCTGCACTAAAGGAATCTCTGACAAAAAGCTCAATAACTGCAAAGCCAAAAAAAATAAAAGATGGTACTAGCATATTAGAGTATATAAGCAGAGGCTAAGACCTAAGAAGTTTTTAAAAGAAAAAGAGCAAATGTATGATAGGTTTTTGCCTTTCAAAACACAAAATCTACATTCTTCGTTATTATATGAAATCTCGAGATCTCTTGGTAACTTGTTCTTCGTTCAAAATATAAGTCATAAAACTCCCAGTCATTTAAATGTGACTACATACTAGTGTTAAACACGCCTGCTGATGCTCATGCAAACCACAATTACGGACACTCTTCTTTCTTGTGGTTTTGGGACATGCTAAATAGTAAATTTATATTGACCAATATAGGAAGACAATTTACATATTTAAGTTGCAAATGACACTTAAAAGAATAAATGACCAAAAAGAACAAGAAGTGCACAGCTCGATTTACTTATTGAAACAAAATAATAGTATATATATATATATATATACATATACACACGTGAAATGAGTATCATCATTTCACATACTCACAATGCTTAGTGTTTGTGGTATACAAAAAATTGCCTGCACAGCCGCATGGTTTACAATATACTTCACTGCATCTGGCCCTGTAACAACAAATAACCTCGGAAGTTTATAGTGGAAAGATCCTTATTCATATAGGCTTGCAGGAATCAGCATATTCTAGTAGTTGTATGAAAAAATACCTAGAGTATCATATAGGGGTACGGATATGTAAGAGTAAGCCGAACATGCATGGTCTACTATGATCCACTCTGGTCTGTTTATAAAGTACAGTCCAACACATGCACCCTGCTCAAGTAGGAACTAACAATGATAACCACAACAGCAACAATTATAGAAATAGAAGTTCATGAGAACTATGTGCAGTTCTAAAATCTCATCACGAACATTGTTTACATAATGTATCAGTACTAATAAGTGGAAATGTATCAGTACTAATGAGTAGACGGACATGAGTATTACATGCTCGCTCACATAGACCATTTTTTATCAAGAGGTACCCAAAACATGTTAAAAACAGAGGGACTTACTTTCGGAATACCATGGAATATAAGACCAGAACCTATTGCTGTCCGTGAAGTACCTGCTTCTCCATAAGTTATCCACTTATACCTTCAAATACATCGAAATAAAAGAGTAGGAAAAGTCAGACTTCAGAAAAATGCAAGCTTATCATGGCAGGGAAAAAGAGGTGTAGAGGTTCATAATGTGACAGAAGCCTCACTCGCCAACAGTCCCATCGATACGGATTCTTGTGCCCAAATACTTGTAGTCTCGGAAAATATCAACCGCAAATCTAAACCCATTTGTTGAATAAGGACATCAGTCACAATAATAGTATACTCTATGAAGCAAAATCAACAAAGGTTAAAAAACACGCATACTAATAGAGAGAGAGAGAGAGAGAGAGAGAGAGAGAGAGAGGGATTTCTTTACAGCTGATTCTAACATTAGTTTTTTTTTTTCTTCTTTTTCTTATTTTAAAAAAAATTGTCTAAGCAAACTAAATTAGAAAGACCAAAGTAGGTTCTCACGCAAAATTGTCATGTAGTGTTGCAATATCAGGACGCTCTGGATATCTGCTAACAAGCTTCAATGGTGATTTTGCAGATCTGCAATACAGAAAAAGATTGAGGATATTCTCAAGTTTCACATACATCAAACAACTAGCAAAATATACCTGTATACATTCCACTTCCCATTATGCAACTTCTCCGGTAGAACAACACTGTATCCCTGACCTGCAACGGGTACAAAATAATTTCATGTCGATCCGAGATGTGCTAAATATGAGTCACCAAATTAATTAGATCGAGTTGAAATTTTGGTAGGAGTCATACATTGACTTAGAAGTTAGCAAAGTCATACATTGAGATGTAAGTAGTAGCAGAAATGAAATAAAACATTAAGGTTGTACTAGGCCAATCCTAGATAGTGCAGGAGTTGTATTATAAGAGTAGCAAGTAGGAGTTATAGTTAGGGGTAGAGTCAATAGGTTGAGTAATTTATATTCTGAAAGAGTTTAGAAGCAGTTGTCTACTATGTCTATCTAGATTGATGCATTCAAACCATTTGATTACGCAATGAGTTATGAATTTTTCCCAAATAGGATTTTTCAGGCAGAGTGAGACTCTCAACACGAGTCAGGCTGGTTAGGGGCCTGGTAGTCCCCACAAAGTCCAATAGGAGCACTAAAGTCCTATAATCGCTATCAGAGCCGAAGATTGCGCCCTATGTCGCGAATTTGAAAAATTAAAAAATTTAACAGTATACATCGCACAATCCCATTGCTACAGGCATAAGCTACATAAAGAGCACGAAATGAAAAGTCTGTTGAGTTGTATCTGGATGACAATAGCATACTTCACCATTGTAATCATAAAATTGTGCTATTTGTGCAAAGACAAGGAGGATTTCGAGATTATGCACAAGTAGTATTGGAGATTTTATAGAAACTTCTAGAAACTTTACGCCAACCAATGTATCAATGGAAGAAAAAGAATCCTCGACCAGTTCCGTGAAGGGCTTCCTAAAAGTTATAAGCATCAATTCATCTTCGTGAACCACGAGATCTTCATAGAGCTTCTAGAAAGGATTTTTACTGATGGTTGCACCGGCTTATAGGAAGCTAACCTAAAATCAAAGTCAAGCTTCCAGAAGATTTGGGTGGGCCCATATAACATCAATCGTTGGGCTCAAGATAACTTCACCACCTCCTTGGGTGAAGTGACAAATTACAACTACGCAACGGTTACGTCAAATCATCTACGACTAAAGGGATTCCAATGAGATCTAACCGGCACCAATCTCAGAGAAGACAACGAAAGGGTTTTGTCATTAATAGAGAAAGCTGCTCATGACGCAATCGAAGTGACAACAGCAATGCAGGAGTTATCTCAGCAAGCAGCGGGACATGACAAGGACGGTGTAGACGTGGTTGTAAAGATCCTAGGTTGCGTAGCATTCTTGACCTTTGGTGATGCTATTCTATTCACCGAAGAGTCGCTGCTGCGAGCTAAAAGAAGTTCGAAGGAACATCGAGCAACATGGAGCTATGGATGGCAAACAAGGAACAACTCATCCACATGCAAATAGAATAAGAATGTGAATAGTCTTATGTAAGTAATAAGAACATGAAATAGTCTAAGCTTGCACCATTTTCATAAATAAGGTGGGCCTACTTCCATAATTGCCAGGAAAGTTATCCATACATCCTTTGGCAGACGTCTTGAATATATTAATTGCAGCAGCAGTACCCCCACCGATTTTTGTTTTGCAATGACAAGATTCAAGTTCAACAGATAAATTATTCTGCAGTCTGCTTTTTCTTGATTATGAAATTTTATTTGTATTTCTTCTTTCTATTTCAGACCTCCAGATAACACCTCATGTGTTCACATGGCCGCTCCCAAACCCGCATAAGGAGGAGGGTTGGGTAAAAACTTGCCAAATCTCTTTGACATGGATCATATACGAAACTTTGTTAATGCTAGATTATTTTTCATAAGCGACGCACTGTAATGCCCGGGTACGGTCAACAAATTAGCAAGGGCCGCTACACTGGTTCCCCGTACCGGTCTGGTAAGCATTTTATTGTTAAACTTCAGCCCTCCAGGTGTATTTTTTGCTCTACCCTGTTATACCAGTACCCCATAACTAACAAGAAACCCATCAATACACCTTCAAATAACTCCCAAGTCCCAACTCTAAAAATCCTATCACTACTGATTCATAACTTCTGAAGTTGACTTAAAAAGAATGTGATTCTGCAATAAGAAAAGGCCAAAATAATTCTGCGTTCAACTTCAAAAATATAGCACAGCTCTTAGCATCTATAATCCGATACAGCTAAAGTTAAAAACACCGGTTCCTCAAAAGAACATAAAGAAAAATATAGATCAATAAGAAAATATTAAAGAGAGAGATGCACATACTATAAACGAACTCCGCGGCGGTGTCATTGGAGCTGATCTGCGGCCGCTGATCGAGCTCCTTCGCTGGCGCAAGATGGCCGGAGATCGCTCGTAGCCGCCGCTGCACTGCCACGGTATCCATTTTCACTTTGGATTTTCCTTCGTTTGCTTGTGATGTTTTGCTTCTATATAAATAATCTGCCGCTTGCGGAGAGCGCGGGGATCATCCGCTGAATCAAGCTCGTTTAAGAAGCGCCATCACTAATCAAATACAAATACACAGCCCGTCGCACAGAAAGGACGTGCAACCCTCACAAGACTCTCTCAAGAGATTTGGTTTACATACGTTCTTGATTCTCAATGGCCGCAGAGCGTGTTTGCTGAAATGGAAGATATAGTTGGTAGGTAGGGGAGCGATCACGAAAATAGCACGCAAAACGAGACGAAAATGCAGGGTGCTAACGTGCGTGTTCGTCAATAGGTTTGGTTTAAAAGTCTAAAAGAAGCGTGATGTACCAGGACGGCCGCTGCAGAGATGATTTAGACGAGAGGATAACGACGGGCGGTACTTATCGATGTTTCCGTAGATTAAATTTGTGGGATCCATATAGAATTTTATAAATCATTCCATCTATTAATATTTAAAATAAAAATAATAATATAAAAATTTATAATTTATAATTTTATATTTAAAAATTATTTCTAAATAAATATTCTGAATTCCAACATCTTAACGGATTTAACGAATTTAACATATTTTAAAAAATATTTTTAAACCGTTTAAAATTCGAAATCCTTATAGCATTATGTAGAAGTGTTTTTTTTTTAACTATTAAATATAAAAATCGTAGATCTCATCAAAATTTATAATTGTTATATAGAAAAAAAAATTTAAAAAAAATATATACATATATGATTTTAAATATCAGCATACGAAACGGTTCATAAAATACTAGTCCAGATAATTCTTATTGAATATTGAATAATTCATATCTTGTGGCGATATTGACGTTCTAAAGAAACCGAGCAGAAGAAGTCCCTATTCTAAAAAGATAGGATCTGGACATAAAACTAAAAAATGTAACATCTCATTGCTCAGTCCATGGTTCGTATAAATATAGGCTACGTCAGTGAGCAGGCCGCAGTTTTTAGCACGCTCGGCTAGTACTTTTAAATTTCTTTTATTTATAAAACTGTGGACTCGCCCCATTAGGGCAGCTCCGGCTCGGCATATGACTCATTGCTCGGTCCATGGTTTGTATAAATAATATAGGCCACGTTAGCGCGCAGGCTGTAGTTTTTAGCACGCTCTGCTGTAGATATGCAAAAAAAGCCCACGGTCCACGCGGCCGCATCTACCACCTTGTTGCCGGACCGGGCCCGCCGTCGTAGGCGCCCGCATCAAACAATACAGGCCGGCTCGGGCCCGCACGGTTTGCAACACTAGCCCGGCTAGTGCGGGCCAAAATTATACACAATACTTTTAAAATTTCTTTTATTTGTAAAATTGCAGATTCGTCCGACTAGGGTAGCTCCGGCTCGGTAGGTGATTAGCCGAGCTAAGGATGTGATCACCACAGGGCTAGACAGCCTGGCCCGTCTATCTTTAACTTCATCATTTTGCCTGCCCATATATTTTCGTGCGTTGACAAGCTCGTCGGTACACGGACCGAGTGATGGATTTGCCACGTGGATGGACCAAGGTCTATCCATGTGGGTTAAAATAAGACACAATTTCTGATATGTTAGGAAGAGTGGGAATCTCATGTGGGTCGACTGCACCGTAATACAGTGAGTTGATAAAAAAAACTAGGACAATAAATAAGTATTCACTAATATTTTCTTATGCCTGCAAAAAAAATATTTAAAGAAATTTGTATATCAATCCCTCCTAAATTCGCGGGCTCACGAATCAGCCCCCAAAAATACGAAAATATGCCGCTATGTCAGCGCAGAATACGCATTTCAGGGGTATAATTCATAAATATAAAAAAAAAGAGGATTGATCTGTAATTCTTTCAAATATTTATCACTAAATAAGACATAATGACTCCATTTTTTTTTTTTTACAATGAGTACCTCCAACCCACGTAGACAAAACATCACCTTACAAACATCACCTTACAACTTGTAATCATCTAACTTTTTATAAGGGTGGGTAGTTGTTGTTAGGTTGATTAGAACTAAATATGAAAACGAGTCGTCAAGTGGAATAGTAGTTTTCTCAGTTTTGTTCGGTTGGAAAAAAAATTGAGTTTGAATTTAAGTTGAGTTTTATTCGAGTGGGTCTCGAACTTAATTGATCGTAATAGTATACAAGTCATGAATATACACTATTTTTTTTAGTCTTATATAAATTTTATTGTACTTTTACCTTCAAATTTTTAACTACATTTATTTCTTGCAATGTATGTTCATATATATCTTTAGCCACCTATTTAAATATTAGAAATTAATATAATAAAAAATTAAATATTTTCAATCTACTACGATAATTTTATTGAACCTATTTATCGAATTTATAAGTTCATCGAGTCCAGCATGAGTATCACTCTGCCCATTATAGATCGAGTAAAGTCAGATTTCCAAGATTGCTCATCAACGGCTCGACTTATTTACACTGGGACTCATTTCTGCCAATCAATGCCTTCATAGCTCCTGCTACATAATGACAAATATGTTAGTAAAGTGTAAAATAGTCAATTAAGAAAACAAGCATTAATTAATACAATTTTTTTATAATAATACAGAAATAATAATGTAGTTTGGGTACTTATTTTCTCTTAAAATAAATTCAGCTCATTACACTAATTCACTTTCAGTTCATAGGTCCGGTACTACCACTTTCAATATTTTAATTTATGAAGTTTGGCATGCGCATTTATAAAGGATAAATGGCATATCAGATCTCCTATTTTAGATGCTAATATGTACAGCCAACGGGGCCTAATATGCAAATACATTTTCTAAAAATTGACAATTAGTTCTGGAAAAGATAAACAAATAGTGCGAGTAGCACATAGAATAATATATATTCCCATTTGGTTTGGAATATTGCTAAGATTTCCAATTCAAACGTTTTTATTTGGCGAATTTTAATGTTTTTAGACAAATTTGTTATCTTATAACTTGGGAGACTTTTATATATGCCGTTCCTTAAATCACGAGTTACAAATAAAATTTATTATTTTTCATATCCCAACATCTATTTAGAAGTATTTTTTTAAAAATAATTCAAATACAAATATTATATATTACATGAAAACTTTTTTTATGTTTAAAATTATTTTAGAATTTATTTTTAAATAAATATTCTGAATATCCAAAAGTTTGACGAGCTAGCGGATTAAATTTTAGACCCACAAATAATCAAAACATCTTCTAGAATTTTTTTTTTAAATATATATTCTAATTTTTTTTTTCAAACAATACTCATAATAAAAATTTCTATATTTTGAATCTAAGGTTTGATTTTAAACAGTTTGAAATTAGAGGTTGATATACAATTCTCTTATATATATATTATATATATATATTATATATATATATATATATTATGCATTATTATTATTATTTTTGTTGCTTTTGACCAAGTTTAATTTATATCCAACATCTTTATCGAAAATGATATGCATTAAAGTAAAATTCTTGCCAACCAGATATTATTACAATTCAAATATCTGATTTATTTTAAATGAACAACAGACCATATACTCCTAAATCTACCCGCCCTATTAAAGTTATAATATCATATCGGATGGATGTTTTTTTTACCGTATTTTGTAAGAGTTTTGTTATGCTCACCTAAGAAACCACACAATAAATTATATAGTATATGTGATAATATTATGATCATATAGTTATAATTTTAATAATTTATATAAATTATAAAATAAATATATAAATTACAAAATAAATAATATGATAAAAATTAGTTGGATATAATTTTATTGGGGGTGAATACTATTTTCCACTATATAAACTTAGTAGTACCAGCGGGCAGCAGTGGTTTATTTGGTAAACGTAAGGCTACGATTTAAATGCCGATTGCGTCTATATTCTTCCTTGACCCGCGAGAACGAAGAACGGGACCTTTCGTTCAACGCCAAATCTCCTCCTCCCGTTGTTGCCCTCATAACAGAAACTGGCGGGCATCGACCAGAGCTTTCAATGCGGTCCCCGAAGCCCTCCGCCCATCCGGCACCACCTCCGGCGGCAGCGATGGCTGCGGCGGGAGTAGCGCGGCGGAAGGGCACGTCGAGCCGGCAGTGGCTTGTTGTATCAGCGTCTGGGTGCTCGAGCCACGAGGAGGTCGGAAAGCAGACGATCATGAGGCGGACGGGTCTCCCAGCGCGCGATCTTAGGGTTCTCGATCCATTGCTGTCATATCCATCGACGATCCTGGGACGTGAGCGCGCGATCGTCATCAATCTCGAGCATATCAGGGCTGTAATCACTGCCACTGAAGTGCTGATTCCGAATTCTAAGGATCCGCTTGTTGCGCCCTTCGTGCAGGAGCTCCAGGCGAGGGTCTCGAGCTCCAATGGCGGCGCTTCCCGCCAGGTTGGTTACTTGTTGATTGTTATTTGAAATTCATCAAAGTTGAAACTGAAAACTGTGGTTATCAAGTAAAGTTTACTGTCTATTAACCTTTGCAATTAATCCTTTTCTAATTGGAAAAATGCTCTAGGCTAGGCGGTTGAGAGTCCAAATTTCTGCGCCTTCTTATGTTTCCAATTGATCTTATGTCCATGCTTATTGAGCCCTAGACTCCCCGTGTTTCGTAATCTTACTTCCACAAAATGAAACTCTACTTATGTTGTTAGTAATTATATTTGATATGTTTTTGAAATTATACTTAATTGAATATACTTCCTCTTTTTTAAAACTATACAGCAGTATATTGTCATCATACTTCTTTTTAAAAGAAATATACTTCTTGGTCTGTAAAGTTATACTTTGAGAGGGATTTAAGAGTAAACGGAAACTTATGAGGGGGGCAGAGGAAAAACGAATAGAAAAACAAAACAAAGATAGAAAAAGAAAAGGAAAAGAAAGAAAAGAGTATTTGACGAAGGATTTTAGATGAAAATTTATATAGTTTCTATCTGTTCTTCTTAATTGTGTTCTGTTTGTATTGACTTAAATTTGACAATACCTTTAGAGGTCATCAGTGTCTTTAATCTTATGGTTTCTACCTCGTGATTCTATATCTGAGAACTTTTGTTTAATTGTAGTTTGGTTTATGAGTTTGTTTGCTTTTTTTTGAAATTCATGCTGTTATTTTTGCTTGGAATGGATTGGAGGAAAATATTTTCTGGTCTACATTCTTGAGGATTTTGAGACAGAATTTAGGTAATTATATTGATGGTTTAAAGATGGTCTTGCTAGTATGTAGTATTTAGTGATTTGTTTTATTTGTCTATATATACATTGAGCCAGCACGTGTATTGTGGCTAATCTAATAATTCACGACCAAGGCGGTCAAGATAACAATATAATCTTTATTTTGTTTTATTTTATTTTCACATTTGACTACTTGAAAGTTAAAGACTATCCGTTAAGTTGTTTTTGTTATTTGGACATTTGGAATCCAATGACTTTCTATATGAACTTGTCGCCTTACTTAGGAGCCATATGTAAATGGAAGTGGGGAAATAAGGAGAGTGTAGAAGAAGGACAACAAAACTACACAGAGGAATGCTTCTATTGGTTGGATAAAATGTTCTAAAAGAGGCGCTCTAGTGTGTTTCTTCACTGCTTTACTCATCACAAGTGTTTCTTCACTGCTTTACTCATCACAAGTGTTTCTTCACTGCTTCACCCATCACACAACCACATAAAGATAGATTATTTTTGGATGTATAATTTGCCAAGTCCTTGCCATTGTTGTCTAATTTATTGTTACTGTTATTATTATTAATTTTTATCATCGTCATCATTATTAGAATTTCTATTATTATTGTATTGTTTGTTCTCTATTGAACTGCTGGTGGCCTGCATATCGGGTGATCTTCAACTTTAAAAAGCTTCACCTGTTATACGTGAAGAATTTATATTTAAATGGACTAAATTAGTTTGTGACTGATTATAGTTTTCAATTGCTGTCTTTTTCGACTTGAAGGCTATGGGATCAAGTGATATGGATGGGGAGGCTACACCTAAAACTTCATCGAACTCACCTTCATTTAGTGTACTTATTGGAACAGTAAAAGATGTGTTGGGCGTTTCTCAACAGTATGCAGTTCCTTATGGTGTTACAGGCTCAGACATGCCAGAAGGCAGCCCCAAGCCAGCCTTTGATGCAAGCAAAGATGTTGGCGTGAAAGCATTACCTTTTGAGTTTAGAGTGTTGGAAGTCTGTCTGGAATCTGCATGTAGGTGCTTGGAATCTGAGGTATAGGTTTCAGCTTTAACATTATGAATCCTTTAATTTGTACCTTTCTGCTGCTGCTTATTGCTATCGTGTGATTGTAAACGTTCACATGCTATACCTTATAGTTTCAATAATGTTGAGTGTCGTTTTGTTTTCAAGATTGGCTGTTGTTATATGCATACCCTTTATTAGTTACATGCCAAGCTATGTTTTGGGTAATTGGCCTTTTTAGTCAAATTGCTAACACCACTAAAAAGCAGAAACTAGAAGCTAGAATTCAGTAGTCCTTATGTTATATGCATACCCTTTTAGCCTGCTGATTGTTGCTTTAAGTTAGAAATAGGAGTTACAGAAAGTGTCTCTTTAATATTGTGAAAGCCTAGAAGCTAAAACCCAAAAAAGGGCATTATCAAACATATTTTTTCAGCTTTTTGGTTTGCCAGATGTTAAAAGCTCAGCTGCGAAAGCTCTTCCACAAAAGGCATTTTAATATGTCTTCTGTTCAATTACATGCGTTTCACTTTTGTCAAGAAAAGATTGTTGTTACAATCGGTGTCTCTAACTTGCTTCAGTTGCTTGTCCAGTAGATCTAGAATTTCCACAAACATTTATGTCTAAAATGAATAGGATGTTCAGTAACAGTCAATATATTGTTTGCTAGGCTTTGGGATTCATGTAATTTCACTTCAATTAAATTTAATAACGATCTTGTTTATTTGAATGTCATGGAGTCAAAACATAATAAGTACCTCTAACCGAAATAAAGGGAAAGGAAAACAAAGAATTTTAAACTAGACATAACCTTGGCACTTGAAAAAATTTACCATTCTTATTAGTAGTTGCATTTGTTTCTGAGACTGATATTTGATATAGCTGAATATGCTACGGTAATCTTTCTTTATATTTTTCTAGTTCCTCATAAATGTTTATGATAGATATTTCCACTTTGCGCTCTTCTAATTCACGCAATTTTTGTAATGTTTTTATTCAAATTTGTTATCAGACATCAACTTTGGAGCAAGAAGCATATCCAGCTTTAGACGAGTTGACCTCTAAAATCAGCACACTTAACCTTGAGCGAGTTAGACAAATAAAGAGTCGCTTGGTTGCTATTTCAGGTCGTGTACAAAAGGTTAGAAACAAATACCTTTGTAGTGACCTTAATTTCTTGCCGCTGGATCTTCATAATTGATACTGATACATGCTATTATTATTTAGTCCATCATATTTTGTTCTCTTATCTTGAATGCTTCTTGTGTAATCATCAAAGTGTGCCATAGAACTGAACTAGACATCATGCTTTTGAACTTAGTTCTCTGATTCTTTTATGAATCGCTGTATGTGTGATCTTATTAAGACGTTCTTGTATTATTTCCATCGACATTTAGTTACTTGCAGCTAATCTTACATTATAGGTTAGAGATGAACTTGAGCATTTGCTGGATGATGACATGGATATGGCAGAGATGTACTTGACTGATAAACTTATTAGTCAACCAGTTGGTGAAACATCATCAAGAGTTGATTTAGATAATGAAGGCTTGGAAGGCTTGGATCTTCAAGAAGATGGGTAAGCCGGTAACACTAATATGGTAGTAATTTTTTGTTTTCAATTTGATGTAGTTGATTATATGAAATTATGTCGTTGTGGAATTTACTTGTTTTGACTGTGTTTATGGATACTTATAAGACTGTCTTTGACAGCTTATACTTGTGAAATTGTCCTGTTAGGGTTGAACTGATCAATCACTTGGCTTTTAAATCTCTTTGTTGCTCTAAATTCATTTTTCATATATATATATATATGTGTGTGTTGTGTGTGTGTGTGTGTGTGTGTGAAGACCAGGTAAGTTGCTCAGATGGATCATGAATGTAATTATAGCTTTGGTTGAGCTACCAACAGGTTGGCGAAATTAAAAGGTTATAGGTTGAAGCTATCTTGCAATAAATTATATTAAAAAATTATTAATAGGATCTTCGTAGTAAAGGGCTATTGTTGCTGCAACTTAATAGTAATGGATGGAATGATATTCCAAGGTGCTGATTTTGTTAATTGCTCATCTAGAATTGGGTTCGCAGTCCATTAGGACAGAGTAACTTGGACTTGATCATCTGTTAGTCTCTTGCTAAAAGCAACGCTATTGTGACCTTTGAAGGCACATTTCTACAGCCATGTGAAATAAAAGCTTCAGGAGTATATTGGTTTAGAGGTTCAATATTGTCATAGTGAAAAAAGTTTAATTTAATCAGTTTTGAAGTTAATGTTAGCTTGAAGTAGCATGTCTCAGTTATACTCAACTGTAAGGCTGAAACTTCTTTGATCTCATCGAGGTGTGTTCTAACCTAACGACAAAAGTTAGTTGGATGCATTCCCGCCCAAATACTCCAACCTTCCCCAATTAGTTGATAGCTTGATTTAGTCAATCGTGGGTAGGCTGGGACTGACATCTCTAGACTAAGGTTTGGTAGCATAGACTAAAGTTCAAAGAATGGCGGAAATTTTCCAGTCTACCTTGCTAATTGAGTATGTGTTTGAAAAATATAGCTAACATGACAATGTGTTTGAAAAATATAGCTAACATGACTATAAGACCCTAAACTATTTGCTAATGTGCTTGTACAAACCATTAGATGATGATCTTATTATTTTCTTGAATTTTTGATCAACTACATTTTAGTTACATGATGTCTATGATTTTTTACCATTTATGATATGTTCAAATTCTCCAGGGAGGAAGATTTAAAAAACGACTCTGAAAGTAGTCATGAAAGCTTAGGTGGTTTCAAGCCTGATATCGAGGAGCTCGAAATGCTTTTGGAAGCTTACTTTGTTCAGATAGATGGAACACTAAATAAACTATCCACTGTATGTGTTCTTCCTCCTTTTTCCAATTCATCTGTGTCTGTACCTTCCTACTATGGTGTTACTAATTTACTTGATTAAGACTTCTAAAGATGCAATGTTTTGTTTATTATTGTCTAATACTAGAGGGCTATTATTTAGTTATCTTTTATCTTGGCTTTAGTTTTAGACTTGTAATCCTTTACCCCTTTTTTTCCAAATAATAATGTCAATTGATTAGCTAGGAAGTAAAATAACTATTGTTCTTTAGGGGTATTACTTAGTTATCTTTCATCTTGGCTTTTGTTTTAGACTCGTAATCGTTTACCTTTTTTTCCAAATAATAATGCTGATTGATTAGCTGTGAAGTAACATCTGTTAGTGCTACGGGAGAGTGAAAATCACTATCATTCTTTGGGGAGATACCAGAACTTTTTTCTTTTCCTTCTTTTTTTTTTTCCAGTTTGGAGTGAAATGGGATTTGGAAGAGGAAGCATTGAAGTGGATGCATGATGGGTGTGGTGGTCCTGTCAGGGTGTAATAGGATGTACTCCGTGGGTGTACAGTAATTTAAGTGAGAAAAAGATGAGGATCTGAAGCAAGTAATGGTTCCCAAAGTAACACTTCGCACATTAAAAAAGACTAACATCTTCTAGCAACATTTTGCAATTCTGTTTTAAGAAAACAGTTACACCTATGGTTAAGTTTATCAGTAGACCTTACTTGGCCACCGATAGAGTGAAAGAGTAGGTCAGTCAGTTACTGCTGCTATTATCGTGTCATGTTATTCTGTTAGCGTGTCGCTTAAAGTAGCATAACAAGATTTAGTTTTTACAATGCAAAGTGGAAAAATCAAGTAAAAAGGATAATGCTAGTTAATTTTGTGTTCCCTTTTAGCTTCTGGTTTCTTATTTTATCTCAAATCTGTAATTGTTTTACAACATAAGTAGAAATGTTTTGAGTGAGTTTATCCGTTCTTGTTATTATATTAAGAAACTCTCACTGGACTTTACTTAGCTCACCTTGGCTAAGGTGGTTGGTCAATAATAAGGACTCAGCTGGGTGTGATGCTCTGGTCACTGGATTTTGTTTTGTCTTTGCTAGGTTGAGCCGCAAGCAAGTTCTTATCACAGTGCGTAAAAGATATTATTTGTCTATGATCTGTTACTTGCAATCACGTTGGGCGGTCTCTTCGAATCATAGTTTACATATTCTCGAACGTTCCCATCCTTTAATAAAAACTAAGGAGGCATGTTTGGAGTGACTATACATTACAATATCGAAGGGCTGAAAACCAAAATAGTGGATGTGCTTCCTACCCTCTATAGACTCCACCTTAGCAGAATTTTTACTGGGTAGTTTGGTGGTGGTGTTATATTGAAGGGATTGAAAGGAAAAAAAAAATCTCCATGGAATGCTCTTTTATAGAGTAGTTAAATTTGTTATGTGGGGAATTAATATTGCATTGCTATCTAACGCTTCAATGCTGTCTTCTTTTATATTTCGAGCATTATTTTTTTTTTGAGATGACGAGAAGATCGCGCCAGGTTGTGCCAATTGAGCACAACGCGATTTTCCACATTCATCAGTCCACATTGGACTGGACCATGATCAGATGGTAAAACTCCAGTCTGTCGTCCCCCTCCGGACTAGACAGTGGAATATCTATTTGGGCAACCACCTTCTCACGCACGCCTGAAAACACGACGTATGCAGTTATCCCCAACAGACAGGGACGGACCCAGCTTATTAGCAGGGGTGTCAAGCGACACCCCTGCTTTCGATAGTAATAGCATATGTAATACTATATACTATACATAAATAAACAATTGAAGCACTTAAGTCACATTCTGCTCTTGCTGCAGCGGTGGGGAGGTTGATTTGGGTCCGTGAGACGCGGGTACGAATCCCACATGACACATTCTATGGTTTTTTTTTTTTTTTGGATATATTTTTTTAAGCCTCGAAACATCTATTTAGAAGTATATTTTTAGAAGAACTTTGAACATAAAAATTGTATATTCCATTAAAATCTATAACTTTTATATTATAAGTTTTTTCAAAATATTTTTCTAACTAAATATTTTGGGATATTATATTAAAAAAAAGCTAAAAGAAGAAAAACAATCTAGAAATTAAAACGGAAGAATCTATTAAAGTAGTGGCTTCTAGAGATTGAAAAGGGGATCCGATCCTGTATATCTGCTCCATATTAGGACAGGCGATTTGGCCTGGACCGGAGGCTCCCATCTAAGCGGGGCTGAGCAACAAAAAAAAAAACATCTCTCTACTTAAGTTTTACTTTCACGTGTTTTATGCGCTTGAACCCGAAGTTGATTAACCTATTTTTCATCCTCTATATTGTCCACACCAATACCGCCACTACAGTGCCACATGAGCTCAACAATCATTTTTCTGATTGTATTTTTTAAAAAAATTAATTATAATTTCGTTATAATTTGATAGTTATGTTATTTAAACTTTATTTTATTTATTTGTTAATAAATTAGTAGTTGATTTTTTTAACATTGTGAGTTTTGATCTGCATTTGAAAATTTTTTTGCTATAAACCTCTACATATTATTATATTAGATTTTGCACCCCTGTATAAAATTTCTGGGTCCGTCACTGCCAACAGAGAGGGCACGTATGGTTCGAACCTGGGTGGGACGCATGCTTTCCGAGGCACAACGCTCCACCTGGTCGACCCAAACATATTTCGAGCATTATCGAGAACGATGATTTGTGATTTTCTTGCAGTTGAGGGAGTATGTGGATGACACGGAGGATTACATCAACATAATGCTAGACGAGAAGCAGAATCAGCTGCTGCAGATGGGAGTCATGCTCAGTACTGCTACCCTAGTTATCACTGCAGGTGTTGTGGTTGTCGGTATATTCGGCATGAACATCAGAATTGACTTATTTGAAGATGGTACTCCGCATTCTAAATTTTGGGAGACGACATTTGGGACTGTGGGAGGCTGCGTTGTTCTCTATTTTTTAGCGATTGGCTGGGGCAAGAGAAGCGGACTGCTTCAATGAAAAAAAAAAGATTGTATAGACTGGTAATTTATAGTTGTATTACAATCTTATAACACGCATATAATAATGAGCCGGATCCAATGCGTCTCCATATCATATCATATCCAATTTTAATGTGTCACTAACCTTGCTGTTATTCTGTAGACAGGGAAAGATAATTGTCGTTGATGTCAATCTGTGTTCTTGTACTAGTTCGGCTTACTTTGAAGTTATATTTACATAGAACGTGCTGATTTTTTTAATTTTTATTTTATAAATTTTGCGGACCTAAGAAATAACTATATCTGGGATATGAATGCTTATATTATATCCTTTTTAGATCGCGTATGTGCGAGATTTTTCATTACGTGTTCATGGAGGAAATATTTAATGGAAATACTGTACTTGTAATAGTAGTAATCTATATATATATATATAAGTTTTCTTTAAAAGAAAAGTTTTAATATAAAATTTGTAAATTTGATGAGATTTATATTTTTAGGCTTAAATTTTTTTTTTTTAAAAAAAAATAGTTTTTGATATTTCAAAATTTTAACTGGTCTAAAAATTATTTTTAAACCTACTAAAATTTTGAAGTACTAAAAATATATGTTTAGAAGTATTTTTGAAAAAAAAAATTGAATATAAAAATTATAAATCTAATTAAAATATAAAATTTTTATATTAATTTTTTTTTTCTAAAATATAGCGTTATTGATGTGTTCCATACATTCGAGCGTACCGTAGTGTATGGAATCACCGGTCCACAATATGGTTTGGTTCCTAGATAAAAAGTACATGCACCAGAAGGTGCAAACACAATTGAGCTCATATCCGTCCAAGTTCGTATGAACTTTGTCTTGTAAGAAGCAGCATTAATCAGCTCGTAATCAATTATTGAAGAGAGGATTGATAGAAATTTTGCACAAATTGAGTCGTTATTTTAGCTGTCTTTTGTCCTATTAGCTTAATTTGATATTGCCACTTGTGCATAGGGAAAAGTTTGTTTCAACAAAGTACTAAATATTCATGAAGATATTTATTTGAGCTCTTTGAATGGGTTGTGGGCCTGTAGTTGATGAAAATAATATTTCCATAAGGTCCGCGCCGGCGGCCGTTCATTTAGACAATAGCATCTTGTGTCATTCGCAGCGGCACCTTCAATTGGTGCGTGGAATTATCTTGCTTGATGAGGTAGTAATTTGCCTTGACATAGCACCCGATCAGCCTGCCCACGTGGCAGGAAAGACAAGATGATCAGTTCAAGAATTGGACAAAGGGCCTCTGCCTAGTGTGAGGTGCGTGCCGTCCCGACCGAGGTCTTGAAACGGTCTATCGATAT
The DNA here is from genome assembly GCA_002076135.1 of Xerophyta viscosa. Lineage (NCBI taxonomy): Eukaryota > Viridiplantae > Streptophyta > Magnoliopsida > Pandanales > Velloziaceae > Xerophyta > Xerophyta viscosa. The sequence continues at coordinate 153,645 of MJHO01000166.1, read as the reverse complement.
CAGAGCAAGAATTGGTTCAAATTTGATCATAACACCACATGTGGAATGTTGTGATTGTACGGACCGATTAATCCGGATCTTCATCAGATCCGATTTCTCAGGCTTTTCTTACATGCCTCAGCCTTTTTTTACGGGCACGTGTCGTCTATAAATATCGTATTCAACCGTCTATGTTGGCAAACTTAACTTTCATTACTCGAGAAAGAGTTTGAGAAAACTAGTCTGAGATTTTGTATGGGCTCGGACCTTAAATACTGAAAGATCATGATGAAGTGTTGTACTTTAATCTACTTTATTTTTGATGAAATTCTCCTACCGACCGTATACAATCCGTAATTTTATTTTAGTCCAACACAAAAAATTTCACATAAAAATCCATATATTTTGTAAAAATTGCTTGTAATTATGTTATTAGCTATATCTGCTTTCGAACTATGATAACATCGATCGAGTATACACTCGATCACGCCCATTGCTTGCTATCTTGGGTAGGTCTAGATCCAAGGCCTTCTCTAAATAGGGCGATTGGAGGAAGTTTTTCTGCCTTAACTAAAAAAAATAGAAAACAATTCGGTAAACTATTACCAGCGCTAAAGCTTCATACGTCCCAATTATAAACAAAAGAAGTCCAAATATGACTTTTTTTTTTTTTTTTTAAATTATTTGATAGTTCATAAGGGCAAGGAAAAAGAATCTTCCTTTATAATATTAGGGTTCTAATGAAGATGACCCTTGTGTATTAAGAATGCAAAAGTGAATGTCTGATGTCATTAAACACTATAAAACATTATGCACGCCTAACTTTATTTGCTATGTAACAGTTAAAAGTTAATTGCATATCAGCTCCCTATTTTCATGGGCTGCGTAAAATCAGTTTATGAAAACGAAGAACATGTTGACGTGCTGTTCAAATCAGCCTCTAGAAATAAAAAAATAGGTGATGTGACGGCGCGCGCGTCTTCACATCAGGACGGTTTTCTATTTTCATGTACTGATTTATACATTTTTTAAAAAAGAAGGGTCAATACCTAACTTTCCCAATAATTAAACTTATAGCCCTTGTCAAACTTTTAATAAAACAGCTTCTATTCACTATCAACTCTTTAAAATCGCTGACGTGAAATACAGCAGCTGCCACATCAATAATTTCTTAAGCTATTATCAGGGTGCTGAAATACAAAATGTATGAATAGAAGGCTGAATTGCAATTTTCCCTATTTAAAAAGGGGCTGAAATGTAATTAATCTCAAATCAACCGATCTAGTTAAGCATGATGAGAGAGACGTGACAGAAGCAGTAGCTTTCTTTGCTACGTTAACAAGTCCATAATAAAAGACTTAACAGATAATATTTAAATTATTCATTGATTCAAACAAAAGGGATCAATAACAAATAGATTATTCATTGATTCCGATCCGAATTTCATAATAAAATATAACTATAGAGCCAAAAAACATATCTTTTTATATTATTGATAGATGCTCAAATAATAATGTAGGATCACCACCTCTTAAATAAAAAGATTGAGCAATAACTTAAAATCAGTTAATTTTTATAATAAACTATTATGTTCCTAATAAATCAATTATTACTTCAACATTCACTATTTAACCTAATTTTTAAGGTATGTTAACAGCTTATCATCATATTACTATAGTTACTTCTTATCTAACTTCAGTTAAATACTATTTTAGCCAAAAAAACCAAAAAAGTTGAGCATAATTGAAGAAGTTGAACTAAAGAGCGTGGCTAATGGAAAGACCGAGGCACAACTTTTTTTCAGTTACTATATACATTTTAATAGAATAATAAATCATTTTCAACTTATATGCTTATTTAAATTCAATATTCGACCTAATTTTTATAATAAATACACCGTAATTTTTTTCCGGCATCTAGTTAACTTACACCAAACTCTGTGGATCCACAGCAAGAGCCCAAATATCTTTGTCCGGATATCCCATTCTAAAAGGGGCCCAAATGTGTCGGCCACTTGACGTGAAACAAATGTCTGGTAGCGCACGTTGAGCCGGAATCTAATCTCTTCTCCAACTCATCTATTGCGTCACGATTCACGACGGGTCACGATTCACTCGCTGTCGCCACCGCCAAGACCTTCATTTTCCCTTGCTTTTATCTCTCTGGATGGTGGTGTAAAATTAAGGCCTTTACTTTTCTTCCCGTCCAATCGAAGCCTTCGATTTCGACGGAGAGTCTTTGCGCAGACGCTTTGCAAAACGTGCAAGGCAAAGTAACCTTTTGCGTTTGAGAACCGATTATCGCTGGCGGCGCGCAGTTAAGTGGCCGTGTGGCGACGAGGGAACCGAGGGGTCGAGACGGCGACGTCGCGGCCGGTGTTTATGATGTTCAGCCTGTCGGGAATGGTGGTGTCGAACAGTCTGCTCGTTGGGTTTTCCGCGTAGCAAACGTAGTAGCATCCTATGCACGCCTGCGGCAGCGCCATTCCGATCCTCGTCTGCCCAAAAAAGCAGATCAGTTCATTCGATTTGTTAACTATTAAATATTAATTCATAAAAAAGATTATTGACAAGTAATTAAGGAGATTAATGTTGGTAACACATACCATGAGATAGCCGACGAAGAAGGCAAGGAGAGAGACGGTGGCAGTGTAGTGTCGGTGAGTAGCGAAGGTCCAAGAGGAGGCTAAGATAACACAGAGAGCACCGCTGGTGACGCCGGTGAGGAAGCAAATTGAGCTGGTGACGTCGGCGTCCACCAGCTTCTCCATCCCTTGTCTCTCGAACAACCCCCACGTGCTCCGCGACGCCGCCACGAATCCCTTTCCATACGCCGCAATCTGCATGTATTTGATTTAGAGCGAATTTACTTGATGAAAGATTGAAGAAGATGAAAGTAGATTGTTTATGATTTGAAGTTATCTACATGAACGAAGGCCCAGCTGTTGCCGTAGCGGAAGATGGATTCCATGACGCGGAGGCAGCAGTGAGCGCAGGAGAACATGAACTCGTCCTCGCCTTCTAGTAGGTTGAGAGCTCTTGCAATGATTCTGAGCGCTTCGATGGTAGGAACAAAGAAAGAGCCGAGGGAAGCGCTGCCGAGGTTCACCGTAATCGCGCGCTGGAACGCGAACTGCGTGCTGCACTGCATCCCACGGAGGTAGTACAGTGAGACGACGCGGCTGACGGTGAGGTTGGTGACGTTGCGCATGACCTCCGCGGTCCATGCGAGGCTGAGCAGGAGGGCGAGGATGGTGAGGGGAGGGTATCGAAGATTGAAGCGCCGCCGATGTGGCGAAGCACCAAGAGCGAAGATCCAGAGGAGCCGAACGCCGAGCACGAGGTAGCCGGGCGTCAGGTCGCGAAACTGTGCGGTGTGGCTGCAGCGGCGCGCGAACACGCGGGCGGTGAACGCCAGGCGCCGGGTGACCCAGCATGCGTACAAGCCCGTGCCAATGGAGAAGACGACGAGCGCGACGCCGACGACGGCGGTCGCTGGGAGGGAGAAGGAGAGAAGCACGATTCCGGCTGTCATTGTGATCCCAAAGCTCGACCAGAGAATAAACCTAACCATGAACGCCGGCCAAGCGCGGACAGCGCGCTGCCACGCGAAGGCGAGAACAATGCTAAGCACCGAAGCTGCTTCGATTGGCGGCAGCCAGAACTTGAGAATCCTTCGTTCCCTCCTCGCGCTGCGGCCGTGCGCCCCCTTGCTGTCCAAGATCCCCTGAACAGCCTTGTATGAGAAGAAGGAGAACGCGGTGGCCACGGCGAGGAGGTGGAGCACGAACAGCACCAGCGATATTCTATTAGTGTACCTTCTCGAGTTCAGCGACGACAGCTGGGGTGGTGTTGGAGTTGGACCGAAGGCCGACGGAGTCGCTGCTGGCGGCGGCGGTGAGACGATGTGGATGGGCGCGACGGGGTGGTTCGTCTGCAGCCTCGACGCTCTCATCTCCGTAGGCTGTGACCCATCTGCTACCACCACGACCACTTTCTCTTCTTCACCTTTCCCGATAACCTTCTCTTCTGCCGCCGCCGCAGTAACATCATCCTCCTCCTTCGGAGAGCTGCCGACGACTCTATCCTCTTCCTGGAGCTTCTTTTCTCCTTCCTCCAGCGCTCCAATTTCCACAGCCATCACTTGCAGGTCGACCAGCAATAATTTCAACAGAAGCTTGTCTGCGACGAGGATACAGAGATTAATAGTCAGCGTCTATCTTTATTCCCTTTAGACTACTTAGTCGCCGGTGGCGGCGGCGGTGGCGGCTATGGGAGGACCAGAAGATGGACCGAGACCAACCTGCCTATTTAATAATATAATCTGACAAAATGAACTCATTTTTGTCGATCGCTTTTTTTACTTACCCTTCTGCGTGGATCACATGCCTTGAAGCTATTAGCTTTGTTCGCTATTTCGTCTTTCTCTCTCCTACTCAGATTGTCAGTGCGATACACGTGTCTTTTAACCGCATATATAGTGCCCTGCGGTCGTTTGCACGGGTTGGTCAAGTTTCTCGTGACCGAAGTGGCTTATAGGATCAAATTCCCACAAATTCCCAAAGTCTTAATTATTTAGACACGAACGAAAAAGTTGAATAAAAACAATTAAAAAAATTACACCAGTCACTTATTTTTGCTTACTTTAAAAGAAAATTAAATAATAATAATAATCTGTGTTAGAATATGCGTTTCGAGCTTTTTCATGAGCTGTTCATTAAACCTACCATCAGTCTTCAACGGCATGCTTCGCAGATTGAGGTTGGAGTTGCACAGTTCGACTGTCGGTGTACAAAGTGGCAGTGATGACAAGTTTTCTACCCTTATATCTTTTATAATTAATGACATGTATTATATTTTATAAATAATATAGAAAAATTAATATACAAATAAACTAAATAAGATATATAGTACATATGGCATTCATCAAAATATAAGATAGAATTGACAGAGATTGTGACTGAAAATTTGGATTCGGCAAAAACTAGCGCTTCTAGAGCTATTCGAAAGAGATGTTACATTCCATTACTTGTAAAAAATAATAGTAAAGTCGACAAAGTTAGGTACAAATTATATGCATACATAATTATTGTATGTAGGCACTACAATGATCGCGAGAAACACTTATCTTCTAATGGAAGTAGGGGCATCTAGATTACATAGTCTTGTCCTTACCACTAGGCTACGCGCCCTTACAAAATAGCCAAAAAGAATTTAACCATACAAAACCTTTTTTTTTTTTAAAGATAATAAGGCGAAACCCCTCTCTGAGTTTCCACTAACCCGCGGACCACAGTTTTCTACGCACATCTATAGGGCCATTTTGGACCCAGATACGTGTAGAAGAGTAAAACTCTGGCCCAGCGTCCGCCTTCCGACCAGATATGGAGTATTAGAAATTACCAAACCACCAACTTTCCCGCGACCCCTGTAAACTTGCGGGCACATCCCCATTACAGGCACCCCTGGGGTTCGAATCTGGTCGCTCGCTTCCTAAGGCGAGAGCCCCGGCCGGCCCACCCAGGGGCGGGAGACTTGAAGACTACTAAGCTTCGATCGCAATCTATAACCGAAATAAAGTTGCGTTACAAGTCCTGCTGATAAAAACAAGCAACATCTCGAATGAAGCCAACTTGCGAAAAAATCACATCTTTCATAGAGACTTTTAATACAACATATATAATAGTTTACAAATGTAACAATTTTTTCCCATGAAACACAATTATTCAGTAGTATGAATCAGTTAAAAAGGAACATAAGTGTAAATCGTCACATTAGACTTATTTCAACAAGAATAAAGCACTACAAATAATATATATTGAACAAGTATACAAATTACAAGCAAACGTCAAGCACGCCGTTATTACTCACATGTCATGGTAGTGGTGAGCTGAGGCCTTCCTGCACAGCCATAGGTCGATGCGGAGGAGTGTACCGTATTGCAAAGGAAGGTGTCCTCTTCTTCAACGACGTCTTCCTCAGAGTCAAACTACGCTTCGCCGTTATTCTTGCATATATAACCCGGAAGAGAGGCGAGGCTCTCTCTTTGATCTTCAAAACAAGAATGAAGAGGATTCTGTAGAAGAGGAGCAAGATGACTTGAGCGATCATATCTACCCACTTGGAGTGAGCCAAGGAAACACCTAGCATGGTTCGCATGACGAATTCCCCGCTTAGTTTTTCACCGCCAGGGAACAAAGGATCAAAAACAAGCCCGGTCATATCGTTCTTGAAATTGCCCTAAGACACCGAATACATGATTAGAGTGGAGCAAAATTGCTGTAAGAACTCATATAACAATAGTTCAGCTCCCAAAAATTTGTTACAAATTTCTCCCAGAAATCATGTGCCGATTAAAAGTGAACCATATGATTTCCAAAGTGGATTTATGATTTTTGAGAGAGTTTTTGGGAACAAATGTTGGGATCTCTTGCATTACTCCTCTACAATGATAGTTAAAAAAAGCTTAATTATTGGGTGTCATAAATGAGATGAACAATAAATTACGATGTCAGGAGATCAAAAGCAGATGGCAAGTTCATTTCATGCTTTCATTTATACAGCAAGCTAAACATTTAATATTACTTCTAAATACTGCAAGGTGCAGTTGAAATACAGCAGCTACCTATAAGCAGGTATTCTATCAGCTTGTGTGTAAGAATTTCCATAATAAGATGCCTAATGCAGCAGTAAAGAATGCTTTCATAGTTGTTGACTGCAAAGGGGTTTTCATTTTCAGATATAAACCACATAAGTCGCAATTATAGAATCGTAAATAAGTGCATAATCTACAAGGCAACAACCAGATCCGTTAATGCTTAATTTCATTTTCCCTCCAATGATCACAACTGTTGTTCAGGTGCCAGTCTCATAATATAAAACCTATAAACGCAATGAAATAACTTTTGCAGATATATTGAACTGGGTACTTGCAGTGAGAACTGAGAAGGGAAAAAAAGAGCAATTCTGATTGCTAGAGAAAGCTATTATGATTACTACAGAAAACTACTTATAAAAAGATCTAACAGAGTAAAGACTTCATTAAGCATGAAAATAAGCACTTCGACAAGTCAGGATTTTATTTACATTGATAGAGAACACTATCAACAAAAAGGAAGTTGCATTTCCCTTAAACAAATTTCCTTTTCACTTTTTGGGACGAATGGTTTTCATTAGTTGAGCCCCTTTTGCATTATGAAATCGGTTAATGCAAGTTTTATCTAGTTTGGATATTATCATGGGGGAAATCCTGTATGAAACTGGTCCACTTTGTGAGACTATCGCTGAATTCACAGATGGCTCCTATCCATCTTCCACCAACCGAGTTCTAGCCTTTAGGTTTGAATAGGTAAGAAGGTCCATGTCATCCTGCACAGGGTGTAAGAGGGATAAATCCCTCATCCTTACAGGTGGCACTTGCAGAATTTAATTTTAAGACCTTTGCTTTGTAAGGCGAAAGCCCCGGTCAACTATCCTAGGAGTCGCAGGCCAGCATAAGCAAAATTAGATTTGTATGAAAAGGTACTAACTAATCTAGACAGCGAGGAAAATCCACTATTACCTGCAAACTCCATGAGCCATAACTGAGATAGGAAACTGGATATCTCCAAACAGGTTTTGGTAGATCTGGAAGCAGTCGGAAGAAACCAGATGTCATCATCATTAATCCCTGAAGAAAATAAACATATATTAAGCATTTTAACAGATCAGAAATCATCCAATCTAATTAACATATGTTTCCTTACAATAACTCCAGCTCCTGCTATAATGCCCATCAGGAAATTTGGAACAAGTGATGCAACGACCATCATGACACTCTCAATTATTGCAATTCCTAAATAGAGACTTATAGTGTAGTAAGTGTAGCGGATGAAGCTCTTACTGAACTTAACCATGGGATAACTAATACTTCCACAGATAAAACTGATTGTAGCCAACCAAGGAAAAGAAGAAAGGAAGTTGGAAACCACATATACGGTGACCCCATAATGGCCACTTTCACGTTCTTTGTAAAAAACTTTCATCTCTTCGACAAAAGAAGGAAATCCACCAATTGACATGAAGGTCATGAAGCCGGATACGAAGGACCCACATGATGCTCGCGCTAGTATGGCCGTGTAGCTCGTTCCAACATCGTAGTAGATGGTTCCTACACATATAGAAACCACAATGTAGATTGCAATTCTTGACCAATAATAGCCAATATCTCTTGACATATTCACAAAAGATCTCCTTGTCAGAGTCCTGAGCTGTTTCCACCAACTAGCTTGACTCCCTCTGGGCAATTCTTGTGGGAGACCTTCCTGAAATTAAAATAATAGAAGTTGTGTTATTGAAGTTGATGGCCAAGAGACTTCCCGAACGATAATAAAAAAATAAATAAATCATATGTTCTCTTCTCTAATGGGATCAACTGCATAAAGGCAATATTGGTTAAATGATGTGCGAGTCGCTAACCACCCGTTGGTGGTGGTAAGACACTTTAGTCCTAACCAAAAAGCTGGCCATTCAAATCCTAGCTCTCCTATAACAATGGATGATCACTTTGTCGTTGGTATTTTTCCAATTCACTATATGTCAGAAAAGAAACAAAATGATCAAGGGAGTTAATTTAAAGCGAATATGTGATGTTCATGTTATTACTACAGCTTCTTGGTTGATCTTGTATGCAAAGGAAGACTAGTAATCTTAAAGACTAGTAATTTTAGTGTACATACATATTTTCCCAACTGTTTTCAATTCTTCAAGTTTAAGAAAATTAGTACTATGTTCTTGTGTATAATAAGTAACAACCAATACAAATCAAAATATCATGTGCAATACGGAGTTTGGGCAAGAAGCATACAATTTGTAGTAACTCGTTAATCTTTCTTCTAGTCATTGTTGCATATTCTGAACTCTTGTATCTTTCAATAAGTATTGCTTTGACCTCCGAAGTTTGCAAAGTTTTGACAAGGGATCTGATGATGATTCTGTTACCTTAGAGAAAGAAGACGATTTATAAAGTTAACAAGAGAACCATTTCGAGGAGAAACAAAAGAGCTGCTTATGGAAATAGGATATGATAATCTAGAAAGAAGGAAAAAGGGCATACCGCAATGTGCCTCAACGATCCCATTAAAGTAGCATTAACTTGATCAAAATCGGAGTTAACACAACGAAGAAAATGATCTGATGGATTTCTTTTGCTGGGACAGGGAAACCCGGCTTCAGCAAAAAACTGTAAGCCAAAAAGCCAACTAATTAATTACTATCTCAAAATAAATTATTTTGCATCACCTACTTCTGGTTGTCTTGGGTGTCAGTAGTTATATACTTACATCATAATATATATATATATATGAGAGGTGCTAATCTCCACTCGACAGGAGCACAGCTCGCTCATGTCGACTCCGCAGCCGTCGGATCGCGCGATCCGACGGCTGAGATACGCGCGTGTTTTGAAAGAGCTTGGGTCGGTTTTAGCCGTCAGATAGCCGAGGCGATCCGACGGCTGAGATCATGCGCATGTTTTTGAAGAGCTCCAGTCGGGTTTCAGCCGTCAGATCGCCGCGATCCAACGGCTACGGAGTCGATAGGAGCGGGCCGAGCCCCTGTCGAGTGGAGATTAACCTACATATATATATATATATATATATATATGTGTGTGTGTGTGTGTGTGTATGGAATCTCATAATCTGTTTACCTCTGTGGCCAACTTTGCTTCCCCAAAATAAACAGCTTCACCAGAGGACAAGAGGTACATGTCATCAAAGAGCGCAAACACTTCACTGCTTGGCTGATGGATGGAAGAGATGATGGTCTTATTGCTATCTCTAGCCATCTGTCTCAGCATCTGGATCACAAAGAAAGCAGATGCACTGTCAAGCCCACTAGTAGGTTCATCTAAGAAGAGCAGACTTGGTTGTGTCAAAATTTCTAGTCCAATGCTGAGCCTCTTCTTTTCGCCTCCACTAATTCCACGTAGGTTCCAAATCCCAACTACACGGTCCGCACAATCCTCTAGTCCCATCTCTTCAATTGTACTTTGAACCACTGCCTGCACTTCCTTACGGCTCATAGTCGAAGGAAGCCTGAGAAGAGCAGAGTATGTAATGGTCTCCCGAACAGTAAGAGTACCCAAGAGGGTATTTTCTTGTGTGACATAGGCCTACAACAATAGAATTACTTTAGAAGAAGTCGAATCAATTTAAAAAGGCAAATGTGACTTAAGAACAGCTTTGCCTGAAATTTGATGATTAAAGTTTCTACATGTTTTACAAGTCCATTCCAGTAGATGGAACATATATGTAATAGCAAAGGTATCGAGATAAATGCATTACTAGGGAAATAAATATAGATAAGAAGCTTTAGAATATTTAAAGATCAACTGTAAATAAATAAACATTCCGATAAGTGCTAGAGGAAGAAGCTGTAAAGATTCCACAATGAAAATGAAGATAGCCAAGGAAGTCATCTAGAGTACATTTTACCAAAATAGGACTTCTACGTATACGATCATACATTCTTAAAAAAATTACAATGGAATGTCATACTTTTATCCAATATGATAATTTCAGGCTTCACAAATTGCGAATATTCGTAAAGAAATAGATCTGACTTTCCATGTAAGGTGATAAGTAGCAGGAGCCATGGAATTCTTTTATCAGAAGTTTCAAAAGTTTGCAGCGAATACCTAAGTAGACATAATATATACAGAGTATATGGCTTTTGTTTATTATTTATCTTTGTCCAAAGAAAAGACTAACAAGATATAGTTTGCACTAAAAGATAACTAGGATGAACTAAAATGCAGTTAGTCATAAGTTACTTTATAAAGAAAAACGACTTACCATTAACGAATTGGTTCATGTGATCGTATATTAACAAATACCACCAAAATGAGAAAAAAAAAAGGATTCCATTTATTATCCAGAAGATTAATTAATATAACTTGTCATGGCAAACATAAGTGAAACCTAGTCAAATTTAATTCTGATTTGTTACCTAAAGATACAAATACTTGTAGCAAACATACCACAACTCCGTAATCAAGTTTCCTCTTGCGTCCATTGAGAAGAACCTTTCCGCTCAAAACAACGTTTCTTCCAAGCCTACCTGTTTACCAAAGAAGCCCATTAAATTCGTAAGCCAATACAATTGATCAATGACTCCGAGTTTAATGTTTTTCTTTTCACCATATTAATCCCTTTTTCTAAATAAAAACAATAATTACAGCATGCAGCATTTTCTAATTCTAGTATGACATTTTCTAGCTGCAACTCTGTTCCTTACAAGCACACCACTAACACTCTCAAATAATACTTGCAGGTTAAGGGACTACTTTGATAAGCTTTATACTTGTTTATGTGACATAAATGAAAATCTTCGGTGAGCAATAGCAGTAATGTAAGTTTTTCCTAATTTTGAAACAATATATTTGAGAAATAAAATGCTAATTATATCTGTTCATAATAAAAAGACGGCAGCTTCCAGCTCTATAATTCTCAAAGTTAAATAAAATGTTCCTTCTAAAACCACTACCTCTCTATCTCACAATACTAATTAAAATATAAATCTCCTTTTTTGAAGATAACTCGGTGGCTGGACCATTTTGTGCCTACCATTTATAGGCCCTAGTTTTCTATGGGATCCAACTTACGAACGTTATCATGTGTGGTGGCTTAAGACTTCTCCGCACCATCAAGTATACAAATTTGACCGAGTAGTGTTGGTCCAATTTGTTAGTACGGCTAGGTGCTGGAAGTAGACCATAGCCTACTCCTCATGAATGGTAGGCGGGGAGTTCGAATCTGTGTGGCACTTGATTTGGAAGAAATTTTGTCTTTACCATTTTCAGTCGAGATATATGATAAAAGTCAAACTCGAGTAGAGACCAAAAAAACGTATACAAATTTGTATATTAGAAAACGAACATAATTATCACCGCCAGTACAAGTTCCAAAATCAGAAACAAATTGAATCCCAACTCCCTCCATAATCTACCTGCGAGGGAGTCGAGAAGGGTAGATTTGCCGGAGCCGGAGGGCCCAAGAATGGCCATTATTCGGCCAGGCAAAGCGCACCCGCTGAGCCCGCTTAGGAGCTTCCTCGGCGGCTTCGAGCTTCCATAATTGGGCAGCACCGCCGTCAAGTCTTCCCAGACAAGGTAAGCCCCTGCCGACGACATGCCGCCGCCCTCTCGCCAATACTATTGACGAACTTCTCCTCCTCTTCCTCCTGCTAATGAAGATTACTAGAGTCTAGCACTACTGCTATTAATAATGGCAATGATGATAATGTTATGGGCCATTAATGGCGGCCGCTGTCATCTGTTAACTTGAGAGAGAGAGTGAGAGAGAGAGAGAGAGAGAGAGAGACTTGTTGCTGCATGCATTAATGAGCAAAGATCAAAAATCCAGAATAGGAGGGAGTTGGAGAATGGTAAATACTAGAAAGAGATTCCACGGTATCCACATGAAGACACATAATACACCCCACGTTTAGTTTGCTGGGGAAAAAGGAGGTTGAAAAACTACCAAATTTGCACTTTTGCAGCTTATTTTTGAAAAGCATATTTGTTAAATTTGATGGCCCTACCCTAAGATATCTTTTTACACTACCGTTGATATTTCTCGGACATTTTGCACTATCAGACCTTTCCACGCTGAGCATTACTTATTTCTAGGGATAATTACATATCAGCCTCCCATTTTTTAAATTTGTGTAAATCAGCTTCCGAGAACGCGAGTTTGTACAAATCAGCTTCCGAAAATACGTTTTCGGAGATTGATTTATTTTTTATTTTTATAAATCAGCTTTCCAAAAATATATTTTTGAGGATCAATTTATAAATCTTTAAAAATAGAAATACTGATACGTAATTTTTCGTTATTTTTATACGAAAAACTAAATCGAACCGACCTAAAATTTTCTAACTTTCAGGTTTAGTTCGAGTTGCTTTCGGTCTACTTGGTTCCGTTTGAGTCTACTCATATTTCATTTGTCCGTACTTTATTTACTTTTCAGATTAATATTTTAAAAATTGTAGTAGATCTGTTTCTTGTACTCTCTAACATATCGGAAGACAATACATATTTGGGACTTTATCATCTAACTATGATCTAAATATGTGGTTAAAAAATTATATTTTGTGAATTAATCTGATATATCTATTATGGAAAAAATTGGGATAATTTGCGGTGTGCCCTTGAATTGCAAATATTATCCGTTTCAGCCTCCATACTTTGCTATATTTTATTTCAACCATGCTCTCATTTTTTTGTGTCCCTCCATATTAACTATTGTATTAGTATTTTTTTAAAAAAAGTTTTAATATAAAAGTTGTAGATCTTGATGAAATCTATAACTTTTATGTTTAATATTTTTTCATAAAATATTTTTAAGTAGATATTTTGATACTCCGAAATGTTAACGGATTATAGATCTAATCCGTTAATCTGCTGATTTTTTGAATTTCTAAGATATCTATTAAAGGTATTTTTTAAAAAATAAAAATTATACATAAAAATTATGAATTTTATCGAAATTTATAATTTTTATATTAAAATATTTTTAAAAAATACTAATACGATGGTGGAAATGGTAAGCACTTTTCTCGAAGAGGGGTTTAAACATAATAGAAGATTTTTTAGGGGCTGATTCGGATATATTTTGGCCTCCTAAGGACTGAAAGGGATAAATCCCAAAAAATTTTATTTTATTATCTTATAAAAATAAGATTTTAATTGTACTTACCATGAGATTTTCTGCTGCAAGGCAAGGGATGGCTCGAGGGATGACAGAGCGATCGAACGACATGAGTCATGACTCATGAGGGAGCTGTGTCCTTAATTTATTATTATTTTTTATCTATGATACGATAATTTCTTATTATTATTATTTTATTATTATTTATATGTGTCCTTAATTTATTATTATTTATTATTATTATTTTTTAGCTGTGTTCTTAATTTATATTTTACATTTCGATCGAAAATAAATAATACGATAATTTCTTTCGGCCAGCATTTGTTAGAATTTTGATATACCATTCATGAAAGGTTCACCACAGTTATATTTCGTTTAACTAATCTATATATACATATATATCAAAGTCGTTATGTCATGTGGCATTTCAAATAAGTTTTGATGTGCCATATGGCATTTGTTCTTATTCTAAAAAAGCCATATGACATTTGTATTAAATGATAGAAATTTTTTATATAGTCATGTAACTTATTTAAAGAATATAAAAAGTCTAATATTAAAAATAAATACTTAATAAAAATAATTTAAATAGATGTATAAATAAATATTAATATAAAACAATTATATATATATATATATAATATATAATATTTTTTTATAAATATAATTTTATTTATATATAAAAAATGTAATCATATATGTTCACCATCATATCACGCCACCATTCAAATAATTTTTGTATATGGTATGTAGTATTTTTTTCTTACTATAACAACATAGAACGAATAAAATATAATAAATTAATAAAATAAATATTAATTTATATATAATTATAAGATCCATATTATTATTTATGATTAATATTTGTGCATTGTACGGGTATAAAACTAGTTATACTAATTAAATGGACCAAAAATTGGTTAACTGTAGTTAAGTTTAAGCATGGGTTGTTGTCTAGCGTGTTTGCACCCTGGGCCTGGTACGTTGGCGCTTTAAAGATAGATGAATGGAGATAGTAGTAATGTTGGGTGGTTGATTGTTGGTAATCGTGGGGGTTGAAGTGGCGGGATGATAATTAATTCACACAAGTACTGGAGCCAGTATCTATCAATTTGTTGATTCCGGACTGTTACAATCTCTTTATTAATTCAAAGATGGTTGGATTCAGCCCCTATATTTTTCCGCAATTTATTTTAGCTCTTATTTATTTTTTGTACCAAGTCATTTTAATTACTGTATTAATATTTTTATCCCGCGCCCGCAGCGTGGGTGGTCCGGGCGCTCGTCTCACGAAGCGAGCGTCCCAAGTTCGACTCCCGTGGGCGTTCCGTAAGGATGTGTTGGTCGAAGACCACCACTTGTACCTCGTGGGGAGTGAAATGGGTCCAAAAAGTATGTTCTATTCGTAATGATGGGATCCCTCGATTGGTGGAACATGGATCGGTACCATCCGTGGGTTTATCTATTATGACGGTCGCTCGAATGAGGGCTGGTTACGGACAGAATTTTTTCACGATAATCTCAAAAAAAAAATACTGTATTAATATTTAAAAAAAAAATTAACTACTGTATTCATATTTTTTTAAAAAAAAAAAATTAACTACTGTATTCATATTTTTTAAAAAAAAATTAACATATTCAATATCTTTTTCTCAATTTTTTTTTTCTAAATAGATATTTTGAGGCTTTGAAATTTTAATGAGTTAACGGATTTGATCCAAAATTCGATAACACTTCGGAGCCTCAATTTTTTGAAAAAAATATTGAATATAAAAATTATAATCTCATCAAATGCTAATATATCGGTCAAAATAATAGAACACGATTTTTGACAGAGATGTTGTAACAGAATATGGTATAGAGGGCTTGATTTGGAAGAGGTTTCTAAAGTAGGGCTGAAACGGCATCATCCTTTATTATGAAGAATCACATATATTAAATTATATTACTAGTAATAATAATAAAATTATTATACAAAAACATATAGTATATATATCATTTATTAAACTTATAAAATAGATAATATAACAGAGGTTAGGACAGAGAATCTAAATTCTATTTTGCTTGGCTATTGCTTCAAGAAGAACTCATGAAATGTTCAGGTAGATGCAGAATTTTTTCATTATCTTAAAAAATGGAAAAAAATATACATTTATTGTCCAAATAATGATAAATAATAAAAGAAAAATGGCATATCAGTGCCGGCAAACAAACTTGATGTCATTAGGGACAGATTTCTTTCACAATAATATTTAAAAAAGAAAACATTGCCTTTACAACACTGTGCATAAATTTTCTAGTATTTATTTCCATAAAACAGAGAAAATTTTGCTCTTTTCTTCTATATATATAGGAGCCTACGAAACTCCATGGCCTACGCTATCAAACTCCACATTACAGATTCTTTGAGGCAGTGAGGTGATTTTTATTGTCGAAGTTATAATTCTGCACTTTGTTCGGGCGATAATATACCGATTTGCCGGTGCAAGAGGTTGGATGATGACGCAGACTTGGATTCTATCGGGCACGAGACTTCATTACTATGCGGATGGCAAAGCGGTGTCGATAAGTTAATGTTTCACCAACCATTGTTAATTTAGTTGGTTAGCAAAATTATATGCTGAGAGAAGATTATGATATTTTTCTTATTAAAGATAGACAGAAGGAGTTGAAATAGGAATGACCGATATATTTTTTATTGTAATATATAATAAAAATCGAATTAGATGGTCACAGAAAAAATAAATAATTTAATGTTGATGTGGAAGTTGCTCAAAAATGTCAATCAAGATTCATATTGATTTGGACAGAATCCTACATAATAAGCACTGTGGGTTCTAAAAGGGTTGTGTAGTTAGACTCGAGTTTTTCTATATTGCCAAAAAAAAAAAAAAAAACTCCTATTTTGTGAAACCTAAATAAATCAATCCCTAAAATAAAAATATTAATTTAACTTTTCAGAATATTTTTTTTCTCATTTGAAACACTTTTTTGTTTGTCCAAATATTATATTTACCTGTCCAAAATATTTATTCAAAAAACTACTATATAAGTTAGACAACATTACGCTAGTTGTCTTGAGCACTGGACTAAATGTACAAAACATCTTAAAATATCTGGTTAAGAAGTTTTTTTTTTTTTAATTGAAGAAGTAGGGATTGATTTGTAGGAAACTGAAAAAATAAACATTTCATTTTTGTCATTATTCTTTATTTTTCCTCCTAAATTTGTATGAATTTTCATTTTCTTTCAGGTGTTTTATAAATTTTGATGAAAATGTTAACTAAATTAACATTTTGACCATATTAAATTTTGACAATCAATCAAAATATTCTTTGAAAATTTATTAGTTCAAGTGGTGTTATTGTTTCACGTCTCTCACCCGCACTTTCCATTTAAAACTGGCAGACTTATGCCAGGTTATTAAGTCCGTCATTTAGTTTGAAAATAATCATATCATAAAAATTATTGTACCACAACCAAATGAAAAAAAGGGGAAAACTCAAAATCTATCCGTTGTTTTGTTTGGTTAAAATTATCTATAGAAAAATATCCCCACTACTTATTTTATTGAAAGTATTTTTATTTAGATAATGCTTGAACATAGGAATGAAGTATTTGAGCACGAAATATACGAAAAATATATTTTTTGAGTTTGAAAATACATTTCATAGGCACATAAAACACGTTATTCATATATTTAATGTTCAAATCCGTGTTTCGTTCGGTATGCTTAAGCATTTTACTTTTTGTTTTAACATCAGCCGTAAAGTTTCATTATATATAACAAAAATTTAAAAAATAAAAATAAAACTCAAAGGTGCTCCTCAAATAGTCAAATGAGGCAGTCTGCAGGCTGGACTGCTGAATTCTGGCCCATTACGACAAGGCCTGGTTTCACTGACACCTTGATACTACTCGGGGGCCTGGTTTCACTGACACCTTGATACTTTACTACTCGGGGGCACTTCCCAAATTCGCGCCAGTTCTCTGTTCGCCCTTCTCTCTCTCTCTCTCTCTCTCTCTCTCTTTTCCTCCCGCTCTTTCTTCCCCGGAGAAACCCTAACTCCCCAGTACCATCCCGCCTTCTTCCGGCTGTCACTCCGGCCTGCCAGCGATGGCTGAGCGCTCCGCGAAACGAGCAAAGCTCCACGACAGGTAAGACTCAATTACCCATTTAATTTGCTGTTTTCTTCATTTTTTTTTTCTTTTCTCGGTCACAGCAATGCTGGCGATGTATCAGGGGGACGGATGATTACTTGCCTGGAAGTATCCTAGAGATCGAAATACACAATTTTATGACGTATGACTATTTGCGGTGTAAACCTGGCCCGCGTTTAAATCTTGTCGTTGGCCCAAATGGTTCCGGAAAGAGCTCTCTCGTATGTGCCATTGCCCTCGGCCTTTCCGGCGAGCCACAGGTCTGCAATTTAACTCATTCAGTTACTGCCTCATTTTGGCTGGGTTTTCTAACTTGTCGCTTAGATTCTTGGAAGAGCTGCGAGTGTTGGATCTTTCGTGAAGCGTGGGGAAGAGAGTGGCCATATTAAAATCACGCTCCGGGGCTGGACCACAGCGGAAAGGACAGCAATCGTGCGGAAGATTGATGTCCATAACAAGTCTGAGTGGCTGCTTAATGGTACTATGACTTTTCTGTTCTTTCTCTTTTTCAGGTATAAAAATTACTGTTTTTATTTGAACTCCAAAATTTCAGTAAAGCATCCTGGCAGGGGCTGCTGATTTTGGCATACCATGCAATATTATTGGATAAGGGTAAATGGGGTTATTTGGTAATAAAATAACGAGGTAAAATATAATGAAGACAATGTTTCTTTAACAATGTGGTAACATCCTGTAATGAGCAAACAAGGGTTAAAAGAAGGTAAAGGTTAACAAAGAAAAATACCCATTTGTAGTTTTGCAGAAGGGAGTGCATACTTGCATATTTTGATTGTTGAGTTCCCAAAAAACTTGCAGATATTTTTCCTTGATTAATTTTATTTCTCACTTAATACGTTTCTTTTAGGAAATAAAATATATAGTACGGGCCAGATAGATAGTAGGGTGACTTTTTGGTAGGATGAATTTAAGTTCCACATTTCCAGTTTATTATCTGCTCAGGTCATATTGGTTTAGTTTCTGTCCTTTCTATGTTATACGACACTTATGCATGTAGCACATATAAACTAGTGTAGACACACAAATGATTAACTGCAGGTTTTATTCTAATAAGGAGGCAGGTGGTGTTCGCATAAAATACAGAGTTAATCTTTTGCATTTTATTTTTAAACATAAGCGAAGATCTTGTTTACCTTCGTTGTGTATGTGATGCAAAGTTATGCACAAGGCCATATGTTGGCATTCTTATTTTCAAAGATATATGTAATTTTGTTTCGTATATGGCACCAATGCATGTAGTTGAGGAACTAGCATAGGCACAAGGATAAAAGCAGCATCTTCGTATCTACAAGGGAGGAAGGTGATGTTCTACGAAAGTAGGAGTAATTGTT
This sequence comes from Xerophyta viscosa, assembly GCA_002076135.1. Taxonomy (NCBI): domain Eukaryota; kingdom Viridiplantae; phylum Streptophyta; class Magnoliopsida; order Pandanales; family Velloziaceae; genus Xerophyta; species Xerophyta viscosa. The sequence goes on along the minus strand of MJHO01000166.1, from coordinate 134,468 downwards.
TGAAATTTCATAAGACCTAAAACCGAGGTGCTCAATTCTATCCATCCTTGTGATATCTGACGTAATTCATGAATGCATCTCAATGAGTTGATTTTTTTACTTGCTTCAGACAATTGGGTTGTGGTTACCTCCACTTGTTCCACTGATTTTTATATGTTTCTTTTGACTCAATTAAGCCCTATATAGGTATACTAATAGATTCAATATGATTAGTTCCTTATGCTTTGCAATAGAGAAGCCATAACTTGGTGAAATCATATTTGGAGGAGATTTTTTTTGGCTTTTCCCGTTGTCATATGAACGGCTATTTTGTTTCTTGTCTTGCCCAAGTAGATCCGTATCCGTCTTTTAGTTAGCACAAGCTTTTCTTTTTTTTTGAGTACCATAACGGAGGAAGACTTCCATAATTTTTCCATCTTAAGTGCTTGATATATTAGTCTGGTGACTTTTGGTCGATTGGATGCGTGTATTTTTTTAATGCCCTCTTATAGGAGCACAAAAGCCAAAAAGAGATATTATCGAAGTCATCCAAAAGTTCAATATACAAGTCAACAATTTAACTCAGGTAATCCTTCATTTGGTAAATATTCTTTTGTTAGTTTCATTTTACCTCTTTACCTCAAGTATGCTTTAATTGTGCTGAATAATTTTGTTGTTCCCTCATGCGTTGTTTATTCTACATAGCATAGACTAGTATGATTTACTTTGATAGTATTAGTCAATGACACTAACTGAAAAACTTTTCTGGGAAGTATACAAATTATTGGGTAGTTTTTATGCTGGGAAGGCGAGTTTTATGGCAAGAAATTTTAGCAAACAATGGGTTTGTGCAGGTCCAAATACGTAAGTTATTCTTACACGTACGGAAGAAGGACCTCTAAGTGCGTGTTTTGTCAGTGTGTCTGGGTTGTAGTCTCCCAATTCATTGTTTATAAAAAATTATTGTATTAGCTCCATGTTGCAGTTAAACTAAACTTCTCATGAATATTGTAAAAGCTAGAATCTTAGAAGCAGACTGTGTTTGATCTTTTCTTTCCTTGATTATACTTCCTTAACAAGTTGTTTGGATCAGTTATGAGCATATGTTTTAACTTATGTTCAAATAAATGGCACTTTGGCGTCAAGCACTGTACCTTTTGCAAAAATTTGTCTTAGACGTTACTTTGTAAGTAATTGTCTGTATAATTTTAGCATTTAAATATACAAGTCTGCTGGAAGACTTTTCCATATGCATGTTGATATCATTATTTTATATTATCTCGCAACATTGTTGTTCAAATCTTTGTAATTCCTTCAGTAATTGTATGTTACTAATTTTCTTACTTGATTTATTATAGTTCTTACCACAAGATCGGGTATGTGAATTTGCGAAGCTGACACCAATTCAACTTCTGGAAGAGACTGAAAAGGCTGTTGGTGATCCAGCATTACCTGTCCAACACCGTGCTCTTATTGAGAAAAGTCATGAACTAAAGAGGCTTGAAGTGGTACCTTTTTGTTTGTACTTATCCCATCTGTTATGTAAATGGTTTTAAATTTTTTGCTCCCTTGTCCTTCTTAAGCTCTTCAATCATGGGAGTTATGTGAAAGTGTGAAACCCTATTATAGGGACATACTCGATAGTTAATGCTATTAGTTGTGCTCTCTAAGGATCTTATGATTTTATTTTACAGTCTGTTAAACAAATTGGAGACTCCTTGAATCAACTGAAAACAATTAATGCTGAACAAGAGAAAGATGTAGAACGTGTTCATCAGAGAGAGAAACTTCTAGAGAAGGTTAAGCTCATCCTACGGAATTTTTTTTTACATGAGAACATTGTAATCTCAATCTTGCAGTCTGTAGGTTGACTCCATGAAAAAGAAATTACCTTGGCTTAAGTATGACCTGAAAAAAAAGGAGTTTCGTAAAGCACAGAAGCAGGAATTAGAAGCCAAGAAAAAGCTTGATGATGCTGCCAGAACTTTGAACGACCTTAGTCAGCCTATCAAGTATGCTATCTTTGATACTGTTGAAGGATAAGTCTATGACCATTTGCTTAAACTTATGATTGCTTTGTTGTGTTATATGGAAATAAGGCTTTATTACGCATGCCCAATTCTTTCTGTGAGATTATGCAAGCATATCCTTTTATCATGATATGTAAAGTTCATATTGGCTTCTATGTGTTAACATGTTTTTTGATTTTAGTGGAATCCTTTTTCTCTCCCTTCTCTGTTGATGACATGTTAGATGACTATTTGAACTAGTCATGAGAGAATAATCTCTCAGTTGAAGGTACAAGTCAATTGTTGTATGATGATACACACACTGGAGATAGTATACATTATCATTCCCTACCAAATGATTGTGTTTAGCAGCTTTCTGCTGTAAGTAGAGTATTAGTAACACTAGAAGTTCTAAAGAAAGAAATAAATCACTTTAATTCACGATGTATTAAGTGTTGACAAAATGCCCTCCTGTGAATATCATGGGTATATCTCAATGACAATGACGTTTGAGCTCTAGGATTTCAGGTTGCATCTGTAATTTTGGCTACTGGATGATTTCCCCTCAAACTGATGTGGTTTATCTATCAAGTGTTGAGGGATTTTTACATCTATTATGTTTGAGATGATGCTGTACCTGTTGGCTGTTGTCACAATTCTTTTTACCTGTATTGTACTATTGTGTCCTCCTTTCTTCTCATGTTGACTTTGTTATTGCTTCTTGCATTTTGTTGTTGATCTTCTTTATTAGTATGTTTGCCTAATTCGAGTGTGGAGATCATACATGTGTTAAGGTGTCCTCTTAGTATGAATGGAATTGAGTTCTTACGCTTCTTATGTTGGGCTTCCATTTGTAAAACAAGAAAAGGCCAATTTCGGCTATGAAATCTTTTATAAGGTTGTCGTTTTCTTCTTGTATGTTCATAAGTTGGGTCATAGTCTTGCTACATGTTGTGAGTCTATGAAGTCCTCGCTCATTTTGTTTGAAGTGTTAACAAGATACGGAATTGCAAATGCCTTTCCTAACAGTTGTGCTTACAAACTATTTAAGGTGGTTACTTAAATTTTAAATGCTGTTCATTCGTATATAGGAAAGTCTCCATCAGATTCTCTAAGTTTGCAATCTCATTATAGACATATATATATATATATATATATATATATATTGTAGATTTTAGAGGAGTCTTTGGAGGTTGTGTGGTAAGACTAAAGGGTCTTTTAGAAGTGGGATGAACGTTTTTTCCCACCTTGCCCCTTTCCCTTATTGTGGTCCTTCTTGAATGTCTTTACACTTTTGTTTGTTCTTAATCATTACATGGTATTCTGTAATATAAAGAATCAGAGGGGTTTAGGGTCTTCCCCCAAGCCGCTATGTCCAAGCTTTTTCCTAGCTTTTGGCTTGTGAAAAAGGTTTTAAGGGAAGGAGAGCAGCACACAAGCTGATGTTGCAATTATTTGCCTTACTTTTAGCTTGTAGGTTGCTATACTGTCAAATCATTTTCATAGACAATTATAAATGATGTGCCTAAAACGGAGGAAAATCTAGACGAAGTAAGTTCCACCTATTATTTGGTACAGTGCACGAAATTTTTTCCCATTTAAATTGCTAGGAGAGGAACTTTTCACCTTGCAATTTAGTGCACATAAATCTATTCATCTGCATGTTTGTCTCTGCTATTCTGTTGAAACGCATGGCTCATTAATTATTTGGCATCTGACTTTGTCTTATCACCAAGGTGTATGACTTGTAACCCTTGCCGGCCCTAAAATTTCAATGAACATGTTTCTTTTCTTCAGTGCAATGTGACTTCTCTTCTTTGGAATTTGAGCGCTACATAGATTATAGAAAATGGTATGCTGTATTCCAGAATGTATTTTTTCACTTGCTACAAGGGCAACTTAGATTTCTAAAGCACTCATGACATGTGACTTCTATGGAATGAATCACCTTTTGAGTTTGTATAATTGATGGATCTTTCTCTGTTAAGTAACATCAACATGATTAAAAGAATTTCACTATTATGCTTAATGCTATCTCAGTAGTTTTGAATCTTTTGATGAGGTTCACAAGAGGAGCACAAAAGACTATAGCTGCCTGGGTTTTCAACTTTCAAGAGTTTATTTTATGCATATTCTTTGCATTCATGAACTCTATGTATATGACAATCTCCAACATACAAGAGTTCTAAGCTCTTGTATAGGGATCTATAGTTTTTGGGAACTTTGTCATGCACAGATACTTCTTTATTTTTGGTCGAGTTCTCGTGTTCATAAATTCAATTGCTTAATGACTTGCTTTAAATGTAGGGAGAAACGGGATACTAAGGCCACAGAAGATTCAAAGATCAGAAAGATAAGCAATCATATAACTCAAAATGCAAAGGATCGCATGGAAGCTGTCGAAATGGAAAGCGTAAAGGTATTTTTCCTTCAAGCTTCTCTGTATAAGCTAATTTGAAAAGTTTCTAGGTTTATACTGTCATAATCATAAAATTTTTATAATTTCTCAGGCTGTGCAAGTTCGTGGAAAGTATGGAGAAGTTGAAGAGTTAAAGAGACAGGAAGAATCTCGTCAGCAGAGAATTGCTAAAGCTAAGGAAGAAGTTGAGCGCGCTGAAAGGGAACTTGCAGATTATCCAGTATATGAGCCTCCGAAAAGTGAACTTGTATGTTTCATACTTTGTGATTTGAGCTTATGCATGTTTAATGCCTATGCTGTTGTGTCAATAGCTCCTTTGGCTGTGTATCAATGCTTTAGTGTTAGTAATGCTAATTTTTTGAAAGGAGTGCTTTTGGGAGAGTTCCAATTTTTCTTTCTTTTTTTTTTTAATGTCAATAGTCCTGGTCTCTCTCTCTCTCTCTTTCTCTCTCCCCAGTCCCCACTCTCCCTATCTCCCATGGTACTTTGCACAAACAAGCCATAAATGTTCTTTTGCTAGGTCAGTGCTGGTAATTGTTTTTCTTCGTATTTGGAAAAGCTGTGTCTTTACTCATGGGGAGGCAATATGCGAAAACATTAGGCCTAGGTTGAGCAATTCACATGGAAGAACATCGATATCAATGTATGATTTATTAAATGTTAAAAGTTTTCATCAGATCAGGTATTATATGTGCATATGCTATGGGCACTTAGCTTCGCTAGCAAAGTTTAAGAGTTCCAACCTTCTTCTGTTATACCTGTGGGGATCAATTTAGACCTGCCTTTTTTATGAATGGACTGAAAGATTGTTTTACCAGGGTAACCCTCTTGTATTATTTTGGGGATCTATTTAGGCCTGCCTTTCTTTTCTAAATGGGTTGAGAGATCATTTTACTAAGTTACTAGCTGCGTTGTTGTAACTTAGAGTTCCAATAACTAGAACTTAAAATTGTGGCATCTACAATAGCTTAATGTATTATGTACAGGAATTAAACCTAGACGGCTCCAACTACCACCCATCTTGTTAAAATAAGGCGAACCAAGGGGATAAGGCCACTCCCATCCCGCGCTAACATGAGGGTTGTTATTAGACTGGGAGGGATGACGTACGCACCCATGCTCGCTACTAACAGATGATATTTCCATCTTGCCTTTGGCTGGATTTGAACCTACACCGATGCTGTGGTGAGGAACAACCCTTACCACTACGCTGTTGGGCGTGCCCCTTTAATAGGGGTGCAACACGAGAACTTCCCATAACGCCACCTATCTTGGTACTATCCTTGCCCAAGCACCTGTAATTTTGGAGTTTTGATGGGATCAAGTGCATTAGTGCTTATATGATCGCGCCCAACCACCATCTATCTTGTTATAAAAACATACAAAACAATCTGACATGTACTTCGAATAATGATCTTGCTAGACAATAACGAAATATGCAGGAGAAGTTTAATTACAAATACATGACAGATTGGTCATTTTTTTCTTCATATATAGGTTATGAGGTATCTTCCTACTAATACTTTCACTTTTCTGCATTTTAGTGAGCCACTCTTCTCTCCCTCTTTTTCTCTATATATGTTTATGATTTTCTATGCTGCTCAATATGTTTTGTGCCATTTGGCAAGTGCTGATTGCCTGACTAGCACCGGCTTGAACAGTCAAAATTCGGCCTTACCGGCCATAATCATAAAAAAGAAGTCAAGAAAGAGTTTACACACCACATCTACATGCCACTAGCTCCTCCATCGTCTTCACCCCCCCACTCCCCCCAATCTCAAATTTTTCTTTATTTTTTTTCTCAGTCCTCGCCGGTGACGTAACCTTTTCTGCTTTTATTTTTTATGGTTTTTTTAGTTTTAGTTTCTATAAATTCTTAAAATATTGAATTATTAATTATCATCGCTGCTAGTACATACCAAGGTCTAGATGTTTCATAACTTTGGCTTAGCAAGGTAGGAAACGCTGTGTTTGTATATCTACGGAGAGAGAGATAGAGATAAAAATGCCAATATGCTTCCAAGAGGAGATAAGCTAGCTTCATGTCGGGTCATTTCAATGATCTGAGTTTCAAATGAAAGATCGAAGCATTAGAAGTGTTATATGAGTTTAAAGTAGTCGAAAATAAAAGTCGTCAATTTTCATGATTTTCTACTTATGTAGCGTACAATTCAAAGTTAGGTCAATAAATGGTGTAGATAGTATGCTTTCAGAAGATAGGATCTACACATAATTTTGAACAAACTTTTGATAACGTATTTTTAACCTATATGCATTAAAATTCTTCTATAATGTATTTTAAAGTTAATTTAAAGGAGCTGTTGATTTTAACTGCATTAATTAGTACGAAGGATATAACCAAATTATTTTAGTTTTGATACCAAATAGTTTATACTTTCTATATCACTTCTTACCGTTAAGATATTTCATTTAAATTTTAAACAGTCTCTTACCGTTTTCTCATTTAAGAGTAGCATCCTCTCCAATTGGCACCTTATACTATATATAATTTTACCCTATCTATATTAACTTATATAATATCACAGTCATAATGTAGACGTATAATAATACAGTTCAGTAATCATATATTGTGTGCGGGCTATGTTATTGTAGCTTTATGTATGTAATGTAACGTTTACGTACATGTCGGTATAACTTCTCGTACCGTTACGCTCAATAATGCTATATGTCCCCTGGCCTCTACTGCTAAGTGTAGTATGTATGTTATGTATTAATGTAATGTATGTAAGTGTAAATGTACTAGTATCGTACATGTACGTACGTACGCTCTACCTGAATCGTATTGTAAGTACTGCATTGTAATTATTGTATGTATGTTACATGTAATGTATCTCATGCTAATCGTCTACATAGATAATGCACATCGTAGTTTATATGTAATGTATGGTACAGATGCTATATATGTTATGTAATTAATGTATGTATGTAATTAATGTATGTAATGTATGTATGTAACTAATGTATGTAATTAATGTATGTAATGTATGTATGTAATTAATGTATGTAATTAATGTACTACTGTATATGAATTGTAGTGTTGATAACTATCATGTATGTATGTATGTACGTAGTGTGTCGCCATACATTAGCGTATCTCACAATGATGTGCCAGCACACTTGCATCCTGTCAATTGGTCAAGCAATCAACTATGCCAACACCATGCTCGTAACACTATATCACGTGCCTTGAGTCCGCTTGTTCTACAATGACCCTTATAGCCGCAATTCAATACTTGCCAGTGGTAAGACCGAATTCTACACTCAAGTCTCAAATGCAACAGAAGCACCAACACGTAAAACATCCTTTCTTGGCTCAGAAGAAGCAATCTTTGAACAATTGCATGAAGCGGTATGCCTGACTACGTTATGTATATTTGTTCATACGCTAGGAGTTTCAAGTTCTGATTTTTATCTGAATAATCTAAAAGGTTGAAGGAGATGGAAGATAAAAACACAAAACTTCTTCAAGCATTGCAAAGATGTGGTGCAGAAAAAATTTTTGAGGCGTATAATTGGCTGCAGGATCATCATGATCGGCTGAAAAAGAAAGTCCATGGACCTGTTCTCTTAGAAGTATGCCAATTTGAATTTTGAGTTTTTATTTATGGCAGGAGCTTAGATTGCTATAATTGTCTATCTTCAGGTAAACGTTCAAAACAGGAATCATGCAGCCTACCTGGAGAGCCATGTTCCTAATTACATTTGGAAGGTACATTCTTTGCCATGAAATGTTGGTATACATGTTGATAAAGTTTGTACCATCATAAGTAGGCGCTCTTTTCCTTTCCTCCTTTGAGAACATTAAGATTACTTGTGCAATGCTTACTTCGGGAATCCTTAAAGAAAGTTGAATGGTAATATTTTGCAAGTATGAAGAGTTGAATTAAATCGACTTGCACTTAAGGAACTTTCAGCAACTAATAGTGTATCCATTCTCTTTACTTGATATAACAGTTTATTTTTGTAGCACTTGCATAAGTAGTGAAGCTGATTGATGTTGCTACTTATTGCACAGCTTAGAATGGTACTGGCGTATTCTAATGGTTTTTATATGCCGCGCGGCACATGATTCTAATGGTTTTTACTTGCCACTAGGCACGGCCTATGCCGAGCGGCGTGTCTCTGTTCCGGTAGTTATCGGCACGGCACGCGCCAAAAGTCTTATATATGGATTTAAAAAAAATTAAATTTTGCCTTTTTTATTTTTACTTTTGAAAAATATGAAGTAAATGTATGTTGGCACAGTTGGCATGGCACCGTTGGCATGGTCAACACGTGCCGGGACCTGAGTTTTCTGAAACTTGCTCGTCTTGGCAATGAGAACTTTGCATATAACACCCTTAGTAATAGTTTATGCATGAGTCTACATGGAAAAAACATAGAAATTATCCTCTATGAATATGTAGAGAATATTTACTGACCTGACTTTTGGGGCTGTTATACTTAGGTTTCCTTATTTTCATTGCGCAACAATTTGGCTGCGTTAGCTTTGTGTTATTAACAAGATATCCATCTCCTTTTTTTTTTTTTTGTTTCCTTATATCTTGCTGGCATTGATGCCAGAGGGATTTAGTGCTGAAGACCTTTTTGCTGATAACAGTTCTCTTGGATGTTTGTTTGAACCAAGTTGAATGTTGATATGGTATAAACTAAGAAAAATAGTAAAGAAATTATAGAGTGGGTAACTTGCGACCATGTAATGTAACTTAAGTGCCAAGATTCAAAAGTAAGGAACCGAAACGCGATGGATTCTTATATTAGGATATGGAACTGATTACCGACTACGAGCCACACCCAGTATCGCCTAACAAGATATAGAAACCTCAGCACAAACAATATCAAAAAAAGTTGGATGGCAGGTAAGGGCACAACAAATTTAAACTGTATGTTCATATATTAAATCCATTTGTATTTAAGAAAAGGGTAATGTATTACTGTACGCATCTATACTTTTGTTCTTGCATGTGTTTCATTCTGAATGTACATCTAACGGTTTCTGGTAAAAAGTGCATATATGAGACTATCGAAGTATCAATAACTGTTGAGAAATGAAGGTGATTTAGTTTTAACATTCAGCGTATGTTGTCATCTGCCTATTGTGTATTTATAGCAAGCTAAGTGCCAACCATTGTGTATGTAGCCAATTAAGTGCCTCTCTTGTGGGCTTGCTTAGATTTTGGGTCTTCTCCTTGGGAGTGCTGTTGAGACATGTCACATCTGTCTAAACGGTCCATAGTGTCTGACATTGGACTTGGGGATTCTCTTCCCCGTTATAGTTCAGAGGAGTGTCCTGGGAGTTCCTTATCTACGTTGTGTCTGCTAAAGATCCAACATCTTCTAACAGGTACTGATTCTTTTTCTAGCCTCATATAACAAAAGGAGAACTGTCATTCATAGTACAAAAAGAATGGGTCTAGTGCAACTCGTATGCACGTAATTAGCATGTATCCAGAATTGTTTTTTCAATGAGACTGGACAAACATTAAAAACAAATGTTTAAATACTCATGTATATGTAGAGAATCGAGTTTCAAGAAAACAAATTTAATACCAAAAAGCTGCCTGTTGTTCATTAGTCACCTTTTCCATTATTTTTTCTTTTGGTCTTTCGTAGTTCTTTTACTTCTCTTTAGAATCATGGCTTTATTTTGGTCACAATCTTCTTTTCTTTCTTGTTGTTGATACTATCATCTCATCAAGTGACGACATTTACGCATGCATTATTATGCACCAGACAAATCCAAGAAAAACTTCATTTACACAAAGGGCCTTAACATGTATACAATGGACCTTCATAAAGGTCCTCTCATAGCTCATGTACAATTGACCATGCTGTTTCAAATGATCTTTTGAAAATTCAGTAGAGGCAGCTACCCAACTGGTCATTAAGTGTTTCCGTCCCTGCACTTATTTTCTCGAAGAACTTGCTTTTGTGATAACACTTTTCACCGCCACTAGGTGTCTGAGTTGGTGGTGGGAGAAGGAGAGCGGTTGAGCTGCTATTGGAGTGTATGGCATGAGTAATACTTACACGTCCACTATTTGCTCTGCTTGCTGAAATTAATTGGCAACATACGCCGACTTAGGGAGCCGAACAACTTTACTCCTATCAACATGGAACTCGGCCGATGTAATAGTTGGCAACTTTGCAGCTGGTGACATAATTTGCTTATTGCATGCCCTTATTTCATGTTCTGCTACAACCTAATGAGCTTCTTTCTAGTTTGCTTTTGTTAGGTTCGTCAGTTTATGAGGAAACTAAGCTGATTTTAGCTAAGGGTCGGGTGACAGCTTATAGAGAGAGGTAGCTGAAAAAAGGAAAGCATAGAAAAACGATATGCAGGCATATCTGTTTGCTTTTATCTTAATCATTTTTGAAGTTACTCTTTGTCACGCTGTTAAAACATAGCATCGGAGAATAACAAAAGCAAATATGGGAGTGTAAATTGAAAGTAATATCGTAAAACTTCCTGTCAACATGATGTGCGAAAATGATGTCTGTAGGTAAATGTCATTGCAGCTCTCTGATGAACTCTACACCGGTTGAGTTGTCTTTAACTTTAAAAGCAACTGTAAGAGTGTTAAATGTCTATGTTCCTTCTTGAAAATGATAATACTTGAATTTCAAGAAGAGCTTACTTCTGAGATTATTAGTGCTGATCACCAGATAGCAGACAAAAATCTTATGCTATTGAAGTATTGTTTGTGCCAAAAGGAACATAATGCACAATCGATGCTTGAGCTATGTAAATAACAAAACTGCACTAGTTAAATAGTTTCTGCAATATGTGGATGGCTCCGCATAGTGGTGAGGAGTTGCAATTCTTGTGAGAAAGAACTAGAGCTTGGGAAATCTCAAAGTCAAGTAGTATTGGGAATTTCATGTGTTTGCATGACGCGCTGCAGCTATCTGTATTGTTAACTGATGTCGTGACGTCATGATATCATTGCATGTACATTGTAGTGTACATGGTGTGTAGATCTTCATTTACTTTCTTGGATGTTTGCCATTTAGGAATTTTAATTTTGACATTTATGCTTTGTCCTTGTGTTCTTAGTTATATGCTCGGTAAATGGGTTGCACCATTTTAAAATGACAAATTGACATTTAGTGGTGGCTGCAGGCCTTCATTACGCAGGATTCTGATGATAGAGACTTCTTGTTTAGAAATCTTAAAGCCTATGATGTTCCGGTATTAAACTATGTCGGAGAAGGTGTGAACAGGGTACCATTCCATATTTCACAGGAGGTACTTGCTTGTGATTTAATCAGTGATAACATTTACTGTTTTCTGTTAAAAGTACGTAATTTCATTTTCGCAAAGTACTTAACTTTGTACTTCACAGATGCGTGAACTTGGCGTCTATTCTCGGCTTGACCAAGTCTTTGATGCACCTGATGCTGTCAAGGATGTCTTAATTAGCCAAGCTGGTTTGGATCACTCAGTAAGCTTAGTGCTGAATTATTTGTCAATTTCTTTCTCGCTTTTGGTTGTCCAATTTAAGCATCTTTGTTGCCACGTTCTAAGTCCTTTGTTTTTTTTTCATTATGATATCTTTGTAAACAAAGCCCGCTTATCTTACCCTTATTGCTTGTTTCTTTCCTTTTGATACTTCCCTGAACAGTATCTTGGTACACAAGAGAGCGATCAGAGAGCTGATCAAGTGTCAAGTTTGGGGATTTCAGATCTTTGGACTCCAGAAAACCATTACCGCTGGTCAACTTCTCGATATGGGGGCCATGTCTCAGCGAGCATGGATCCAGTTCATCCTTCTCGCCTTTTTCTGTATAGTATGTTGAATTTGTCAGCCGATGGCTTTCTCCTGATATAGTATATTGGTTTCTTCTCATAGTTTGCCATCTTTTGCAGATCTTGATGTGGGTGAGGTAGATGACCTCAGGCGTAGAAAGAATGACTTGCAAGGCAGCATTTTGGAATTTGAGGAAAGCATTAGATCTCTTCAAACAGAACAAAGGCGCTTGGAGGATGAAGCTGCTAAATTACATAAGCAGAGAGTATGTAACATGTGTGTGTACGCGTGCTGCTGTGCCTGTGCTTTTGCGTTTGCCTTAGCCTTTGCCTGTGTGTATGCATGTTTCTATCTGCATGTGTCTGCGCCCATATATCGCATGCTTTGCTGGAGCCCATGCTAATTTTCCGTTTCCGTTCTGCTTCCAGGAGAAAATCATTAACAACGTGACGCTGTACAGGAAGAAACAACAGGAGCTGAAAAGACTTGTTGGTATGTACTATACTCATTCACCTTTCACAGAAAGAGAAAATATTTGTATGAATGAATCTTCAGTGGACCATTCTCAAGCTATAATAATGCGGATGGCCCTCAAAAGTCTTTCATCTACTACACATCCCCGTTCCTTGATGCATGCCTTGGCATGCTGACTATAGATTCACCAAACTTAACAACTTATAATGTGTACAAGATACATGTTAAATATCTGCAAATGGATGGTCTGTCTGCATTCGCGATGATCTGAAGAAACCTACTCATTGTTTTGCTATTCCGGTGGATTTTTAGGCGTTTCTCCTCCTAGAATCCCAAGTTTACCACTTGTTTAAACAATCTTAGACCTGATTGCCAATATTATCATTATGTCACTAAGAACATGAAAAAGTCTTTAAGGTTAAAATTACTTTTGTCTTTGCTTGATTACTTCTACTGCCAATTTTAGACTTCCATGTTGACCTTTTTGTTAGGATTTCCTCGGGTTGACATCTGCCTGGCTACATTTTTATCCATTTCTTACATAACCCGCCATGACTCATTTGGAAAGAAAAACTCTCCCACATGATTCAAAGAGTTGAATGAAGAGATTAAACTAAACTAAAATAAACTAGTATTACTCAATTTCTTCCATTTCTTTAATGCTACGATTATAAAACTTATGTAGACTCAACTAAGACAATCTTTTTGAATAATACTATGCTAATATCAAATCATAAAATATTTATGCGACTTCCTGATACATGACTCTTTCCAAATTAATTCATACCAAATCCCTAAGATCTCCCAAAATATCTAGACTCAAGAGTGTAGTCAATCGTCTCGTACTATCCTGATTCATAACATTCAACCTATCTTGAAAGTGACCTATCAGTGTGGTAGAAATAGCATCTTGTAGTTGATAGACCAACCAATTAATTCCATTTCATGGTCTTGTGCCTAAGCTTTAGAGAATAGTTTAGTTTAGTTTGGACAACCTAAGTCGCATCAAGTGAATTCAGTATCCATGCAAGTCGAACTAAAACAAAGTATCGGTTTTCAATGATTGTGGCTGTGATTAGGGCTTGGAGGACTCATGGTGGCAGCTTTATAGGTGTGAAGATCAAGATGATTGTGATTTGGTTCAGCTTTGTTTAAATGACCACTTCAGTTCATTGAGCTAAAGTGCTAGGTTCAAGAACATGAATTGTTTTTGCGCAAACCAATTTGGTTAGTAATTTTGGAAGTCGGCGGCAACGATGAAGTAAATAGTGAGAATCGTGATGGTTATCGCTGTAGAAATTACAAAGAGATCTAGTGGAGGCGGCATGTAGCGGGGGATTGCCGTGATAGATGATATTGGACTGTAGACAAGGTAAAAGTACAGAGTAGAGGCCAATGGTGAAGAGTTGGCCATAGCAAGATGGTTAGTGATCGCAAGGATGGTGCGGCCGAGTAGGGTGGGAGATTGGTTGCTGTCAATAAGGAGGAGCATAGGTGCTTGAGAGTGGTTGTGGTCGTCGATTCATAACATATTTATAGAACTTACTATAAATGACTTCAAATATTGATTAACACCCTATCCTATAACTCTTAAATTATCTAAAACCATATGGACTCCTACTCTAATAAAGCCGATTTTGTAATACCAATCCATAACACTTTGGCTATGTTCTTTTTGAGAATTGTAAAGGAGAATAAACCCCTTATTCCAGCAAAACGGGTGGTAAGTTTGGAACATGAGGGTGGATTTAAGAGTGAATACTAATTTACCCAGCTATATTCCAAACTAAGAACGTTGCCAATGTCTCTTTTTGATTATATAAGCCTTGTTCATACTTTGGAGCATGCTTCTAATACGTTCACCTAGTAATCGTCCACTGTTCTCCAGTGTTGAAATTAGGCGTGAAAACCTCTTGGCAGACATCTTAGTGCTTACCAAAAAGTCTTTTTGCTTTAAAAATAAGGAAAATTTAGGATTCGTTATAGGTTTTTGCCAAACTTAGTACTATTATAGATTAACATAATGTTTAGCTTAATTTCATAAAAAAGGGTTATTGTTTTGGTTACACTGTCTAGTTTCATTCCCATATGTGCGATTGTTGTTAATAAAATGCCACTTCTCTCTTTTTTAAATTGATTCTGGATTTCTTGATCTTTTCCAGATCAAAAGAGGAATAAGCTTGAGTTTATTAGCAAGGAGGGTGACATGGAGGCCAACACACGAAAGCTTGTCAATGAAGCTATGGAAATGAATGACGAAAGATTTAAATTGGCGATCAAACTTAAAGTATAGTTTATCAGCCTGATGCATGTGTATATTTTCTATTGTTCATTTATCAAATTTGTGAACTAATCTGTTGCTCTTTAGAATTTGCTATCAGAATCCGTTGCATACAAATGGAGCTATGCAGAAAAGTACATGACATCTATTGAGCTCGACATAAAGGTATAAAGTATTTTCTGTACGGCATGTGAAGAGGAAGTGTATCACTCATTCTCATGAGGATGTTTTATATCTTACATTCTTGAGTAACTGGTAAAGGATTCATTGGTAATAAATTGAAGTTTTAGAGTATTCAGACTGATGCTTGAATAATATGGATGATCGGATGGCTATTGCTAGGGAAGCTACCAGAAGTGTGGAAGTAGAAATTTGTAGCTATTTGAAATATAGGAAATGCCTGAAAAAGCCATTAATTTAGTAAAGTTATTTTGTATTGTTCGACCATCTTTTGTGCCCAATTAGCAGAACTTTGACATTGTTTATTCTTCTTTACGATAATGTATGAGCTTGTAAGTGACTGAGTATGCCATAATATGTTTCTTGAAGCAGATTGTTGTAGTTCAATTTGAATAGATCTGTTACATCTAGTGCTTCTTCACTAACCAGCTTGAAATATTTATATTTCTGATTCAGCTTTGTCAAAATACATGATGGTTTTTTTCCTGAACTCTCTCTGTTACTACCAATTTGTGCTTCAACATACAACAGAGTATTCAAGTCAACATATTCGTCTTGCTAGGAGTGTTTGCGTAAAAGAGATGCGTAGAAATCAGCAAAACTTTCTATTAAACTTGAGTTCCCTCCTCGTTCATGACCTTGTGCGATGAATGAAATATAAAGTTATTCTTCTGATGTCCCCAACCAGTTCAATGATCCTGTTCAGTTTCATCTCTTCAAACTATATGATGGTTTCTTTATAAACTATTCTATTCATTGATCACGGATTTCTGCCAATTGAATTCTCCAACAGCATGAGCATTGAGCAAAGATCCCTATTTCTGCCAACTTTATTTCGTAATGCTCGGATCTTTGCGCCAAAAATATGGTTATAGAAACCACAGAATTTTTTATCTTTTCTTTTCCGCAATTATTTGGTGAAATTGATTGGGATATGTAGAATTTTTCGGAACTTCTTATCCTTGTCTGCTATTCTATATGGAAACCTTATCCTGCATGTTCTGACTCACCAAAATGCATTACTTGTGAGCTGGAGGATCTCATATCCTTCTAATTATCCTCCTCCGCTTGGGTTAATTTCTGTGTTTCTAAAATTTTTTTGGGCACCACAAAAGTTCCTTTCACATATCCAGACTTCGTGCGAACCGAAAACGTATTTTTCAAGGACATTTTAGTCATGCCATGCACATGAAGTTGCCAAAATGAGCTCATAACACAAATCTGTTCGAATATAAGTATCTTCTACACCGCCTATCCCATACTACTGGATTAAGGCGAGACACATCCTATCTTGTTGGCAATATTCTTCTTCTAACCTGCGAAAAGGAAAAAGCAAAGCAAGCCAGTCAACTAAGGATGGTCTATTTCTATTGTACTTTGACCAACTACAAAGGTAGATACAAACGACAACAACAATAAAGGTGGAGTTAGCTACATGATCCATGTACCGCGGCTATGCTTTTTTGAGTCTTGTCTTCATTCAAATCAAGCAAAATGCGGTAACTATTAAGAGTTTTTGCCCAAGCCTTCTTCGGCCTTATCCTACACTTCTGGATAAGGTCATTTCCTACACCTTTCACCTCCTAACTGGCGTGTCAATAGGTACTTTATACGTGTCCAAAATCACCTCAAACGATTTTCTCTCATAAGATCCCAAATTATCTAATCAAACCTGCTGCTGTTTCTTTGAGTTGAGTGCCGTGAATATATATTATGATTGTATCTGAAGACTTTGCAAACTTTTCAAGTTGTCCAAGCAACAATCTTGCTAGGTGTTTATATGTGGTGCTGGAAATTTATGTTGTCGCAAAGTGTTCTTAGTTGAGTACCTTATCTTTTAGTTTTGAGTCATTCGACATAATAAAGGGTGACCTCTTTTTGGTGTTTCTGCCCATGACTTCTTGTCTCCACTTAATTACCACTCCTTAACTTTTACCTTTAGTCAAACAAGTGTTTCTAGAATGCTTTTTTGTCCTTGAGGCTTGATCCATCAGATAGAAACCCATCAGAAACGGATATTGTTTCTTTATTCTACTAAAGTAGAAGTCAGTCCCTTGTGATGTAGTTATGAATTTTGGGGAAAATTGAGTACTATCAGGATATTACTATACTCTTGTGTATCCATTGTAGGTAAGTTCTTCAAAAGACCAGATTATACTGTATATATATGGTTAGCCATAACCTATGTTACTTGGACTCGTTAAAAGTTGCGGACTTTGGGAAGTGTTAGACATGATGTGTCAACTTTTTCCAAGTTTTTCTACTATAGCTCACAGATCATACCCAAGTGCCAACACCTTTTGAAGTATAGGGTGCATGTCCATAATGAATGTGGCAGGGTAAATTAAAGAGTCCAAGTAACGTAGATCATAACAACCTGGATATAGACATAATCAGAAGTTTTAGCATTTGAAGCCTAATAGCTACATGTCTTCAATTTGTTTCTGTTAGTTTGTTCTTTCAGTTTATTTTCTCTATTACAATCATGTCGGAAGGTCGAGCTTTATCCGCACATATTGTGCAGTTAATACGAAATCTGTAAATACTAAATTGAATATGACTTATTCGTGCTGTATTTTAATGGCATGAATTAAGAAACTTTTTCAGTTTTTTAATGACATGAATGATTGATACTTCTGATGTGAGTGTATTTTTACTTGTTGATATTGTTATGCTAGCCAAGCCTCACTTAGGTGGGGAATGGCTTCATTATGTTGTATATTCTTGTTATGCAACATGCAACTGGGAAGGCAAGTTATCTATCTGTTAGCTAGGATTGTTTCAATGTGTAACCTTCTTAACTTTGGTTCAGCTCTTTAATATTCTGGCATATGTTAAAGAGGAACAAACTAAGAGCGTATTAATTCTTGTTTGACATGCCATAGATTAGAGAATTGGAAGCGAACCTGAAACAATATGAGAACTCTGCTCTTCAAGCATCCATGCACCATGAAAATTGTAAGTTACCATCTTGTCAAACAAATGTGGTCTGCTGTTCCTAGAAACAATATAATTGTTTTGCATTTGCTGTTGATTCTTTCTTTATAGCTTCACCAGTCAGAGCCCCATTAATGCTGACAGGGTGGTTGGAAAGGGGTACATGCTTTAGTATTTCTCAAACTTAAGGGGATGCTATTTTTGATTTGTTTGATAGGTAAGAAAGAAAGTGAAGATCTTAAGAGACAACTCTATGACGCAAAGTGCCATGCTGAATCAGTCTGTATTATAACTGATGAACTGGCAAATGAATTTCGTCAGGTGCATATCGTAAATTCCACTAGTTTAAATTGTCTCCCTTTTTCAAAGAAAACTTAGAAAAGTATCTACAGAATATTCTTAACTGGTGGTTGTGAATTTACTTTCATTTAAATGAAGTTATACCAGTTGGTCGTCGTGTTTAGAGATGATATGCCGCCTAGATGGACAATACTAAATTTTTATGTCATTTCCATGTTGATGCATGTTTGTATTGGTTCTAAGCTACTGTGCTGCATACTATGACAAGCGCGACTGTTTGATCTAGGTGAATGATATGTTTATGTAGGATATAGTAGGAGTCATCTAATCTGGTTTGTGCTGAATCTTTTATTTCATAAATAACATGCTACAGCATCATTCAAAGGTTTCATGTATAACATGTTACATCATCGTTTTGCTACTACTTTCTATCAGGTTAGGGGAGACAATCATAGGTTGTAACTTGAAACATAAAGTACCTGTCTTTCTATATCTCTTTATATTCTCTCATTTGCCCTAGATTGCACATGTTGAAGATTATTTCAAATGTTCATGATATGTCTTCAATGACCATAAATGGTTTAAGTACCAATTTATTCTGTTTGTTTCAGATGCCTGATACTGTAGAAGAACTAGAAGCAGCAATCGAAGATAACATCTCTGAAGCGAATTCTATTTTATTCGTCAATCCTAATATTCTACAAGAGTATCAGAATCGCCAACACAAGGTATTCTGAATTTGAATTTTTCTTGAACCACCTAAATGAGATTGAAGTTTATTTTTGACACAGATTGAGGGCATGTCGGTGAAACTTGAGGCAGACAAAAAGGAGTTAGAACAATGTTTAGGAGAAATAGAGACCTTGAAGGTAATTGTATATTTGTTTTCAATTTGTTAATTGTTTTTATTGGTTGGATATGATTATTGTAACTTCAAATAAGGGCCATCATGCAGGGTTTGTGGTTACCTAAGTTGCGACACCTAGTTGCTAAAATAAATGAAACCTTCAGCCGTAACTTTCAAGAGATGGCTGTTGCTGGAGAGGTTATGTTGGGTACGTTTGTCTTTCCGTGGAAAAAAGGCAGAATATATTGGAGTTCTTTCCTCTCATTTTTTTCAAAGAATGTTCATTGGAGTTCCATTGATTGACTTATCTGTTTTTTTTCAATTTCAGATGAGCATGAAAAGGATTTTGATAGGTTTGGGATACTCATAAAAGTGAAGTTTAGGTGATTCTCTAGACTCCAAAAGTTTATCTTCTTTCAAAAGTTCATTTAGTTTTTAGAAGAACATGTTTCCCTGATTGGCTGTCTTTACATCTGAGATACATGTTGGAACAAAAATCTGCAGAAGACCTTTTTTGCTTAATAATTTGTAGCCATTTCTAAAGCTTGTATTACATAAAAGATGCACAAGTTCTTTGTAAACTACCTATGTTTATAAACGTGCCTAACCTATTTATGTTTGTCCATGTTTATTCTAACTCTGTTCTATAGCTTCTACTGGCCCGTGAAACAGTCCTGATTTTGACCATTTAACTGTTCCTTTGTAACTTCTGCCAAAGGTCCTAAAAGATTGGCAGGTAACATTCAAATATCATGGGAGGGAAGAAAATAAACGTCGTAATTTGGTTTAGTGATTGGAAAGTTGAATGCGGTGTATGCCAAAATCATTCAAGGTCATGAATAGCTTAGTAGAACTATGTATAGCAACTGAGTGTAAGATATCTAAGGAATCCAACAAGTGAAAACTCCAGGGATTGAAATCAAAGATAAGGAGCGAACAAATTCACAGGGATGTTTTCAACAAGCAAAATATGTCACAAAATCTACCATTAACCTTGTCCCAGGAGAGTAGAACAAGTAGGTATCCCAAACTTAAGTTGGTTGCTGTATTTATAGTAATCTATTTGATTGCCGATGCTGCCCTCCAACATTCCCTGAGCCCTTCTACTCTTATGTGATAAGGATGGGAATAGCCTTATCCTCAAGGATATTGTCCAATTATCTACAGTTTTTAGATTAGGCAATTTAATTGCAATTTTTGTAGGAATGAAAAATTACAGCTTGGCCTTTACAATTCCTCCACAAATGTTGTTAGAACGTGCCAGTGATCTTTTAGAAGCACGTACAATATTCTTTTGAAGAAGTTGCTTCTAGACAAGGCGGCAGGAGCTTTTTGTATGTGTATGACCTTTCTGCATATCTGAGTTTCTGTTCATCTGAATTTCCTTTGTTTTCATTAATTCTTAATTGAAATGATTTTTTAGAAACTCATTTTTGGTTGACGCGAGTGTCATTCCCTAAGAGTATCCGTATAGTTTTGATTTTATTTTATGCTCCAAACAGCCAGTGATATCTAAAGGGGTATCTTTCACCCTGTTCCAAGAGGTGTGGCTTCCAGGATGGTCGTTAGTGGCTATTCATGAAATGTGAATCCTACGGATTCTAATTGCAATAATGTATTAATTGATTCGAATTCTTTGTTATTCTTATTCTGTGTTCCTTTACATGTTTATCCCAGCAAGCACACTGAGTCTCTCAAATTGGTACACCTTTTAATTTATGTTTATGAGTTAGAATCACTCAAGTTATTGGGATAGTGAAGGAGATAAATAGCAATATTGAATATACCGCTACTGTACTTGCGGAGGACATTAAGATTTGTCCTTAGTCGTGTTCTTTTAACTGCATTTTCTTTGTACACATTTTAATAGGATCTACTTTTCTACTTTAACCTTTAGGCAAACAGGGGAGCTTAAAGTACTGAGTGCTCATCACCAATCTGGAGGGGTATCTACTCGAGCTTTTCTTAGTTCTGTAGTAGTGTTTTCTTAGAAGAATTTTGATTTTGATACTGGACTCCTCTAGGAACGTTCGGTCTCAACTATTCTTTATCTGGTTTCTCTTCAAGATCTTACAAATTGTCCTTTCCGTGTGGTTGATGAAATAAATCAAGGTATGCTTCACCACAGTATCATTCTAAACTGTATGCATTGATATATTTTGTATTCACATCAATAATATTCTAGGAATGGACCCAATAAATGAGAGAAAAATGTTCCAACAACTAGTCAGGGCTGCCAGCCAAATAAGTACACCACAGTAAGTTTTTATTGACATCAAACTGGAGCTTGCTTTCTGTAGCTTCCCATAGACTACTTGGTGATTCCAATCTGATGACTCGGACGTTTGCAGGTGCTTTTTGTTAACACCCAAGTTGCTTCCTGAATTAGAGTACAGCGAAGCATGCAGCATCCTGAATATCATGAATGGTCCATGGATTGAAGAACCTGCCAAAGGTAATGAATATTATTTGTTTTTAGGATTATGTACGAATTAAATTCACCACTTTATATATATATTTTGTTTCAATCTCTTTGCAGTCTGGGTTAATAGTGGATGCTGGGGCGAAATTATGGGCCTAGTATGAGAGGTGCAGCTGATTTCCCGTAAGTGTTAAATGGCTTTGAAACCGTCGTAAAAGTTTGTCCATTTTGTACTTTTAAGTGGTAGGTAATAGAACACTAATTTCGAAACTGTTGTAACACTTAATTGGAAATTAGTGTAAATATGAAATATCTCGGTAGTAATTATAGTTTTGCAATGTAAATATGGAAATGATTTCTTCCATGGTTGGAAAATGTTTAAAGGTCCTATTTTAAAAGCAAGACTAGATATGATCTGCTAACCTTTCTGTGAACTTTTCATGTCCAGTGCTGCTATTATTGTTCTTGGTGGTCCCATTTTACAAATTTTTGTGGCAGCAAGAGTGTCCCAAGCCATAATTGGATTTGGGACAGGAAAAGGGCTATGATATCCCTAAATTTGAGTCTATTGATCATTTTCAGTTACTTCTTTTGGTGGAATTATAACACATGCGACCTAGAAGGCCCGCATTGAAAGGTATAACCTAAATTTATCGGAATTTCTGTTGCATGGCTGTCTAGTTCTAAGCGTTAACTGATTGATTGTCCAGCAATACCTGAAGAGATGGTGGTCGGACTGACTTTTTGGTTTGCGGCGGGCCTAAATTCTACCAGCAGTCACGCTTATGAATTTATAAGAACTAAAAAAAAAGGGCTATAATTTGCCATAAACAAAACACTATGAAAGTAATTTACTCTTCGTCCAAATTAATCTTGTATTTATACAAAAGAAAAGGAACAAAAATACTGTTCATGACTAAATAAAGGCTATTAATATTTTAATGCATCGATAGAATCGCTAAGTTTATGTACTACTAATAATATGTTGGTCAATATTAATACTAGTGTTTTGAATCATTTGATGTCCATGATATAACCTTAGTCTCTATAGTTTATGGTATCAAATATTTATATTGTGTAACAATTAGTAGGACAAGCTAAAACTTAACATTCAAAAATAGTTAATTCAAATTTACTAAATCAGGTCCCATGTCCGTTGATTTAAGATAGAATTGTGTTGTGCTGTATGAGTAGATCCGATGCCTGAGTCCGTGGTGAGGTGGAGGCGAGAATGGCCAAATTAGGTGAAGGCAAGTGATTTTAAAAAACGGTGCAATTAGCCAGCAATTATATCTTAACTGGGTCAATTGGGCCTACCCGCATGGCTAAATATTCATAACCCTTAATAGTTAAGTTCTGCATTGGCTGTAGTTGAGATATGAGTTGCTTATATAGGTAAGCACATTTTACATTATCTTTTAAGAGGAAAAAGGTAGATCCTATTATATGGTAATAAACCATGATGCGGTCGATCTACTCGGCATTAATGCTGAGAGGGAGTTATCCAACACTGTGTTGGCTGAGTAGGCCCGAAGCAGAATCTGTTGCAGAAGGGTTGGGTGGCGGCAAGTGTTTTTTTTAAAAAAAACAAATTGTACTGGGCCAATTGGTAGTGAAGAGATGTCATTATTTCCCAATTAATTGCTTTGTGAACTATTGTAATATAAAATAGAAAGCAATAGACATCTAAGTCCAGCGGGCCTAAAGATAATGTCAGAGCCCAATTAGCTTTGAGGCTGCAATTCTTTATCTAAATCAATCTCCTGGTCGGTTTCAGCGACACACCGTCCGGACCATTTTTTTCCAGCCGACTGAATTTCCTCCTCCCGAGGCCGTGATTGCTCTGCCTCCGGCTTCCGATCACGCCGCGGAGCGAGGTATTTATGACCGCCTTTGGCGCCTTAGTTTCCAGTATTTGAGTCGGAGGCAATTTGACCCACTGGCTATTTAGTGGATCCACAATGGCCGCCGCTCCACCTCCTCTTCCGGCCGCCGCCCCTACACTCCGCCCCAAGGCATTCTAGAAACTACCGGTACACTGAGAAGACAACGACAAAGGACGAATATGATGACGTCACGCGGTTCCCCCCGGAAGAGCAGAGACGCTCTCCTCTTTTTCTCGCGACGCCACTGCAGTCGGGTCGCCGGCCGATTATTCTCGGCGCGAAGCCGCTGCAACGGCCGCCTCAAAAAGTCGAAGAAGAAAGAACAACAACGGTGGACCCAAATCACCTCCCGCAAGGGCAAGAAGAAGAACCGCCTAGCAACGGCGCCCAGAATTCTTTCTGCCCTCGGGATCGGTAGCGTCCCGGAGAGTACCGTTCTAATCAGTCCAATACCACGGCTTTTCCTGACAAATCTGATGATTCACCGGAATCCATCCAAATCTGCCTTTCGCGGGTTTTACAAGGCTGAAAAAGGTTGAAGCTCAGACGAAGACCGCCTGGTCTGCAGGCAGCACTAAGGGTATAGAATGGTTAGAAGCTTACCCGTGAGTTGTAGACGGCGACTTTGTAATTTTGAATCAAAAATTGTTCACCTCGGTAGAGACTGCACATACGCGGGTTGGGTGCTGGACTACCTGGAAAGGAGATTTGCAAGCAACCCGTTCGCTTATTGACTGTCTAGTTTTGGTATAGGGATATAGATGGGAAGTTAAAGTCACAAGCTCTGAGAGAGAAGTACTGGTGGGAAGGGTATAAGCGGGGATGTTTTGGCTCTTATATAATCTACCAGATGGAGCTTATATGCGGCCTAAGCGCCTAATTTGTTGGTTACAAGGGCCAAAGATTACATGTACTCTTGCTGATGGCAAGGAGAGGAGGAGCCTAAAGTTGTTCCTGGTAGGTACACCTTGTTTTTATTGGCTGTTGACGAATACACGTTTGTTTATTATGTCATTGCTAGTTGTCAGTTTGGAATGTCTCCTATACAATGTCAGTATGATATTGCTAGTTCTCAGCCTTTGATTGTCTCCTATTACCAAGATTATATACAGTAGAAAATCTTGTATAAGTCATTGTCAATTTGATAGATTCTTGCCTATACGTGTCATGTTTGTGTTGGTTTTTCTTTTTTTTTTGATTATTGTGGGGAAACCCTACCTATTACCAGCCCATGACGACCGTCATATAGATTAAACCTATGGGCAGTTACTCAATTGTTAACCATTTGATTGCTAGTGGATTATTTCCTAGTTTATTTTAGTTTTTTATTCTTTTTTTAAAAAAAATTGATTGTCACATATACAAAAGCTATATGCAGTAGAAATGGTTGATGCTTTCTTCATAAGATTCATGTCTCTATGATGGATTTGTAACTAGTTTGTTTATTTTATGATTGTTTTTAGATCATTGAGAAAACAGTTTATGCGTTCTTGATATAACTCATTTGTCTAGTCGGTTCATGTGTTAACCATTTGATTGGCTACTGGATTTTGCGTAGTTTATTTTATTTTATGATTGCTTTTATAGCAATTTGATTGTCACTTATGCAAAAGTTATTTGCAGTAGAAATGATTGATTCGTTTTTTTTAAATTCATGCCTCTATGATAAATTTCTGCCTAGTTGAGCCAAGTGTTACTGTTTTGGAACCATAACTGAAGCATGAGTGTGGTGAAATTTTATCGGGCATATAAGTATATGTATAAGCTAGCATGATGGACCTTGGTGTGGTAAATATTAGCCATAATTGGCTCTCTGCTATCATTACTTTTAAGTAAGCTAGCATTATGTATGAGCATAATGGTCTCGTATTCTTTCTTTCCGTAACACATTTGCGGTGTATTTTGAGTTTGCTGCAACGGTGTTTACTGGATTAGGGTGTCTAGGTCCTATTTAGTGAGAATGTATTGATCAAGAACACAATGGCACTTGTATTAGTTCACTTGTCAGGGAGATGGAAGTTGGAGCAAAACTAAACCATGACTGATGAATTTTGACTTCTTGATCAGTTATGTTGAGAAATAGCTGATCGAGTCCTAATTATGATGTAAAATTCCTAATTTAGGGCTTGTTATAACAAGCACATATAGTCTTCTTCTCAAAGAAAAAAAAAGCACATATATTGGTCATTTTTTTTAATTATAATAGACGTAGCACTTTGAAGTTGCAAAGTAAGTCCGCGTATTGGGTGATTATTGCAACATGCATACCGCTGTCATTTTCAGTCTGGATTATTATGGATATTATTTTGAGGTGCACTGACAGAAGTTATTAGGATTTTGGTCTCATTCAAGAAAAAATTTCAGTTGAAAGATGTTTGTTTTTTCATGTTCTTGTTTGCATATCAAGCTGCTTAAATTCGCTTAGGACTGCACCATTTTTGGTGTATTTTTCAAGTGAAATTTCTGCTTTTCTTAATCAATTTTTGTTCTCATTTGATATTACTCCGCCATTTTTGTGCGCCGCCAGTGATTCCCTCTCTCTCTCTCTCTCTCTCTCTCTCTCTCTCTCTCTCTCTCTCTCTCCATCTGTTAATTGTGATGCCTCCGCCTTCAACATCCCGCCCTTTGCGCCGCCGCTGTGATTAATTCATACCCATTTACTGTTTCAAATTCTTCTTCAAAAGTTATGGAGTCAACCCGAACCGACCCCCGAATTTTTTTTCGGTTCGGGTTGAATGCAAATTTGGATTGGGTTGACCCGAATACTCGGCCTCGGTTAGATTATGGTATACATCTGTAACTTATTCCGCATCATTTTTTGCAGTTGCACATTCTTCATAATGAGCTAGATAGACCATTATTTACAATATGCTGTATGAAAAACACACATTACCTTCATTTCGCCGGACTTTTTTGCAGGGAGCGAGATTTCTTTCTTCAAGAACGGAGTGTGTCAGGTGTTGCATACAGAGAATTTGTTGGCAGTAGATTACTACCCTGCTTCCAATGGTTATCATATCAGTAATCAAACCTAATTTGCGAGGTGAGATTTAAACTTCGGCCCTGATTTTAGATCCTTCCCTCTAGATTTTGGCGACCGTTCGACTTCCTCGGCCGATGAGCCGAAGTGCTTATCATGGTTATGATGCTAAAGCGAAGGACCTCTGGAAAACGTGTCGCCCGACAAAAACAAGCTAACCTTGTTGCTTTAGCAGCTATGCTGTAATTTTTTTTATTTTTTAATTTAATTATTATTATTTATTTTTTAGAGGTTGGTCAAATTCTCCATTTGTGCGTGGCATCTTTGTGCAAAAGCCATGCGAATTTTTCTATTTAGTTCCAATTTTATCGAATCCGAAGGAACAAACGAAATGCTTAGATATTACCTAAGCATTGCAGCTTTTGGTTTTAGGGATAATTGTACACAAGCTCTCAATTTTCCAATTTCTTATAAATCAGCTATTTATTTTAAATTATTTATAAATTTCTTTTTTTAAAACAAAATTGTATCAGAAATATTTTGACTACTATTTTTAAAAGTTTGAATATAAATAAAATTCTAATATGATGTGTAATTTAATATTTTTTAAAAAATAGTTTTGAAGAGATATTTTGATATTTCAAAATTATATTATAATTAAAAATTAATTTTTAATATGTTAAAATTTTAGAGCATCAAAATATATAGTTAGCAGTATTTAAAATAAAATAAAAAAATAGTTTGATATAATTTATTATTCTTCTATTCAAATAATTTTTCTGTATATATTTTGAAGTGTGGAAAGTAACAAATTAAAAATTAAAAAGATATTGTAATTTTAAAATAGTGGGAGGGCAGATATGCAGCTCTCCCTTATTTTAAAGGAAGGGCGATCCTATCATGTATATCTAGTTGGACTTCTCAAACAAATCAATGACCTCTCCTTGGCAGTGAAACTCGTCGTGGAGTGTAGGGGTGATTGGTGAGCATAATTCGGGTTAATCCAAAATTTCGATACGAACCGAAAAAATATAAAATTTCAGGTTCGGATAGGGTTCGGATCGGATTGCTTTTAAAAAAAATTCGGATTATTAATTTTGGGTCGGGTTGGAATTTGTTAATTTGGGACGGGTCGGGTTAAAGCCGTATTTTAAATTTGAAATAGCTCTTATGAAAATGTAGGTCTTAACGTTATGATTTTTATGAAGATCGGGTCGAGTTTGTTTTTGCGGAAGTGAAGTACACAGAAGCACTGTGAAAAGGGGTTTTGTCAAAATTCTTGCTTCTCAAACTGTTATCATATAAGCTTTTCTTTTATTTAAAAGAAATTTATAAAATCATTCCGAAAGACACATACATAAATACTTTTTAAAAATAAAATAATGTTTTTGTATGCTCAATCATTTTTGTATTTATAATTTTTTTTAAAAAAAATTTAAATAGATATTTTGAAACTTTAAAATTTTATAGCCAACATATACTGCACAATAATAAAACTCTCATTTAGAAATATTTTTTAAAAAAATAAAAATTTTAGAACACATTAAAATCTATTTTTTTATATTAATTGATCTTTAAAATAATTATATAAATTATTTTAACTTAATTTAATTATTTTTTAAAAAAAAATTCTTGAGGACGTTACAAATGAGAATTTATTTGACATTAGCCCTTGAGAAAGCATAGAGATCAATTTCATACTTTTATTTTTTAAAAGACGTATAGATCAAACAAATTTTAATACAAATTTTTAAATTATTTGAGTTGATGAATTAATTAACTGGCAGACAAGTATTTTCCTATTATATTTGGTCTCGTACAGCTTGAACAAATCAAAGAAATTTCATGTACTAGTGAAGCTCTGCTCCGTCTCGCCCAAGCCACGCCTAAGTCCTAACGCCGCTCCGCCTCCGCCCGTCAATGTCCACTCCAAATTCTGCCTTCAATAACAGCAACGACGACGAAGATGAGCACTGGAGCGACGCCCTCGACCACATTCCCTCCCCCACCAATGCCGCCGCTCCTCCACCTCCTCCTCCCCCGCCGCCGCCCCTACTCTCCGCCCCCAAGCTTCTAGAAACCTACGGCCACACTGAAGAAGAATCGACAAATACCGAATACGATGACATGCACCGACCGACGGTTCCGCCCCGAAGAAAGCAGAAACGCTCTCTCTCTCGCAGAACGCCTACTGGCCGTCGGCGCCGCCGAAATTCCCCGGCGGCGGCACCGCTGCCGACGTCTGCCTCGAGAAGCCCAAGAAGAAGAACAACAACGTGTGGACTAAATCCACCTCTCCGCAAGGGCAAGAAGAAGAAGCCGCCCTAGCTGAAGGCGCCCAGAATTCTTCTGCCTCGGGATCGGTGCGTCCCGAGGGTACCGTTCTAATCACTCCGATACCACGGTTCCCCGACAAAAATGATGATTCACCGGAATCATCAATCTGCCTTTCGCGGGTTTACAAGGCTGAAAAGGTTGAGCTCAGCGAAGACCGCCTGTCTGCAGGCAGCACTAAGGGGTATAGAATGGTTAGGGCTACCCGTGGAGTTGTAGAAGGCGCTTGGTATTTTGAAATCAAAATTGTTCACCTCGGAGAGACTGCACATACGCGGGTTGGGTGGACTACTGAGAAAGGAGATTTGCAAGCACCCGTCGGCTATGACTGTCATAGTTTTGGGTATAGGGATATAGATGGCAGTAAAATTCACAAGGCTTTGAGAGAGAAGTATGGTGGGGAAGGGTATAAGGAAGGGGATGTTATTGGGTTCTATATTAATCTACCAGATGGAGCTTTACTGCGCCTAAGGCCGCCTAATCTTGTTTGGTACAAGGGCCAAAGATACATGTACTCTGCTGATGGCAAGGAGGAGGAGCCTAAAGTTGTTCCTGGTAGGTACACCTTGTTTTTATGGCTGTTGACGAATACACGTTTGTTTATTATGTCATTGCTAGTTCTCAGTTTGAATGTCTCCTATACATGTCAGTATGATATTGCTAGTTATCAATTTGATTTTCGCCTATACAAACATTACATGCAGTAGAAATCCGTAATTTGTTCTTCTTAGAAGTCATGTCAGTTTGATAGATTCTTGCCTAGACGGTTCATGTTTGTGTGTTTCTTTTTTTCTTTTGAAATTATCGTGAGGAAACTCTGCTCGTTACCAATCCACTTCTATTCGACCGTTCTAAACCCACGCGCAACAACTTAATGTGTTAACCATTTGATTGGCTAGTGGATTATTTCCTAGTTTATTTTAGTTTGTGATTGTTTTTAAAACAATTTGATTGTCACATATACATACGCAGTAGAAACGGTCAGATGCTTTCTTCTTAAGATTGATGTCTCTATGATAGAGTTATGCCTAGTTTATTTGTTTTATGATTGTTTTAAAAACATTCATAAAACAGTTTATATGTTCTTGTTATAACTCAATTTGTCTAGTAAGTTCATGTGTTAACCATTTGATTGGCTAGTGGATTTTTTCCTAGTTTAATTTATTTTATGACTGCTTTTAAAACAATTTGATTGTCGCATATACAGAAGTTATATGCAGCAGAAACGGTTGATGCATTCTTCTTATAACTCGCGCCTCTATGATGGATTTATGCCTAATTGATTCAAGTGTTACACTTTTGGAACCATAAGCTAAGCTTGAGTGTGGTGAAATATTATCGGGCAAATGAGTGGTGTAAAATATTATCGTTACTGAGTCTGAATTGGCTCTCTGCTATCATGAACTTTGGACTAAGCTAGAATTCTTTAGGAGCATAATGGTATCGCACTAAATAATTAGGGTGTCTAGGTCCTATTTAGTGAGAATGTATTGGTCAATAACACAATGGCACTTGTATTAGTTCACCTGTTAGGGAGATGGAAGTTGGAGTAAAACTAAACCATGACTGATGAATTTTACTTTATGATCAGTTATATTGCTGTAGTAATAGCTGATCAACTCCTAATATGATGTAAAATTCCTAATTTAGGGCTTCTAACAAACACGTATAGTTCTAGGGATGTAAGTCCCTAGCTCTATCTAGATGCAAACAAGCATCCCGAAGATGTTAAGTCCAAGCCTTCTTCAATGGCAATATTTATATTATCGTCAATTTTTTTTCCTTTGTTTTTAAGTATAATAGACGTAGCATTTTGAAGTTGCAAAAGCTAGTCTTAGTATTGGATGATTATTACAACATTAAAACCGTTGTCATTTTCAATCTGGATAAGCATGGATATTATTGTGAGGTGCACTGACATAATTCATCTGGATTTTGGTCTCATATAAGATAAATTTTTCTGTTTGCATATCAAGCTGTTTAAAGTTGGCGAGGATTGCACCACTTTTCATGTATTTTCCAAGCGAATTTCTGCTTTTCACAATGAGTTTTTGTTCTCATATGATATTAGACCCCCGTTTCACTCAAAGTTCCTGCATGTAGGAGATATGTGGGGTAGATTATGGTATGTATCTGTAACTTACTCAACAAGATTTTTATAGTTGCACTTAGACCATTATGTAACAATTTGTTGTATGAAAAACACACATTAATTACATGTTGATTTCATCCAAAAAAAAAAAAAACTACATTTTGCCGGACTTTTTTGCAGGGAGCGAGATATCTTTCTTCAAGAACGGAGTGTGTCAAGGTGTTGCATACAGAGACATTTGTGGCAGTAGATACTACCCTGCAGCCTCAATGTACACGTATCCTAATCAACCTAATTGCGAGGTCAGATTTAACTTCGGCCCTGATTTTGAGTCCTTCCCTCGAGATTTTGGCGACCGTCCGATTCCTCGGCCGATGAGTGAAGTTGCTTATCATGGGTATGATGCTAAAGTCGAGGCACCTCTGGAAAACGGTGTCGCCGACAAAACAAGCTAACCTTGTTGCTTATAGCATAATACTGTAATTTTTTGTAATATGAGCAACCTAATGATTCTAAGTGTATGATGAATATCCTTTATTTTGGTGTATGTACTCTTGGAAATTTCAGGCCTTTCTTTTTAAGTTATACCTTTCTTTGAGGCTGCTGTGAAGGTTACTTTTGTAGAAGCTATTTACAGGGGAACTTGCTTTGGACTCTTTTGTGGCATTATTGCCTTTTTTGTTGGTTTGTAATGTGCATCTATATGAATGAGTCGGTCGTGCTCGTGTGTCCATGTCCGGTGTGATTTCAGTGTCTAGTGATCTGTGTGGTTGTCGGACAAAAATACTTTTTTACCTGTTAACATTTCGAAGCCACAAAAATATCTATGTAGAAATATTTTTTGAAAAAATTTCTAATATAAAAGCTGTAGATTTTATCATGATCACAATTTTTATGTTGAAAGTTTTTTCAAAAAATACTTTTAGATCGGTGTTTTAAGGATTTTTTCTATTTCAGTGGATTAGTGAGTCGACTCGTTAATACTTCGGAGTCTCAAAATATCTACTAGAATTATTTTTGAAATTTTTTTTTAATATGAAAGATGTAGATTTCATTAAAATTTAAAATTTTCATGTTGAAAGTTCTCCAAAAATACTTCTGCGGCTTCCGTCCGAGATGAATAAATAATTTTTTATTGAAATTTTTTCGACAAAATCACCTTCAAATATGGGCATGGACACTCCTTTGTATGGTAATATAATACAAACGAGTGTATAAGATTACCGTTCCTGGGTACATGTAGTATATATAACATAAATTAACATCTTTTTTGTCAATGTAATCATATTTGATAAGCTAGCAGCGATGACCCTTGTATTATTGATTCAGCGATGAGCCATGCATTAATGATTCTGAGATCCCAGAACAGTCTCGCATTGCACTTACATGGGTCTGCTACTAGCACCACAAAACTGTGCCATGGGGGTAATAAGTACCTCGCTCGGCCGCGGGATCAGAAGCCGGGGCAGAACAATAGAGGAAGGAGGAAATTTAATCCGCCGAAAAAAGATGGTCTGAGAGAGGGTCGCTGAAACAGGCAAGGAGATTGATGTATGCAATATTGAGGCAAGCTAATTGTAAATACAAAATTTTAGTCTACTCTGGGTTGATTTCTGCACTAATATAAATACCAATACCCAAAAATTATAGGAATACAGAATTAGTTATCAGCATCCTCAACCTTAGTTACGTTAGACTTCTTATGCACAGGGCTCTCCCCATTGCCGTCAGCCAGTTCCCGCTTCTTCTTCTTCTTTTTCTTCTCCTTTTTATCCATAAGCACAGGGCTCTCCCCATTTCCTTCGGCCGCTTCCTGCTTCGTCTTCTTCGTCTCCTTTTTACCCATAAGCACAGGGCTCTCCCCATTTCCTTCAGCCGCTCGCTCCTGCTTCGTGCTTCGTCTTGCTCTTCTCCTTTTTACCCATAAGCACAGGGCTCTCCCCATTTCCTTCCGCCACTTCACGCTTCTTCTTCTTTTTCTTTTCTTCTTTACCCACTTCTTCCACCTTCACAATATCATTCACTTTCGGTGGTTCTACAGTCCCTGAAGCGGCAATATTAGCAATTAAATTATCACCGCCGGCAGGAATGGCCACATTACGAAGCCACTCAGCAGGAGTCTTCTCGTTAGGCTTCCCATGTTTATCAAGCAAACCCTCAGCAATCAGCTTCTTCTTCATAGATGCTCTTGGGCCAAGTCCCCATTTTCTTGGGTAGGTATCACGGTCCATCACCACCCGCTTAATCTTCGCCACAACCCCGTGATCACAAGTCGCCATCACAGACGTAGTCATCTCCGCGATCCCCAACGCAATCGCTTCTCCTTTTGTAGTCATCAGCACAACTTCTTCCCCATTCTCAATATCATTGTCAAACCGTAGCAACCCTGGAATCATAAGCTTAGCACCATAACAAATCGCATTTACCGCAGAATCTTTCACAACAAGCCTCTTATAACTCGTTAACACAACTTCTAGCGGCATCACAACACGACGGAGATAACTCTCGTCTTTATAATTATCATAAACCCACTGAGCATCAAGTATATCATGCATAGTCACCATATTATCATTCTCGCCGAGTATACCAGACCGAACTCTCCGTAGTTCCTGCATATGACCACCAACACCAAGTAAAAGCCCCAGGTGAACACACATGGTTCGAACATAAGTACCAGCCTCGCAAGAAATCCAGAAAACCACCAAGTGTTTCTCAGCGTCATACTCCAGCATTTTACTCTCATAAATAGTCCTAATCCTGAGCTGTCTTTTAACTGCAGAAATAAGCGGCGGACGCTGGAACACCGCACCGGTCAGAGTTTCAAGCGCGCGGGCGACTTTTGCTGCATCAGGAACAGCAGAATGCAATCTTGCGATACAAACGTACTCTTTACCGGCGCCTTGCTGGGACTTAACGAGACGCGTGGCTCGGTCGATGCAGACGATCAAATTGCCGGTGACCTTCGGATCGAGGGTTCCTGAATGCCCAGTCTTCTCCGACCGAAGGATGCGTTTGATCCAAGCGACGACTTCGTGGGAGGAAGGGTTAGACGGCTTGTCGAGGTTGATTACGCCGTAGCGAAGGTATTCGGCTATAGGACGCTTCAGCGGGGTGTGGCCGGCGGGGAGCGGCGTGAAGTGACCGGTACGGACGTTGAGGCGGTCGTAGTTCTTAAGCAGAATAGGCCACGTTGAGGAGTCGAGCGACGGAGTGAAGCTCTGAGGCTTGATTAGGTAGTCCTTCGCCGCCGGATCATCGTCCTCGACGGCGGCGTCAATGGCGGCAACAGTGACGCGTTTCTTTTGCTTGCCCATGGTGAAAGACAGTGAGATTGGGTTTAGGGTTTTAGAAGGGGAGGAGGAAACGGCGGCAAGGGGGATGGAAGAAAGGGTTTAGGGTTTTAGAAAAGAGGAGATGGCTTCACGAATCTAAAAGATTGACGTGGCATAGTCTGGGCCATGTCGGCCCGTTAGTTATTGGCCCACTTGGTTTAAGGCCCTATGATAGCTTCACTATTATCTGGGCCATGTTTTGTAAAATTATGTTTTTTGAAAAGCTCATAAAACACTTCAAAAGACACACACACACACACATCACACAGCACACACACACCATAATATATATATATATATATATAATCAATTAAAAAAATAAAATGGTGTGCTCTATAATTTTCTATTAGTAATTTTTTTTTTCAAAAAAAAAGTTTAAATAGATATTTTAAAACTCTAACTTTAATTACTAAAGGCTTCCAAACCTTAAAATACCATTTAAAGTCTCTTTTATGTTCAATAGAAAAGTTGTATAACATACTAAGTCTATTATATTATATATATGTGTGTGTGTGTGTTATATAGCTTCATTTAGTAATTATAAGAAAAAAAAAGTTTATTGGAGAAGACATTACAAAACAGATGATGATATGTAATTATTTATTTTTTAATTTGTATATGCTCATTGTCGTCCTTAAAATACAAGCATATTAATCATCACGTATCTTTTTAAAAACTTAAGCTACTTAATAGATAATTGAAGATCAAATGAACAATTTAAAAAATTAATTGACTAAGTATAAGATCAATAATGTAAGATAACTATGGGGTAAAAATGAGAATTCCCTCCATAAAAATTCAGCACAATGTGTCGAATCTATTTAAGCTCCTCGCAGCCGATCAATTTGATGTTGGGCCAGTGAGAGTGCGGCTCGAGTCTCGCTTCGGGCTACCATCAGTTGCTTATTTTTATTACTATGCAGAAGCAGCCTAGCGGCAAGGCCGGCGGCGGCTCCGCCCAGACGCCGGCGAAGCGCGGCCGACCTTTCGGAAGCACCACCGGGAGCTCTGCTGCCGCCTCCGCCGCCGCTGCCGGCGGCGACTTTGCGGCGCCTTCCTTCCTTCTCGGGCCTTCCCTCCAGATTGCCTCCTCGTTCGCTGGTCAATCCCCCCTCTCTCTCTCTCTCTCTCTCTCTCTACACTTCTGAAAGCTGTTCGCTATTATTTGGATATACTGCGGAAACCTTTATGTTAATGATTTTAAGTTTATTTTTTGTGATAATTAAGCAGATCTCGTAGGCTATGAGCCTGCAAA
Source organism: Xerophyta viscosa (assembly GCA_002076135.1). NCBI lineage: Eukaryota > Viridiplantae > Streptophyta > Magnoliopsida > Pandanales > Velloziaceae > Xerophyta > Xerophyta viscosa. The sequence goes on along the minus strand of MJHO01000166.1, from coordinate 98,969 downwards.
CCTAACAAATTGGGGGTGACACTAGCCCCAACTTCATTTTACTTGATTTTAATGAAGATATTGCTCAAATAGAGCACAATAGTGTATCATAATCCATGTTGCCTACCTAAGTGGGGAATAAGGCCTTGTTGTTTTATTCTAGTGTATTTTCAGTTAATAAGGCCTTGTTGTTTTATTCTAGTGTATTTTCAGTTATGTTGGATTATGGCATTGAAAACCAGTTAGTAATGTAAAACAAGCCACTAAATTTGTTATTGGCAATGAAGTTTGAGTCCAGTGATCAACATGTGTTCATGTGGCAAGGCCTACAAAATTATTTTAGTTTTACAAGTTAGTTTCCTTCCAACCCAACATTGGTCGGGTTGTTTTGGTTTAAATTCATTACGACACTCTTAAGGAGAGATTTACTCCTCTAAATTGCATTATTGAAGTTCAGTTGGGCTATATTTTCCTTTTCAGCACCTTGATTCACTTTATTTTGCGCACTTGGTTAACCCTATGTCTTTTCCAGTTAGATTTGCCTATCACCCTTTTTTGAAAACTTCTAATGTTGCTTTACTTGATTTGGGCTGTATGATCGAGGTTTTTAATTGATTGAAGTTTGTTTCTATGTTCTGCATCCAAGCTGGTCATAGCCAACATCAAAAAAAAAAAAAAAAAAAAAAAAAAAAAAAAAAAAGACTGCTTGAATGTTTTGCTGGTAGACTGCCTGACTGGATGATTTAATTGCCACTTAGAGCAGTTTGCATCCAGAGCTCAGAATTAGGCTGTCATGTACATAGATTTCCTGACGGGATTACTACATTATGTAATTTCCCATTTGGAGCAGTTTGCTTTTGCTGTCCATTCCTCTTAATGTAAGGATTAAGGCATACTATTTATGTGCTATTAGACTCAGTGCACCTTTGATTCTTCATGTCCAAACTCACTCATTGTTTGCCAGTGCATTCAACCTTAATTAAGGTGCTTTTATGAGTTACAGTGCTTGGTGGATCAATGTAACAACTTTAGTTTCTTATAATTGTTACTGAAAGATTGATTTCTATGAATATTTAACACAATTTAATGTAGAACTATGAGATAAATCAAACGCATAAAGTTTAAAAGGTGGGACTTGCAAAAAAATGCTATAATCCATCATTCAACTGTCAAGTGGCATTTTAAAGAAAGTAATGTAAGTACAAGATGCTTTTAAGCAAGAAAATATTCCATGATTTTGGATATGTAAATTTTATTTCTAACTTTATCCGTCTCCTTCTCATCACTCAGTGCTTGTGATCACTTTTTGGTACGAGGTTTTCTTCTCACTCATTGTTGCACTTATTAATGCAACTTGATAACATCTACAAATTTTTGGAAGTAATCTTCTATATACCAACTGATTTAAAGAACACCTTTGAGAGGAGCAAGCATGTTAAATAACTTGTATTCATCTTCAGGACCTTTCAGCAAATGATATCCTTTTCTCTTTCTTATACCATGGCATGGTATTCACAACCCTTTGTTTCAGGGTTACCAAATCACTCAAGTTAAGTCAATATGTTGTATATAAAATTTTGAATGAAATGGCACGTAAAAAAGCAATGCATGTGGTTTATTTATTTATTTTTTTTACATGTTCATTTTTACCATAGCAGATGTTAGTGTCATTTGCACTTCTCATCTAGGTAAAGTAAAAATGTAACACATATTAATATTGCATGCAGTATAACTCGGATATCTCTTCCTATTAATGAAATGAATGTGTGCGCATATAGGTAACCTAGAATGTAAATGTGTACCATTAATTACACCGACAAAACCTACAATTTGAAACCGCATGAATCATTCAATATAGATTCAAAGATCCAGATAATGATGCTTTGATTTGAATCATATGATTTTTTCGGCGCAATTGATGGCATGCATAAACATGGTAGACTACTTAGATATACACATTCTTTTATTGGTTGAAAGGGACATACAAGTCGAAGCACTATGCTTGTTTATGATTTTGACATGTGTTTTATTTTTGCATTACCTGCATTATACAAGTGCACATGACGCTGATTTTTGACAGTGCAACTATACATGATAGAAAATTGTCCAAAACCATAGGGAGGATAGTATTTTAAACGCGATGTTGATTTGATGTTCTATCTTAGTCAAATTTTACACATGTTTGCTTTATGCATGTGAATCTTTATCTTGCTGATGCTTGTTACCTTAAGGTTGTCTAGCACCATATAAGGGGGAAAATACCATCATCCAAAATTGACAGTTGGTCCTCAAGCTGGACTAGATATAAGCAATGCTCTGTTCTCTTTATTAGATGGACTTCCTACTTTTCTATATTAATAAATGTATCCGATTGCATTAATATAGCCTCCTGAGTTTTAAGGAAAATGGGTTAGTGACATGTGCAAGTTCATATCCTTGTCAAATTGCACGTCCTTTTTTTTGGTAAGTTGATATTTGTCCACTTGAAGAAGCTTTTTGGGCCCACCCATTGGGATAAGCAAGATCAACAGAAGGTGGCAAAGAAGAACATCCTTCGTTCACGGTGAAGAATGTGGCTGAGCATGTTATTGGAATAAGGAAAGTTGCAAGAAATTGAGATGCAGGAGTGAGGTGGACGATATAAGGCTGTCAATTTTGCGGAAGGCTAAAGAATAATGACTACTTAGACAAATGAGCCTGGGAAATTTTCTTAGTCTATTTTCTAGGGTTTATATGCAATATTTTCAACAAGGTTTGGTGCAACTTAGTCATAGATATTCATTTGCTGATGTCCTACTGTTTAATTAGTGGGGCCAAATTAAAAACTTGTACATTCTTTTGCCAGAAGATATTAAGGGGTCCCACTTGTTCCAAACGAATTTATCTGTGTTTCAATGGTGCACACTTTTTTTTTATCCTTTAAAAACTCTGTTCTACTTATTTCCAACTTACTCATTCAACCAGAATTCTTCTTTGAATGACTATTACAATTAATTCAAGACATAGATATATTGTACTCTTGAATTCCTTAATATACTATTCAAACACCTAAGTGATAGCCATCCAATCAAGAGTAAGTTATATGAACTGATGAGAATAGATTATTCCTTTGGTTATCTGAATGCATATGCATGAAAGATATAGCTACTGTCGTACTGTAGTTTTCAGAAGGAGATTACGACTTACCTTTTCTGGTAGCAAGAATTGCAATTGGGAAAAGGTTTCGCTTTAGCAAGTATAAAGGAATTTCCATTTTTTTCTTCTTAATATGGGTTCTGTTTTACTAGGAGGCTTTGATGAAACCTATTAATTACACCAAATCATGTATTGAGTTTAAGTTATATGTAGATAGTAGGTAGGGAATTGATTAGGAAACTTTCTTCATGTGAATGTTTGCTAAAAGTCCAAAGATGACTTATGCCGCCTCCTTTGTCCAAGCATGATGTGATGATATTCATGTTGATATATTTCTCACATGGACCTCATTTACTAGTTTTTTCCCCTATTTTTTTATTTGATTACAGAACAAAATAACAAAAGGATTGTCTTAGCTCTGCAAAGTGGACTTAAAAGTGAGTTGTGTTGGGCATTAAATACACTGTCAGTGCTGTCCTTCAAAGAGAAAGATGATTTGCGCAAAGATGCAACCCCACTTGCGAAGATATCTGGACTTCTTGATGCTCTCCTTCAAGTTGTAGGTGCTGCCCTTTATTTTCTGTTCATGTCTTGCATCAGAATTCAGGGTATACAACACACACACACACACACACACAAGTCCTGGACGGTGTGTCGGTGCTGCCGGCTGGCAGCACAGCACTGGCCAACACGACCAAAATAGGCTGTGGTATTAAAGGAAAAAAGAAGAAGGTAGCATTGCCCTTATCTTTGTACTGCTGCAAATACTGCCAAACAGCAATGCCGACCACTGCTCTTTCTATCTCTTTCCTCGTATGACGACAATGAGCCGCGTTAAGATCACACTTGCATGGCCTTCATATTTTTTGTTTTATTTTTATTTTGTTATTTTAATTTAATATTATTTATTATTTGCCTGCATACGTTGGCTCGATCGGCACATTCAGCTAGGCTCGGCATGGAAAATCTTCTATGTAATATGATATAATATAACCAGAGCTTTCATATTCATCTTTTTGAACACTTTGCCTATGTGCATACATCTGCCTTTATGTCCTTGTAAGTATGTATCACCTTTACATGCTTCCTCAAATGGAATCTGTTTTGTATTATCTCAGTTCCCTTGCTTATCATTCTAAAGCATCTAAATTTTAACTCAAATGTAGATCGATGACTGGCGTGACATAGCTGCACCTAAAGACTATTCGAAGCCCTCAAGGATAAGAACATTAGGTGAAAACGTCTTAGTTACAGGTTTTGGAAATGAGTTTGCCGAGACCCTCGCCTCTCCTGGGTAGGATATTTTGATTTTTCTTTTCTTTTTTTCGATTCACTTGCTGATCTAAAAAGTTCCATGTGGATAATTTGTTTATCATTTCTTCTGGCGGTTGTTTCAGTTCAGAAACCTCAATTGGAAAGGGTTTGAAACGGCGCTTCAAGGAGTGGTGGTTTGAAGAAGATGGCCTGTTTAATCTTGATGATGAAGGGCGATTAGAGAAGCAGCAATGTGCAGTCGCCGCATCAAACATCATTAGAAACTTCTCTTTCATGCCAGATAATGAGGTTATTATGGCCCAGCATAGGCATTGTTTGGAAACACTATTCCAATGTATGGAAGATCGTAATACAGGTCACCTATGGAAACAACATTTTTTCCTCTATTCATTTTAACTAGCTGTTTCTGCCCAGTCATGCAACCATATAATTAAAGAGAAAAGAAATGCAAAGAGCTCCCTTGTCACAAGCAAAGTTAATATTTTTTGGTAGTTTTACAATATAGGATACTGTTTCTACTTTAATTTGGCAACCCGTTTTAAATGAAAACCTGTTTTTTGGGGGTGGATTGCTAGTAAGTTGTAACTAATTAACTTTTTTATATTAGAAAGTTCACAGTCTTGCCCAATGTCTTCAGCGCCTGCCAAGCTAACAAGATCGTCCTATGTGGATTTCATTCAGTACTTAAGTGTCTTCTTTATCTCATTAAGCAAATACCAGCTCGGTAAACTGTGCTAAATGCTAACAGAGTTCATTTTCCAATTGAAGCCCCATGATCATATAAACTATGATAATACAAAGTTAACAAGGCCTCCTTGCTGGCATGTGTAGTTAAAATAATATTTCAGCTGATCACATGCATTTATGAACATGCATATTGATTCTCTCACAATAAATAAGCATTTTGTATGCTAGTTGATGTTAATGCATTTGAGTTAAATCTAGTTTGGCGCCTTGTCTGGGTTTATAACAACTTGAGGCACATTTTAAGAATTGGTACCTGTTCATATATGGCATATCAATATATCACTGTCCATCTGCCATACATTTCATCTTTTTCATTTCATTGCTTTCGCTTTCTTGGGCTTATACCTCCGAAATATGAACAGTTATCTATTTGCATTTGTACGACTTACTCTTATCTGTTTGATTGTGCAGAAGACGAAGAGCTTGTTACTAATGCACTTGAGACAATTGTCAACTTAGCACCATTGCTTGACCTGCGAATATTCAGCTCGTCAAAGCCATCTTACATTCAAATAACGTAAGCCATTTTGCAAAATCATAAATTTTTCTGTTGGTTAGTATTAGGCTTGTTTGTAACCGCTCCTTTTGTATCAGTGAGAAACGTGCAGTTCAAGCAATTATGGGGATGCTGGGATCTTCTGTCAAGGCATGGCACTGTGCTGCTGCAGAACTACTTGGTCGTCTCATCATAAATCCTGATAATGAGCCATTTCTTCTCCCTTTTGTTCCGCAGGTTAGTAATCAATATAAAAGTGCCTCAAGTAATTTAATGATAATACTTTGATGAAAATCTGAGCATGCTTCAGAGGGGTAATGTTGTGAATGTTATCAAGAGCCTTCTTCTACACTTTCCCAAACATCTGTCCTCCAATGTACTTCATCATACTACTCAACCATTGTGGTGTCCTCTGGCCCTTAGATGTAGGGGGTTGAGGTTTAGTAGTGTTATGATTGGTGGTAGAGAAGTTTTGAGCAATTTAAGATTAAGTATGTTCCCTTATGATTAATCGGGGCCCTCAGGTACCATGGCTCATAAGTAACTTAGCAATGGGTCTAGTGCCTAGGTCATCAACTTGATCAATTTTTCTCGGCATATGGAGGACGTGATAGTAAGACGACATGCCATAAATAATTATAAGACTAGAACACTCACATATTGATGCACCTTGGGAACTGCAATCTCAAATGCACCAGGTTGAATTTTGGCTCAAATGGTGAGTGGGGTTTATAATCACTCAAAAACTAATTGATATTCTAAATTGAAAGGGGGGGAAAAAACTACTCGAGACTCTTAAATTATTTTCTTTGTGTATTTCCTATTGTCCCAAACAGGCATCATCCATATGAGATTCCAAGATAAGTAACATGGTAAGTAGTAGCAGTGCAAGTGAAGATAATAGCTAAAGCTCATAGCTTGTAACTTGCGTGTGATAAGACAAAAGCAGTACAGAGGATGTATGAGAGGAGAATTTGACTTGGATCTATAAACTGCCGGCAGATGTAACACTATATATATATTGTGTTAACATCTTAGCCGTTGATCTCCTTGATCTAACGGCTTAGATTTAATTTTACACTTAACGGGATAACGATTCACGCCGTTAAGTGTTAAAATTAAATCTCAGCCGTTAGATCAAAAAGATCAACGGCTGAGATGTTAGCTTACTAAAGGTTATTCTCAGCTCGAACTAAGAATAGCCTCTCTCTCTCTCTCTCTCTCTGTATATATATATATATATATTATATATATAATCACACACTATACAGGTTCTGTTTTTGACTTGAAACCATTTTTGAGAAAAGTTGACTTCAACTTTATGAGCTTTCAGAAGTTGAATTATAGAACTCTTCAAAGAATAAAGTCTTTTGGTTGGTCACAATGCTATATTATGACAAATGATTAATATCTTGCTGATGGATATCTCTTGGTGGGCCTGTAGATATTCAGGCGTCTGGTTGATCTTTTAAGCCTTCAAGCAGTTGATGCACAGGCTGCTGCAGTTGGTTCACTGTATAACCTCTCAGAAGTAAATGTGGATTGTAGACTAAAGCTGGCCAGTGAAAGGTGGTAAGTATCCTACATTTAATCCACTAAACTCCTCTATAGGTAGTACATGAACGCACTTGAAATCCCTCTTCGTCGACAACATATGTATATTTCTCTTTTTTATTTTTAGGGCGGTCGATAGGCTCCTCAAGATTATCAGGGCCCCACATCCTGTACCCGAGGTATGCAGAAAGGCGGCATTGATTTTGGAAAACCTGGTTTCAGAGCCTCAAAATAGGAATCTGCTAATGGTTCATGAGAGTACTTTTGCGGAGATCCTTCTCTGTGATGGGAAATTCTCGGACACGTTTGCACGTATACTTTATGAGTTGACATCGAGGCCAAATAACCGAGTTACAAGTGCTAAAGCAGTTTGGGGCATGTAAAAATGTTTAGAATATTTTTACTTGTATCAAATATTTAGAATTGCTTGCATTTTGACATTTTAATGTACGATCTGATGTGTTAAAAGTTCATTGGCGTCTGTCTGATTTATTATTTCCCAATTGTGGTGCAGTGGTATCTTTTGCTTGGGAAATTAACCTTTTTAGCTCATTCCTAATGGGCTGAGGATCCATTATTTTTTATTTTTAAAATTTTTGAGAAACTAATTGAAGGCTTCGACCTGGCAGTGGGCATTGACTGGTTGTACTTTAGCATCAGGCGGAAGAAATTGGCATCTGAAATTGAATTACTAATATTATCAAGATCTGTCATGTAAAATAAATTACTAAACATGCTTGCTTTAGGTTCGTAAAATCTCTACTGCAGATGAAAGTGAGTCATACACGAGGTACGTGACCATTTTGGCATGTTAAAATGACTGCCATTGTGAGACATGCACAGGCGTTAGTTCCCCATGATTTTGGGAGAATGTTTTTTCTTTTTTTTTTGAGATAACGAGACGAAATTTCTCTTGGAATCTTTGCTAACTCGCGTACTACAATTTTCTACGCATACATGTATGATCATTTTGGATCAAGGTGTACGTAGGAGAATAAAACTCCAGCCTCATGTCTGCCTCCGGACCAGACATAGAGTACTGCAATATGCAGCCACCAGCTTCCCTATGGTCGCAGTAAACGCACGGCGCATGTACATTCCCATTTCATACAGCAACTCCTGCTTTGTGCCGGTGGAAATCGAATCCGGATGAGAGGCACGTTTTTGGAGGCGAAACCACTCACCCATCTGACCAAGGCGCAGAGGCCGGGAGAATGTAGTATAAAAATCCGTAGCAGCGATTGTGTAGTCTAGCTCAGCAATCAGTAAAGCAGTGTCGATCTGGAGCCGACCGTCGGCTGAGTCGGGTATGAACAAACTTTATCTAAACAGTAGAATACAGATCGTGCACCATTTGCCACGAGAATTATTTATGAATTCCTTCCGACCACTACAGAGCGGAAATTGAAACGCTATCCTTCGTAAGATAAGAGTGTTTGTACCAACTGAATTAATCATGGGCTGCTGGTGATCCGAAACGTGAATTAATCATTCACGTCATTATTTGGGGCAATTCGTTTTCAGCCCTTGCAGGGTTAAAACATACCACGATTAGCCCCTGCATCAGTTTAGGCCCTCTCATCAAAAATCGTGCAGTTCTATTTTGACAGCTATATTAATATTTTTTGTAGAAATTTTCAACATGAAAAATTATAAATTTTGATGAAATCTACAACTTTCATATTTAACCTTTTTTTTTTTTCAAAAAATACTTCTAAATAGATGTTTGATGCTTTAAAATTTCAGCAGGTTAACAGGTCGAATCCAAAACCCGTAAGAGCTTCAAAACACCTACTTAGAAGCATTTTTTAAAAAATTATTAAAAGTTCTACAATTTTTACGTTGAAAGTTTTTCCAAAAAATACTAATACATCAGTTAAAATAATATGGCACGAAAAACGAAAGGAGTTAAAATAGAAGAAAGTAAAGTAAAAGGGCCAAAAAGGTAGAAGTTTCAAAAGCAGGGCTGAATTCACATTATCCCTCATTATTTTGCATGCTCCCATGCTGCAAAAATACGCATCAGCTTGAAGAAAAAGGTATGTCATGTGAAATTTAAAAAACTTCCATTGTTAAGGCAAGTAGACAATAGCATCCTAGTAATGGACTCTGCTGACTTTGTTTATATAACAGACAATTCATAATAACTGAAATAACTTAAATTTCTATTTCTCATAGTAATTGCTTAAATACTTGGAACAAACTTCAAAAAACTACCTCCTTAAACAAACTTTCCACAATCTTAATATAAACATCTACAAACTTAAACTGTGGAGTAATTGCTTCAATCCATTGATCTATAATTTATGTTACGTATCACATGAAAGTTGGAAAAAGATGAGAGAAAAAAAAGGTGTTATCTGAATTTAAATGAAAAAGGAATAAATAGTAGTCTTTATTAGCATTGGCTGATCATCAGAGAATGTTGGTTTTCCAGTCAATGTTTAGATGACTATAAGTAAGTAATGTTTTGACCTTACTTAAAGCTTCCTCTCTATGCTGCAACAGCAAAACATGCGGTTGTTCTTCCTTTCTCTTTCTCCGTGGAATTTTACGAGAAATATTCTTCCATCTCGACTCAAATTCACAGGCTTCACATGAATCAAGAAATAAATTTGATTAGATGACGCTCAAAACAAGTATATACTAGTAAAAACATGCTGTTGCATGAGGAAAGAGAACTGTCATAGTAAAACCATTCACTATGGAAATCATGGAAATCAAGAATGTTATGCTAGTTCTCATGCTTAATGAATTCGTGGCTTGGCTCTTTAAGGTGGCCAGCAAAAATCACTACTTATCTTGGCTATCATGCACTTATAATCAGATCAGATAAACTTACGGATGACACCGACACACATTCTACTAACAGAAGAGTCCAAACCTTTCAGTTTGGACAAACTCGAAGGTCCATCTTACCTCCAACAAGATACAAAGGGGATAAATCCCCTACACCCTTACTGGTGGCGCTTGCGGATATATGTAATTCTCATCGAAGAGATTTACAACATAACATTCTAAGTAAGCTATGATTTGCTCCCTCTATAGAAGCAATTGTAGCAGAACTACGACTGTAGTATTGCCCAAATTAAAGATGGAAGTCAGGCCAATTTTGCCTCTTTGAGATTAAACTGAATAGAGGCAAAAGAAGTTACCTTCACTTCGATCTTTAAATCCTTGAGTTGTACATGCAAAAACCCAAGGCCTTCCAGCCGATGATGCCTTTGCACCCCCTTTTAATTCACCATTATGTTGTTTCAAACTGACCAAATAATAATCGGAAAGAAGAATTATCACGACGTACAAGGACAAATAGTTATACTTTTAAACCGCAAAAGATATACTACCACCCATCATAAGGTACAGAAACATGTAGAAATTGAAGAATGTAGGTAGAAAAAGCAAAACTAGAATCTCCACGTTCTAAATGACAATATTGGTAGGTCCATAAATTTATGTAGCATGATTCCTGGATTAAGAAGTTGCAAGAAACAGAAACTATAGATATCATCAAACCGAACAAAACTAAATAGGAAGACTGCCCTTTACAATTTTTTATTTTGAATTAAGAAACAATGATGCATCCATATTGTAGTTGAGGACTATACAGATCATTTGTAAAGTGACAATTAGTTAGCATAACAAAGTTTGTGCATGCATCAACACAGCAAACAAATCAAGCAACTTTAATGTGATTTTTACGCATCATCCTTCAATTCTCCCGGATACTCTACCAAAGTACATGGCAAGATACTTGCATGTCTACAGATTCAATAATGAATAAAAGCCTACTACGAGTTATTCAAACAAATCCCTGTTTCTTTTTGTCCAAATGAAATCCTCTCCCGAAAGATGATAATGGAAGCACTGGTTTAATTTCCAAATGAAATACTGTCTTGAAAGATGATAATGGAAACATTAGCTTACCGACGATTGAAATTCGTGGTGACGCCAACATAAGTCCGCGGTAGCTTCGTCGATATAATCAAGTAAACGCCCCACGTGGAAGCTCGGATTCCTCGGCCGCAGCCGTCTGAGATCGGCGAGGATGTGGAGCTCCTTGAGTTCTTTCGATTTGATTCCGGCGAGAAATTAGTTTTGCTCCCGCGAGGAGATCGCACCGTCGTAGACGCCGGGTGGAGGTTCTTAACGGATCGGAAATGAGTTGCTAATCTCATCTCTCATCATCCAATAGATGAGATTTCTATTTCTCCTCCCCTTTGTAACTTTGTTTCCGTTGGTTTGTGGCGAAAGATTTTATTTGTGTTATGTTTCTTTTTACAATGGGCCTAACGGTTTAACGGCCCAGTAGAGAATAGATCTATCCCCTACGATAAACTTGACGATGATAATTTTAACATTTTAAATTTGATTAGTTACGTATCCGTCTTTCTATATTCAAAGTTAGCAAATTAATCTCTAGAAATAAAAAAAATGTATGTTATGACGGTATGTGTGTCGCCACGTCAGTATATTTTTTCGTTTTTTATATGCTGATTTATACGTTTATGGAAACCGGGACTGATACGCAACTATCCAATTTAAATTAACATGGTATATTTTTTATAATTTAAATTATGGAGAATATAAAATTGCTGATGCCCCATCAATTGTCATTTCTTGGCTCTTTAATGTAGTAAGTAGAGGTAAAAACTAGCTGAGATGCTCATGAATAATTCGGACTCAAACTCGTTTAAGATCGATTCGAGTCAATCTTCTTTGGTCGATATGGGCATGGTGAGCTGCATATGCATGAATGTGATGCGGTAATGAGCCAAAACCTTATACACCTAATTATTAGTGGACTACTATTTTTTAACCAGATCTGATGTTGCTCCCGAATCAGATATGGTTTACTGAAAGGTTATCAACCATCAGCTTAATAATTCGACTGAAAAAATTTATATATTTTTTATTCAGAGCAGCTCCGAAGTTTGAATCTATTACCTACCCATCCCGAGGACAGGCTGCACCATCCGACCCAAGGGTGGGAGGCGAATGTGTTGTGTTGCTATAACTCTTCACATGCGGATTTGGAAGAAAAGAGCTCCGTTGATCGGCAAACTCTTCATCTCCATGTCAGACTAATTTCGAGAGGGTGTTGATAGGGAGAAAATAATGTTGATGTGGAGATTGGTGGCATGATAGTGAAGATTGATGCGGATCTACTATTTCCATATCCTTATATTCTAATTATGTCCCATAAATCTGATAATAGTATGTGTTCTTATAATATTCTATTTCCATATAATAATTTTAATAAATTTAGTATTTATTAGACAAGTGTTTACGAAAAAGAACATTAAGAAAATAGAATTATTTGAAATATATATATATATTATAAAGATAAATATTATTATAAATTTATAGAATGAAATTGGGGTAATATGGGATAATTGCGTATCAGCCCCCCTTATTTTCGGGGTTCGCAAATTAGCCCCCCGAAACGCGTTTTCGGAGGGCTGATTTGCCAAAAAAAAAAAGAAGCAAATCATCCATCGAAAAAACGCGTTTTCGGGGGCTGATTTGTATGATTTTTGAAACAGAGGATGATACGGCAAAGCTTCCTAAAATTAATGGACAATAATCTGCATACGTAGAAGAATAACCACTCATGATTGATGGGTCTGATTAAGGGACCATTGTTGTGTCTAAGATTGCGTGTGTGTTAATGTTATCCCTTTTTTTTATATTATTATATATAAGATTAAAAAAAGGAGCTATCAAAATTTCCTTACTTAAGCTGATCGTCAATCGAATTATCCGATGAATAGGGACAAAACGAGCCGATTTTTTGAAGAACTTTATAAACTGAGCTCGAGTTTGACGAGCTTCATAATCTGAGTTGGAACTTGACTCGGCTCAAAAAATTATTGAGTTCGAGCTAGACTCAATTATATCGACTGAGCCGAATTCAAGTCGAATCGAGTCGAGCTTGACTTGAGCTCAGGTTGCATCAAGTAGGCCGACTTTGAGTTGGATAAAGCTCGAGCTGTTAAATAATTTGTTGTAAATTTTTATAAATAAAATATAAAACTTATGTTGCAAGTCTAACTAGCCAAATAATACAATACTCAAAATTAACTCGTATAATTACTCAAACTCGAATGAGTAGTCAAACTCAATTCTTAAACTCAAGTCAAACTCAGACGAGTTTGAAACCGAGCTCATTCAACCCTATTCCTGAGATTGCTGGCTCCAGCTCTGGCCCCAAAATGAAGCAGGAAAGAGTGCGCAAAAATCCAGCTGAGCACCTGCGAATTCACATGTCCTCTTTCCCTCCCTCCTTCCTCAAAAGCCGTTCCACGATAAAAGCCAAGGAAAGAAAAAAAATAAGAGACATTGCATATCAGGTCTTATTTTCAAACCTTTTACAAATTAACCACCGAAATAAAAAAAACGTTCAACTTGACAATCTATTTCTAAACCTTCTACAAATTAGCTTCCAAAAATAAAAAATGCCCAACGTGACAATGTGCGTGCTATCATATTGCGTGTTTTTTCATTTTCAGGGACTGATTTATATCGATTTTTGAAAATAAATGGCTAATATGCAATTTTTCTAAGAAATAAAGACAAAAACTACGCAAAGTTGCTCTGTTCTTTCGAACTCCAACGAGCCCTCAACCGGTATTTTGGCTTTTTTTGGGCACACATTTCGCTTATTATCATTACTAATTTTATACCCATAAATTATATATATAAATAATATATTTAAAATTTAAACTTTCTATTTTTTTCATATTTTTAATTCATGTGAATTTTTTTATTAAAATATTATGCAAGTTTGACCCTACTATCACACATAATAAGTTTGAAATTAAGTTCGGACTGAAAGTATTCATAAAAAGAGAGTTTAAGTACTTAGGCTTCACCTTGTAGAGAGTCGATAAATTAGTGATGATGTCAGTCATCGAATCAAAGCAAGATGGTATAAAAAAGAAGAATGGCATCAAAAAGTCCGTGCGACATAAAATTTCTCATCAAAATGAAAGAAAAAATACTATCGTATCGCTCTGAGACATGCTATGTTGTACTGCATCTAATATTGATTGGCTAAACTTCATCATATCCAACTGATGAAAGTGCGGTGATGAAAATGTTGCGTTGAATATGCGATCACTCCCTCAAATACACCCAGAATGAAGCAATCCAACCAAGCCCTCCGCCCGTAGGTGAGATGGTAGGACGTGGTGGCTATCACTGTCGCGTCCCGAGTTCGAGCCCGCGGGTGTCCTGAAATAGGGATGTGACCGCGATTGCGTGTTTATAACGGTTGCGGAAAAGCTGGTAGCTGGGTAACTCTCATTACTCTATGTCTGGTCCGGGGGCGAACGTCGGGCCGAAGTTTTACTCTTCTGCGTGCACTTGGATTCAAAATGGTCCTATAGGTGTGTGTAGAAAACTATGGTCCGCGAGTTAGCGGAGACCCGGAAAAAAATTTCGCCTCGTTATCTCCAAAAAAAAAAAAAAAAAAAAAAAAAAAAAAAAAAAAAAAAACAATCCAACCAAAACTCAAAGTGGTTTTCATTGAAAACAAAATTAGGATAAGGCGCTTGTAATGGTTTGACAATGTCAAAAGTGACTCATCAATGGATGTTATTCTGGATAAAACTCCACATTAATATTAAAATGTTCAACAGATATTCTGCAATAAAGAATTGCTTAGAATATTTTACCTTCAAAATTTTTTAACATGAAAATATTTTAAACTAACGTAGATATCTCAAAATAATCAATACTTTAACAGTAATCTAAATTAAAAATGAAATAAATATAGTGCTGTGATGAGCTCATAATTTGCTCCATATAAGAAGTAAATCATAAATTCAAATCACAATAATATCTAGTTGGAATAAAATTTATCTAAATATGTATTATTTTTTATCAATCGAGATGTAAAATAAAAATTAAAAATAGTCAAGACCAAAAAAGAGTTAAATTAAAATATATAAATAAACTATCATAGCAAGTTCGACCTTCAGGCCTGACCTTGCAAACAACAATTAAAGAGATATTGCACTTAAGTGACATCTAAATCTAATTTTACATTTTGTCCTATAAATAATATATATACATACAAAAATAAAGAGACAAACCAACGGCTATATTTCTTTCGTTTTTAGCGAAATGAAAAAGTTACGTTTGCCTGCGCAGCTCCTCCAGTCGCTCTTCTTCCTACATTCCCTTTTTATTAGCCTTAAGAAGAGGTGTGACCCAAGGAGTGACTGGGGGCCCTACACTGGCAGTAGACGCCAATTCCTGCTGAAATTGTAATGGCAAAACCTCACGCGCTGCAGCGCAACCAGTGTGCCCGGACACCCACCCATTCGCCGTATACAGATATCACTGAACAAACCTCCAAAAATTTACTTGGAAAATGCAAATTTCATTTTTCAGATTTACCAAAAAACAAAAAAAATTATATAATCATTATAAGTTTATAACATATAAATTTTCAAATTCTGCTCATTCGAATAATACCATCGCATATTCATATCCAACAAATATGCTTTACCAGCAATCATATATCGGGTTGAAAATTATACACGTTTGAATATTTTAAGGATAGATATCCAATATATTTTGCAAAATTAAAATTCTGCAGATATCGTGATTCGAAAGTTAATGCAAATTGCTTATAGAATAAGAAGAGAAAGAAAAGAAAGCTACCTGCTCGTCTTTTTTTTTAAAAAAAAATTTATGAGATGACGAGGTAAAACTTATCTGGTCCTAAATCGGGACCATTTTCTGACCGATAGGTATCGAATCACTTTTGGCCCGGCCTGCGGTCACGTAATAAAATTTCGGTATGACATTCTCCTCCAGACCACACAATGAAGTAGTCCTTCGGGCCTACCATCTTCGCACATACTGTCTGAAAATTCGGCGAACGTACTTATCTCACAGCTATACGAAAATTCGGACGAGTGTGCCTCCGCCGGGGTTCGAATCCGGACGCTCGCTGCCTGAGGCGAACGCCCGTGCTGCCCCAGCTGAGGCCGGGGGGGGGGGGTACCTGCTCCTCTTGTGTGCTACAAATTAAGCAAAGAACCTATCTGTGCATATTATATATATACATACAGCTAGCCTAATCCAACCCACACCCAACCACCATGCCTCCCAATCTAACCAACGATTCGCACAACCCATTCCTATTCTGATTCTCTTCTCCCTTTGTAGTCCCCATATACAGCCCATCCCAGCCTCCCACTCTACAAATATAATACTATTATTATATTTTTTCCCCCTAAAATTATCTTAATTAGTTTTGTTGTTAATTGGTTTATTTTAGAGGGATTGGTGTAATGTTTTAGATACGGCACGATTCATATTCCGCCAATCGTAAATATCTAATTTCGATCTAAATAGGTCCGAAAATCTATACCATTCACGTGGAAGACAAAAAATTTTATATTTATCATGAAAAAATTCTATAATTTATCCAATTTTAAATCACTATATAACATATCAATTTACAATAATAGTTATCAATATTTATTAATTAAAAAATTTTCAGTTTTTATATTTGCATAATTTTAAAAATCTATGTCATCCTCCTTCACCTTTTTATAGACAATATTTATGAGATTCAAACTATAAACCTCCATTTGATAAGGCCAGATAAAAGTGAATTAATATTAAGCGTGCTTGTTGAATTGAAAAAAATTGGAATCTGATATACTTAATAATATTTTTCTTTATAAGAACATCATAGAAAAATTTCGTTCATAATTAGCCCACTTTTGTACGATCATTATAATAAATAAATTTACAAATTATACCAATCTATATTTTAGCAATTAAGGAGTTCTAATTTTTTTATTCTTGACGAGTCTAAAAATTTATTTTATCCTCCACAAAATAAAATAAAAAAAACTTTTTACATATTTAAGAATAAAACTTATAAATTTTGAACTTAAAATTTTATATTTTATATGAGATAAAAGCGCCATCTAGGAGCTATGGACTACTAATATTTTCCATATTATAAACATCACCGTCGTTTCTGACCATTTCCCCAGTCCACAACACCGCCCACGTGTACCGCTGTATCAATCAGCAATACACGCTTTCCTCTTCTTATTTCCTCTTCAGAGACTTAACCGCGAATACTTAGAACTTCATTGCTCTGCTCTCTTCTCCGCCTCGTTTACGTCTCCTCTCACGTTGCTTTCTTCTTTCCGCTTCCTTTCTACTTGTTCAAAGCTCCAGAAATTCCATTTAAGACTTTTCAGTAACAGAGATGAGAGACATGGTCGTGCACCACCACCGGCTCTACTTCCAGAAATCGCCGCCGCCGCCGCTGGAGCAGCAAAAGCAGCTGCTCGATTCCGATCATCACCCGTCGTCTCACCTTCCGAGCTACTACTCCGTCGATCTCTGTACAAACAAGAAGATGGCGAAGCTAACTTTACTACGCTTCTTCTTCGCCTTCGTCTTCTTCTCTTGCACTCTCGTCTTCGCTCCTCGCCTCATTAGGACCCTTTCCTTTCCTATGTACGTATCTCTCTCCTGTTTTAGAGATTGAATTCTTGAACTTCCATTTTTTTCATCAGTCTGACCGTGTTTTTTTATTTTATATGTTAACAGATTCTCTTGGAGCAGAGGAGAACGGAGAAGCTGTTCATGCAGGTGCAAGGAAAACCAGCTGTTCGATGACTGTGAACAACACAATCTGCTGTGATCGCAGCGGTTTCCGATCAGATATATGTTATATGCGAGGTGACATTCGCATTCACTCGTCTTCTAGTTCTTTATTCCTCCGCTTACCCACCACCACCAATTCCACCGCCGTCGCTGTCGCCGAGGAAAGAATCAAACCCTACACTAGAAAATGGGAGAGCAGCGTGATGGCAACTATCGACGAGCTCCATCTCCGCCCCACCACCTCCGCCGGCGCTTGCGATATCCGCCACGACGTGCCGGCTGTGGTCTTCTCCACCGGAGGCTACACCGGCAACGTCTATCACGAGTTCAACGACGGCATACTTCCTCTTTACATCACTTCTCAGAAGTACAACCGCAAAGTGGTCTTCGTTATCCTCGAATACCATGACTGGTGGATTACAAAGTACGGCGAAGTACTCTCGCAACTCTCAGATTACCCTCCCATCGACTTCTCCAACGATAAGAGAACTCATTGCTTCTCCGAAGCCATTGTTGGCCTCCAAATCCACGACGAGCTCACGATCGATCAGTCCCTGATGGAGGACAACAAAACTATCAGAGATTTTCGGAAGCTTCTAGATGAATCTTACAAGCCCAGAATCAGGTGGATGGACAAAGATCTTCCCCAAAAGCAGCCCGAAATTGAGAAGCCCAAGCTAGTGATTGTTGCGCGGAACGGATCCCGGTCGATCGAGAACGAAAAGGAGGTAGTGGCAGCGGCGGAGGAGGTAGGGTTTGAAGTAGAAGTTCTCCGGCCGGGGAGAACGACGGAGCTCGCAAAACTCTACAAAGCTTTAAATTCGTGCGATGCAATGGTCGGCGTTCACGGCGCCGCCATGACGCACTTTCTGTTCATGCGGCCGGAGAAAGTGTTCATACAGATTGTTCCGCTAGGCACCGACTGGGCCGCCGACTCTTACTACGGCACGCCGGCGAGGAAGATGGGGCTGGAATACATACCTTACAACATATTGCCGCGAGAAAGCTCGTTGTACGGGAAGTATGATAGAGATGATCCAGTGCTGACGGATCCGAACAGCGTGAACGCGAAGGGATGGGAAATCACTAAGAAGGTTTACCTTGACGGACAGAATGTCAGGCTCGACGTCGCTAGATTCCGGCGACGGCTGGTTCGCGCGCACGATTACTTACTTGGTCGCCAAGAAAAATCAGCAGCAGCAGAGGAGGTGAGACTTTGAAGAAGGAAAAGTTTGTAAGTTAGTGTAGATAGTAAATGGTGAGGTTTGGTATTTTTTTTCACATATTTTGTAAATCAAAGTTTCTGAGATTAAACCCATTTTTTGATTATAAGATTTTTAGTTATACGAGTGTGGCTGTGGCCTATAATTAACACCCTGTCAATGGTGTACTGTAAAATTTGTGACTTTAACCAAAAAAACAAAAAAAACGTCAAGAGTATAGACATAATGTTTTTGAGTAACTGGTATTACCGTCGTCCTGTTATGCTGCATAATCTGAGAGAAGATTATTCTAGATCTGTTATGCGGCTTAATTTGAGAGGAGATTATTCTGAATATGTTATACAGCTTAATATAAAAGAAGGCTATTCAAAATCCGATATCTGAACGAAGCCATCTGAATAAGGCTTGTCGGATGGTTAATTTGGCCAAGCCAGGTCCCAACGATATAAAATGTGCAGTTATGTCCTGATAAGGCTATCTAAATTAGTATGTACATACTTATATTCTACGTTCAAATTACACCGAACTTCGAGTGAGGATTCCATGGCATCTTTCTACGTGGTTCATCCACCGGTGCATGAGCTTTTCTTTGGTTAATTATTTGAATAACTTATGTGTGCATGACCATAATTTTGTAAAATACTGCACATATAGATAAAAAAGAGGGCAAGCGGCGAGGCAAACACGCACATCACATAATAAATTCCTAGCAAGCTAGCCATTTAGGGCGACCACAAGGTCCACAACTGAACTTGTTTTGGAGAGAGAGAGGAAGTATCTCAAGCAGCCTCCATCAAGCAGCTCAACTGGACCTAGCTCAATTATGTCATCCCTTGGTTTATCCCGCTCACTCGACTGCCCTCTGCCCCTCCGTGTGCGCCGAATCCCTCAAGAGCATGGGCAGCTTGAAGCACATCATTCAACCCCCTGGGGAGTTGGTATTTTCGGCACAAGCAGACCACTCCCATGTTGTTAAAATAGCATTTTAGAGCCCATTAACGTGATTATGGCCTGGTTTAACCACCCATCTACAAAGAAAAGCTAAATTAAGGGAGAAACATGGAGACAAGCATCGAAAGAGCCTCTTTCGGAGAATGACTGCGTATATCTACTCTATCTAGATCCCACCTTGGCAGGACTTGACTTACGTTAGTATTGTTGCAGAGGCATGGAAACTAGTAAATAAGTCTTGTAACCATACAACATATGGAAATATTAACCATGTAGATGATCATAAGGTTGAATGTCAAATATGAAGCTCAACATAGCATGCAATCAGAAAAGGCAAGGTGACCATCAAAGACCCTGCAAGAGTGGCATGAGAGAAAAGTTACCAACTTTTTTAAAATAAAATAAAATTTTTTAAAAAAAAAACCAACACGAAGATCCGAAGAAAGCAATCACGCTTAAGAGCCAACCAGTCATCTAATACAAATACCTCTTCACCTTCACAAAGAGAGGGCTATGCGCACTTCTGTTGATTGTCGGACAAGGCTAGAGACGAACTATCTCCGACAACCGTTGTTCATAACAGAATATTTATGAAATTATATCAGGCTGTGGATTGGAAAGAAAAAATACGAATATCAGCTGATTACAGCCTTACAGAATCAAACTGCAAGAATACATCACAACCTCAACAACTGTGATTTAAAAACATCTTATCAGATAATGGTGGCCCCTACAAGAACTAAGAAACATACAACATATTTACAAAATAGAAAATTCAACAAATATAACTTCAGAGTGAGAGAGCACAGGGTAGTTGATCATACCATAATTAAGCACATATAAGAATTAGATGCGGAGTTTTTTCCCAGGCACCACATCGTCATCATACAGGCCTTCATCCTGGCCTTCCTTCTCAGCTTTCTTTCTTGCAAGAATCCTGTTAATCTTGTGCAGGTCATTCGTGAGCTTCTGATCCTTGTTCTGTTTCCTTGTCTTCCTTCCATCTTGCATTTTTACTCCAAACTGAAATGCTGCCTTTGGCATTGCCTCCTTTTGTTCATTGTATTTAGCCCACTCCTCTTCAGTCTCAAAATCCCACCTGTGGAGCCGACCCTTAGCCTGTAAAAGAAACAGAAATTAGGTAGCGTCGGCCAAGTTCACCAGGATCTGCAAATTATATCGTTGGCTTAAGTCACCGATATCACCAACCTTTCTACATTATTGATATTTAAATAGTCATGTTTTTATTTTAGAAATGTAAATAACGCTTGCAATCATTTTAACATTTTAAAAAAAAATCAACAAATTTGTGTACTCATAAGGGAATGGCATATTCATTGGATGTCTACTACCAGAGATGGTGGGAAGAAGGAAGAAAAAACATGAATTAAAAGGTGTACTCCTAATTTTTTAAAAGAAAATTACAGTAATAGAATGATGGGACAACATCAGCAAACAACAGATGTACCAACCACATTTCTCAGAATGCCAATAAAATCGATACCCAAGACAAATAAGACCAGAAAATGTTGCAGAGACAAAGGCAGAAAACTAGAGAAGAAAAAGGCATACAGCTAAAAACACCTAGGAATCAAAATTGTGTGATTCGATCATCAGGGTAATTACTCATTATTTGAGGGCCCAGTTACTTGAATGGAAAATAATGGAAAACTCGACAGTCTTGATTGATTCTGACCAGAAACAGTTATAATTACACAAACTATATAGTTGGAAATGTAGGGTCTTAGCTCATGCAAATACTAGAAAGACAAATATTAAATACATTAACGTTAAGTGAACAATTCAAAGGTCATCAGCACCAACATCTTTTTCTATTAAATTTTGGACAAGAATATAAGCTTCTGAAGAAAAACAATAGCAAGGGAATCAATAATCAGTAATGCACAAATGTAGAACCATTCAAACCAAGATGTTTTTAGCGCAAGTAAACTTTTGAATGAACGCACTACAGGAAAAAAACACTATGATCACATAACAAACAAAAAAAAAACATCTTGAAATCATAAAGAGAAAATAAGGATTGCAGCATCTAATGACTAATTTAGACATCAAAGAAATCTTCAAAACGACGTAGGTAGTCAAAAAACAAACATACTACTGAAAAAGAACATTCCATGCATACGCTGAAAAACCAAAAAACTCGAGAAGAAACGAAAGAAAAGACCACAGTATCTGATATACAAAAGTCACACAACAGCTTGTCGTTAAGGTTCATAAAAAAAAAAAAAATCTTGTCGTTAAGGAGAGGAGAACTGCAACTTACCCGACCGCCCATATCCATTTTTGATAAATCACCTTCGTCATCACTATCTACGATCTCCCTGTTGTATTCTTGATAACCAGGATAGCATTCGGAATAACTTTCAGAAATAAAGTTTGGATCTTTCTCGCGAGCATCTTTTTCTCTTAATTGTTGAAGCCTGTAATCGTCGCGTTTGAAAACTGAACCTAATCCACGATCCTTGTCCTCTTGAGTCATGAAATTTGGATCTTGGGGTACATTTGCTCCAGCAAGCACGTCATATTCTTGAACATTTTGCTGCATATACTGGTCAGGATAATTCAGTTGCTCAGAGTATTGGTAATGCTGCCACTCTGCTGGGTAGCTAGCAGCTACAACTTGAGCTTGAAGAGCATCATATCCATTCTGCAATATAGAAGACCAACATCATATGAAAAGATGCACCAACTCCCTATTTGTTTTTTAAAAAAGAAAAAAATATATATACAAAGAAAGAACTCAACTGTCTGCTGCCAAGCCTGAGTAGTATCAGGAGGGACAGGACCATAAACAGGTTCATTAAAGTAGGATGGCCTCTCCTTGTTTCTTGGAGACTCTTCCATGTCTTCAGACAGGGGACTCTGACTCATGTCTTTGCTAGGAATAGCATAGTCGATGCCTTCTCCTATAAATATATCATCTTCTTCAATTCTAGCAACAGGAGGAGGTTTTTCCCTGACATCATAATTGTCCTTGCGGGGAGGCGGTGGCGGCAAAGTTTCTCTTACAGGATGGTGCTTCAAAATTCTACCATTATCTTGAATAGGCTCTTCATCATGATCAGCAGTAGTTAATTTTCCTTTAACAGAATAACATTGGATAAATCAGCAAAATAGAATTTCCGGACATTAAGGAAGAGAGAACAAAAGTAAATTTGTATGATTGCAGATTAACCTGATGACAAACAGAAAGAAAATCTCCCCTAATAGCAAAGTTTTAGTTCCAAACCGAGCCAATTTTCATTAAACTCATATCCCTGTATGTGTTGACCGTGCTGTTCGTGTCGCACCAACTGTACCGACACATTTATTCCTATTTTTCAAAAGTAAAAAAGAAAATATAAAGTTATGTAAAAATTTCAAATTAAGGTTTTTGGCACTTCCTATGCCGGTTCGTGTCATGCCAATAATTGCCAGACAAGGCACGTGCCATCCGGCAAAAGCCATGCCGAATGGCACATAAGTGCATGTAGAACAATTTCTCAATATCTATGCTGTCTTAATAAACAAACTATACAAAGTGATTTATCCCGTGACATTGTGGCCAGCAAAATAGCATGTTCACAAGCAAAATGTCAATTATTGTACCAAATCTAACATATTTCTATTCCATTACAAAGTCAACAAATTTTAAGCGACAACAAACAGTTTTGAATTCTCCCGAACAAATAAAGAACATCCAATGTTCGAAGAGATTCATCACTAACACGTGCCACGACAAAAGAATATGATTTCATAATCAAAGGACAAAAAGGTGAGGTTTTGAAAGTTTGGCTCAACTGAAAAGAATAGTTTTATTAAGTCGAGGGACTAAACTGAAACTTTGAACCCATTAAACATAAATTAAAGGTAAATACAAAAGTCAAGGTTAGACTATATACATTGACCATTCAGCAGGAAAGAATTGCATGCAGTAGCGCAGGTTTAAAGTTAGAGGTAATCATGCGTATCAATAGGAATATATCATGTCTAAAAAGGATTATATAGTTTGATAGCAAGTTGGACATCCATAACAATAATAATAGTATTAAAAGGACCATGCACTAAGAAAAATTAAGCATATTTCTAGTACAGCAATGCAAATCACTTCAGAGATATCTTATAGACAAACCACCCATCCAAAACACCTGGAACTTTCCACTAAGCTAGTTCTCCTTCTCTCAAATGATTAATAAACCCAGCATTTTCATCCTAAATATACTTGAACCCAACAATTAACAAGCCTCTTTCTACAATTTAGAAGACAACCACACTCTAAATCTGAAATAGCAAACATGCAAACTAGTTGAGTTTTGCACGACATACTTTGCTTCCTAAAAACTTGTTGCACTAAGAGAATCACGTACCTTTTGATTCTTTATCCTTTTTCTTTTTCTTCAGAACTTTTCCTGACGACCCAAGGCGAAGATAAGACATTATCTTAGCAATTCTATCAAGAACAGACCCATCAACATTTACGGTAACCATTTCCTGCAAAAGATGTACGCGTAACCACTCAGGTTTAGGAGAAGCAGCAAAAGCAACCTGTCCGGGAAAGTAAGCAAACCTCAGGAACTGGACAATCGTCTTTACTTCTATGCAGAGTAGTAGGAATGTCGTGAAACTTGTCTTCCTGCAAACAAAGAAACTCAACTTGACATTTACAAAGGCTTACACAGATTAGGAATAATAAAATGGATTCATCTAGTCCAAGGTTTTCCGTGCCGTGCCGAATCGAGTATCGGTAAATCCAAAATTGGGCACGTGCCGACCGTGCCGATCCGTATAAATTTATTATATTTAAAATATTAAAAATTATTTAAATAAAAAAAAGTAATTAATTGATTGAATAAAAAAAAAAAAAATAAAATGTAAAGATTCTAATTAAAATCTAAAACAGGATAGTATGAATTTATTTCGTGTGATTTCGTACATTTAAATTCAAGACGTGCCGAACTTTGCTGGATAATAATATTATTTTTATATTTTTAATTATATATTATAATATATTTTTTTAATTTTTAAAAGGTATTTAATTTAAAAAAAAAGAAATAGGGTCACACGCCGCGCGCGACCGGCAGCAGCGCTTTTCAAAAAAAAAAAACAAAAGGTCGCCCGCACGCGGGCGACCAGCCCCCCCCAAAAAAAAAGGAGATCGAGGGAGAGAGAGAGAGAAATCGAGATCGAGAGAGAGAGAGAAAGGGAGGGAGTGAGGGAGAGACAGAGAGAGGCGGGGGCCGGTGCCGGAACCGGCCGGCTCCGGCACGTGCCGGGCGGCACCGCTTGATCTAGTCCACCATTGTCACATACCAGCCGTATCAATTATTTTAACTGTCAATTGCTTATACATGAACCTACATATAGAGAGCAATTTGGGATATAATGTAATAGGATGCAATGTGAATGCAACATGAAATCAGAAATCAAAGGTACATTGCGAACATCCCACCGCATGACCAGACCACCCAGTCAAGCATAAACATGCTCAAGACATGGAATGTACCCGCTGACAATGACCAGAAGATTAAACTATTAATAGGTGAGCAAGATAACAATTAAATCCAATCTCTTCTTCAACATTATGGCAAACTTTGAGGAAATGCACAGTAATAATATCATAAGAACAGCAAAAATCGAAGCGTGTACCATTTTGAAAAAACGTTAGGCATCAATATTACAAAATTCAATTCTTTAATATCTTTACTTGTATTTACTATGTGAAAATATGTATGAGAGCTGCAACATGAAATTTTTCTTTCAAATGACTACAACATATTTTCGCTAAAAATTTTAAGAATTCAACATAGACTGCAATATTTTGGCTAAATTCTTTAAGAATACAACATAATATCATAAGACTAGTAAATTTCCCAGATAGTGGAAATTAGCATAACAACATTACGTACACGTACACATATTACAAGGTTATTTGTGTAATTTCTTCGGTTGAAGTTATAGGCTGGAGTTATTGCAGAACTGAAGAGACATCCAAATAATAAGTCTTCTTTAGTATATGCATCAACCAAACTGAAATCCAATGTTTCTTTTTACCTCTACTTTTCAATCAAATTGCAATGACAAACAAATCAACGGTGAAGAATATATGGAAAGGTAGCATAGTTTATACCCAAAACAATACTAGCATTGTCATAAAACAATTTCAATTTTTATTCATCTATTACTTTCATCAGATCTACATAGAGGAGAAACCTTTCAAAAGACAAGTATGTTGTGGACAGTCAAGACAAGAAAAGAAAGAGAGGAACTTGAGTTCTCACCATGTTAAAAATATACACCATCTTCCCAGGGAGGAACATTTCACTAGCCCTGCTCACAATTTGAGGCTTGACAATCCACTGATAGACAGACTGCAAAACACTCTAGCATTAAAACTCACCTCTATATGTCACAAACCAAGAGACAAGCAACATTACTTCATATGTTAGTAAATGAATATCAACCCACCTTGGCTGTTGTTGTGCGGAATGACACAGGCTGATCATCCTTTGATGCCCTGCGTAGTAAAATGAGATTAAAGTTGAACAAGTGAAACAAAGAAGTTTTCTGCAGCAACAATAAAACACAAATAAATATACTCTATCACTAAGAAAAAGTATAGCCTCCACTATAATCTTTTCATACATTTTTCTTTCAACTAAAACAGATAAAGAAAAAGCAGTACCGAGACTTCCCATCTTGTTCATCATCATCATCACCTGCTTTCTTCTCCATTTCTTTTTTAACCTTGTCAAGTAAAGCATAATCCAACCCTTTCACCAAGTGTGTATGCTCCAAGTCCCCTAAAGATTTTAACAGAACGAACAGAAGCATGAACAAGTTGCATCACATAATCCTATAACATGTGAGAACATTGTAATACATAAAAAAGATAATGGTCATATTACATATACGTATCACGTCAGTAGAACCGTTAAATATGAATCCTTATATTAAAGCATTGTATCTTGCAATCGTAACAGCGTAGAAGGCTTAGAAAAGTTAGGAGTGAGGTGAACAAGAAAGAGCTCTATGTGTTAACTCATGCTCCCTGCTTCACCAGCATCGGGATGTTTTCTTAGTATGAATAGGCATCCAATGAAATCTGTCAAAACTTGCTTTTTTCAGTATTTTGCGAAGAAACTGCGTCTGCATAATGCAAACTCATTTTATGGGCTAATTCTGGATGCCCAAATGAGAGACTCAAAAACGTTGTAGAAAATAAGGCAGGACAATGATTAGAAGCTCACCGGAGCCTCCAATAAGAGACATTATTCTCAATGTTTTTAAAGTGTTATAAAAAAGTGGGAGCTTCACCATTACTCATCATATGTTATATAAACCTGTGAATAGTCATTATTACAAATCAAGCTTCCATCACAGTTCATAGCTGTTAAATAATAACTTACATTAGTCTTCGTTAACTAAAAGCATCACTCCGTGTAGTCAAGCACCTACTTAGGATCAATTTTGAAAACTAATACACTGTTTGAAAATTACTTTCTCAGGTAAATGATGTCAGTTAAGCACGTGGATGCATGCCAACACCACACGAATATATATATATATATATATATATATATATATATATATATATATATATATATATATAATCAGATATGTACAGGGGTAAGATGAGAAACCTTCAAGGGCCAATATGCATCACATGATAAAATGTGCCCTTTCGTCTTGCTTTGTAATAGTGCTCCAAAGTAAATACGCACATGTGCCATTGCATTAGCATTAGTATGTTCCTAGCACTTCTAAGAATCTGTATTACATTTTGCCACCTTGTCTACAGGCCTGGCCACAACATTTTTGGGTTCGCTATAAATGAGGAATAATATAATTATGATGGTCATGAAAAATAAGTAAAGAATCCACAAGGCAATCTTCCATGTGCGATCACTAAGCTCTTTAATATTCATTCTGATCCACTTACATATACATAGACAAAAGTAGCAACAACAACAATTAACACTGAAAGCAAAAGAGAAGATATGTATTTTATGGTTCATTAAGTGATTACTGACTATTAATACTAACCTCCGAGGTACTTGCTTTTCTCAATGGATAGCTTAAGTGCATCAGCAGCCCTAAAACAAAAAATCATAGTTAGCAAGATATTGTGAATCAATGATAACTGTAGGTGCAGTATATACACCAAGAACTTAGACATGTTCTTTCAATATAGAAAAATGCAGATATACATATCACCTTAGTTCAACCGCCCCCGGTGGAGCCACCGCATGAAATGAACCAAGCTCTGTTGACTCATAGTCAGGATTTTGATCCTCTCGCCGCTCCTTTGCACGGTCTCGATATTTGGGTGGTTCCACTTCTTCGCGCTTTTCTTCTCTACATAGCATAATTAACAGTATTTAGCATTTCCATTGGACACAGGAGCAATTACAAACTTTTATGTTAAACCTCTCCTATACTAATTCACAAAAATTGTTGATACTCATAGGCCAAAATTTAGTAAATGCCCCTTCACTATAGACCTTTTTGGGCGCTCATACCTTCACTTATTTTGGACCTTTCATACCCTTTACTTCAAATTTAGGAACGCGATGTCCTTATTCGATTAATTAGACAGACACGCCACTAATTTTGCTGACGTGGCACTAATTAATATTTTTATTATTTTTTTAAACATTAGTTGGACAATTAAAAAATACCCATGTTTATATTAAAAAAATAATTAAATAATTACTTAAATTGGTGGCCACATCAGCGTAATTAACACCTACAATTCTCTGGGGGTATCGGATCCCAAAACTAAATAATAAAGGGGTATGAAAGTTTCACGAAAATAGTATAGGGGCATGAGTGGCCCAAAAGATACATAGTAGAGGGGCATTTACTAAATTTTGGCCATACTCATACTAATAGTGACTGAATGGGCCTTAGCTTAAGGTTTTCTTCAAATATTTATGTAGGAAATGCTAATAGTAATAGTGAAGGAAAGCTATCATACTTAGCAGTTCCATTGCATAAAGTAACTATTGCACAATTTTCATTTTCAAATAGCTATTAGCACTCAAGAGTTTAGTAAAACCTCTCAGAATTCTATTTTGCAGAATGCAGGTGAGAAAAATATTAACAGTGACTGGTAGATGATTCCTAGTTCTCCTCAAGTTTATTGCAAAGAAAGTTTAAAATCTTACAACACAAAAAAAGAGGGAATCAAGGATCCAAAAATCATTTGTCAGCTTAGTAACTCATCCATTACCACAAAGATCTCATTATAATTCCAACGTACCACCTCATGAAATGGCAATTCAAATCATCTGTCTGCTTGGTAGCCAAACAAGGAAGATCGAGATTTACATTATTAAAGACCCATAAAATATTTTCATATCTAACATATCACTTAGACTAGTGGAGGTTCCATTTTTGCAAACATGCAAACATTATTTCAGCAAAAGAAGCAGAGGAAACGATTAATGTAGCCTACACCTCCTTAAACAAATTCGAAGCATCACAACTCTGGTAAAACCTCTGAGAATAACAAACAGTACCAATATACGAAAAGTTTAATTGATAAAGCCACATAGAATACAAGGAGTTGCGTGAATGACTGCATGTAGTTTAAAAACAAGGTTACAAGAGATCATACAGGTGATTATACAAGTTAAACGCTATTTGAATGCAAACCAACCAGTTGCAAATGCAATTTCACACTTTTAGGCTTAAACATCCAAAACATCAACCCTGCCAGCTCAAACAGTCATTTGAAGTTGAAGGAAGATAGGTACCAGTAATATTCTATACATAGAGATCTCCCGATGAACTCAAATATTAGAAAGGAAAGAGAAACCTTTTGATGCAACATTACAGTAAAAGACGTTATATCAATCTAGGGGTTTGGTCCAGTCCAGTCCGGCAAGGCTGCGAAACGGTTGGCCCAACAAACTCCAGCCCAGCCCACATCATCCTCCCTTACCTAATACACCCTCAACCCTGCCTGCGCGCTGCAATCTCATTCACTCACCTCTCGACCCATCACCCATCCTAACCCTAATTTCTCCAGTTTTTCTGAAATTCATTGATCCCTCTTTTCTCGCCTAGTCTACCATGGTACCACAGTCGGCTGGAGCTAGAGCTGCTGTCTTGCGGTCTTGAGGCTGTGCTGGAGCCTGGAGTTGCTGTAGCTGCTGTCCTCGCTGGCCTGGAGCTGATGTCCTCGCTGGCCTGGAGCTGATGTCCTCGCTGGCGACGCGCCGTTGACAACTCCTCTGCTCTGGTTGGAGCAATTCCCTAACGCTTGAAGTGAAACCTCAAACCTCTTAAGTAATCAATCTCCTTCTTCATTTCTAGTTTCCAATGGCCCTCCGAGCCATTAAGTTTCAAAGCCTCAACTGATCAAAGTTCAATTAATTCAATTTTAATCATATATAATATATATATATATATTATAATATATATATATATATATATATATATATATAACCAACTAATACATGTTTGTTTCACTTGTTTCAGCTTCACCGCTTCAGGAATCTCTCTGGACCATCTGCTTCCAGCACTTGAATTTCCATTTGACGATTTATACGGTCTCATGCGGTAACTGAGTTAAACTGAGCTAAGCGATATTCTGTTGACTAATTACTTAATTAATTAGTTTTACTATTGTACTTATATTTATTCTTGTATTTTGCATTGCTAGTATTTCTGTTAGATTGTATTTGTTTTATATATCGTAATATTTGTTTATACAATATAAGCATGATGGTTTGAAAACAAAAAAAAACTAGATTTATTTTTCAATAGAAAAACAAGAGGAAGTAGTAGATTCTCATAAAGCCATGATAGCTCATGATGAGGAAGTAGGAAAGCCGGTTGATAGTTGGAGGACATCTTATTCAATCTCCAACTCCAAGGGTGGTAGATTCAAAATTTTCTTCTATAGAGCGTGATCCCAGTTTACGCAAGCCTATCTGGGAATATCCAACGTGATGAGATAAGAAGGGCATATTTTAGATTTGGTCCATATCAAAGCCATTTGGAGAATTTTCCATTCTCTACAGATAAGCATCATCGTCGCTTTCAGCTTCTTGGTATCGTGAGTTTTCCTTGGCTTTGAGCAATTCTTCCTTCAAAAGATGCCTGCTTAATTGTTTGCATTTGCTACCTATTTACTGAACGACCAAAGTGTACAAAAGGTTGGGATGCATTGTAACAATCATTGGCTTCATAATTGGAAAAAAGTTAAAATGGGAAGAATTGTTGCGTTTCTTCAACATGTAAGGACTTGATCCATTGTTTCTCAGCACAATAATGCAATGAGAAATTCTGCTGCGTTGATGAACCAACCAATCATATTGATAAGGTGTATTCAAAAGCAATTCTGAAAAGGAGATTAATGGGAGAATTGCCTACGAGTTAAAACTTCAAATAGATGTAGCTCGATTGGCTTTCATTCAAGGATTAGCTTTTCGAGGTCATGACGAGAGGCTTACTTCAAACAACCGGGGCAACTTTCTTGAGTTGATTAAATACATATCGACATATAATCATGATGTTACAAATGTTGTTTTAGAAAATGCTCCTGGAAATGCAAAATACATATCCCCTAACATTCAAAGAAGATTTTGCATACATTTGCAAATAAAGTGCGCAAACATATTAGAGAAGAAATTGGGGATTCCAAATTTTGTATTATTGTTGATGAAGCAAGTAATGAAGCTAAAAAAGAACAAATGCCACTTATTTTAAGATTTGTTGACGTTAATGGCTTAATTCAAGAAAGGTTTTTTGATATGGCTCATGTTAGAGACACATCATTCGCCACTTTGTTTTCTGCAATATGCGCAATTCTTTCTACTCATCATCTTAATATTCAGAATATCCGAGGACAAGGTTATGATGGTGCTAGCAACATGCGCGGTGAATGGAGAGGATTGCAAGCACTTGTTCTCAATGAGAATCTCCAGGTTTATTATGTGCATTGTATGGCTCATAGACTACAATTTGCTCTAGTTGCAGCTGCTAGAGAGGTGCATCATGTTCACGAATTTTTTACAGATTTATCTTTATTATTAATGCTGTCGGTGCATCTTGCAAGCGTCATGATGAATTGCAAACTTCCCAAGCCAGAGAAGTTGCTCGCAAGATAGCTAATGATGAAATTGAAACAGGAAGGGGCGCTAATCAGATTGGCACTCTCAAACGAGCAGGCGATACTCGTTGAAGTTCTCATTTTGAATCTATTTGCAGCATCCTTAATATGTAACAATGCTTGTTTGTTATGTCTTGAAAGCATTAATAAGGATGGCTCCAACTAAATAAAACAAGAGGGACGCTAGTGCAGCATTGAAGAAGATTACATCTTTTGAGTTTATTTTTTTAATCTTGATTTGATGAAAGGCACGCACTCTGTGTATGTCCAACGAAGCTTGTCAAGCTTTGCAACAAAAGTCTCAAATAATTAATAGAATGCCACATGCAGTATTGTCATATGAGTATCAATAGGCTATAATTCAGATCTGAGAGAGTAATGAGGTGAGTATCGATTTATGTTACATAAAGTGTCTCAGAGTCTTTCTGCACTGAAAGTGACAATGAAGGCTGGTTCCAGATTGTTGATGCTTCTCATTTTGAAGTCGCAGCGTAGGGTAGTCGAATGTGGAGTCATATGTACGACGAGTTCGAGCACTTATTATCCATTTGCTTGAATCCGTGCTTATTAAGTGGACTAAGTAGAACCATTCATCAGTCTGCAATGAGATAGTAACAAAAGACAAACGAGCGATGTCAATGGAGCTCTTAAGCCTTAGTGGTTGCTTTAGATGCAAGTGACGATACAACATTCTTTTTGAGTATTGGAGGCCTCTATAGTGCCTCTTGCTAAAGACTATTATCCAAACGAATTTACAGTTCATGAATTGGTGTGTTTGGAATATCAATTGAGACATTTTCATATTGATCGTCTTAGTGAACGACAGATGGCTTGTTAGATTTGTCATCTATTGCAGAGTTATGCCAACGGTTAGCATAAATGAAGAAGTGCAAGAGCTATCATCTGGTTGATCGGTTGATTCGTCTTGTTTTGACTCTTCCTGTGTCTACTGTAACTAGTAAGCGTGCATTTTCTGCTATGAAAATTGTAAAAACCAGGTTGCGCAACAAAATAGAAGATAAATTCCTTGCCGACAGTTTGGTTCTTTATATTGAAAAGGAAGTTGCAGAAACATTTAGTTTAGATTCAATACTTGATGATTTTGTTTCTGTAAAAGAACGTTGTTCACAATTTACAATTAGATAGATGTTATTTGTCTTGTGCTGGTTATATATTTGACAAACTTTAAATTTTTTGTCTAATGTATTTGCCCTCCCCCACTCCAAAATTCTGGATCCGCCACTGGGAAGTTGCACGGTTCTTCATGTTGCGTTCGAGTAACCGCCTAACTTTAACATACAAGCTATTGAACAAGTTGTTTAGCCAAGCAGCTAGTAACCCTAATTTAGCTTATTCTACAATCTAGCTATCTACAAACGAAAGTCTTGATCAGTAAAAAAGAAATCACAAATTTTCATAAATCAACATAAAAGAAAATAAGGTAGAAACTTACTTCCGCCGTATCATCTTCTCCTTGTAATTCCTTTTCGACGACATCTCGAATACCCAGATTACAATAAAATTTCTGCAAACACATCGCCATAAACATGGGTGGATCAACTATATAGCGAGTGGGGTCAATTGCCCCGAATCAAATACTGTGAAACGAAGGCGCCAAAGGCGATCATAAATACCTCGCTCGGCGGCAGGAATCGGAAACCGGAGGCAGAGCAATCACGGGAGGAGGATATTAAGTCGGCTGGAAAAAATGGTCTGGACAGTGTGTCGCTGAAACGGACAGACGATTGATTTAGATAAAGAATTGCGGCTTCAAAGCTAATTGGGCTACGACATTTATGTTTAGGCTCGCTGGACTTAGATTTCTATTACTTGCTTTGTGAACTGTAAAGCTTTTGTTATTTGAATGTTATACACTATGAAAAAAAAAAAAAAACTTGCTGCGTATTTTTTTACATCTAAAATTATATTATAAATATATGATATTTAAATAATCTATTTTATAAAATAATTTAAAATATATAATATGTTTTTATATAAAATATACTTTTCAAAATATACCGATACATGATATTATATATATACACACACATGCAAAGGGAGGTTTGATGGTGTTATATTCAAATATTTAATAGTTTAAATACTTTTAAATTATATACTATAATTTATATAATTATTGTGTGGCTTATATTATGCAGAAAGTTATAAAATTGTAAACTTTATTCTCTTATGTATATCATTTATATAATTTTAGATAATATTCTTTTTACTTGCGGATTTATCTTTCTATATTTTCTTAAGATTTTATTTTCTATTCTCCTTATAAATTTTATCTAATAGATTGGTATATTTGGATAATTAAATTTTTTTTTTAATTATAAAGAGTTATAACTTTTACTAATTATGATTTAAAAATAATTTCTTATTTTTTGGGCACACTCATCTTGCTGGCACATTCTCTAGTGTGTGTATATAGTATGGTGAAAACGATCCAAGTTCAAGTAAGTTCGGCTCGATTGGTTTAGCTGAAACTCGACTTCGCTCGATTACATCAACTAAACTACGCTTTGACCCCGACGTGCCGAGCTTAACTTGAGTTCAGCTCCATTGCATGAATTGGATCAAGCTCGAGTCGAGCGTGAACTCGTACACACTTAAGTAATTTTGTTATAAAAAATACTTGAATAAAATAGAAAAGTTCGTTTAATTACTCGAGCTTGATCTGTGCTCGAATTCGTCTCAAGCTCGGCAATACTTGAACTCGAGCTGAATTTAAATGAATTCAAGCCCAAGTTACTCATAAGCAGTCTAGTTCGTTTTCACCCATAGTATATATATATATATATATATATATATATATATATTTAATATTATGTAACTAACTCATGTCGACCTAAAAATAGCTTTCTTCATGTTGATTTTCAATCCCTGATCATTCACAGATTGATCGAATGTTAGACATAACCGCTGCGGTATTAACGAGTAAAAATTGAGCTAGCACGAGACTTTTCAGCCGATAACACGTGTATTTGTTTCACTGTTGAATCATATGTTGATTCGACGCCGAAACATCGACATGAGAAAGAATATATATATATATTATAGAGAGAGAGAGAGAGAGAGAGAGAGAAGAAGAGAGAGAGAGAAGAGCGAGAGAGATTGAGAGAGGAAAGGTTATTTTCAGCCTCGACCTGAAATAGCCTATTCTCAGCTTAAACATCTCAGCCGTTGATCTGCTTGATCTAATACGGTTGATATTTAATTTAAAATACTTAACGAATAACGATTCACGCCGTTAAGTGTTAAAATTAAATCTCAGCCGTTAGATTAAACAAATCAACGGCTGAGATGTTAGCCTGAGAATAGACTATTCTCAGGCCTAGCTGAGAATATATTAATATATATAATAATATCAATGGCTTAAACCGGAATGGGCAATAACCTAGAGGCCGCAATAGCCCAGTCCACTCATGCCACGTCAATATTTCTCCCCTCTTCTCCTCCTCTTTAAAACCCCAACTTATAAACCCCCTTCTTCCATCCCCCGCGCCGCCATTTCTTCTCCCCTTCTAAAACCCTAACCCAAACTCACTTCTCACCCATGGGAAAGCACAAGAGCCCTGCTGTCGCCGTTGCCGCAATTGACGCCGCCGACGAGGACGATGATCCGGCGGCGAAAGACTACCTAATCAAGCCGCAGAGCTTCACTCCGTCGCTCGACTCCTCGACGTGGCCTATTCTGCTTAAGAACTACGACCGCCCTTAACGTGTCGTACCGAGAGGTCCACTTACACTCCGCTTCCGCCGGCCAACACCGCGATGATAGCGTTCCTAACTTTATGCCGAAGTACCGTTCGAGATACGGAGCGTAATCAAACCTTCGACAAACGTCGATAAGATCCCTTCTCTCACGAACGCTCGCTCAGCGTGGGATCAAACGGATCCGTATAGGTCGGAGAAGACTGGGCATTCAGAACCCTTGATCCGAAGGTCAACCGGCAAATTTTGAATCGACTGCATCGACCGACCAAAGCACGAGTCGTCGAGGTTAGATTATCTCCAGCAAGGCGCTCGGAGTAAAGAAGAGTATGTTTGTATCGCAAGATTGCATTCTGCTGTTCCTGATGCAGCTAAAGTCGCGCGCGCGCTCGAAACTCTGACCGGTGCCGTTTTCCAGCGTCCTCCACTTATTTCTGCCGTTAAAAGACAACTCAGGATTAGAACTATTTATGAGAGTAAAATGTTGGAGTATGATGCTGATAAACACTTGGTGGTTTTCTGGATTTCATGTGAGGCTGGTACCTATGTTCGAACCATGTGTGTTCATCTGGGGCTTTTGCTGGGTGTTGGAGGTCATATGCAGGAATTACGGAGAGTTCGGTCTGGTATACTTGGCGAGAATGATAATATGGTGACTAGCAATAGATAGTATCTTGAGATGCTCAGTGGGTTTATGATAATTATAAAGATGAGAGTTATCTCCGGCGTGTTGTGATGCCACTAGAAGTTGTGTTAACGAGTTATAAGAGGCTTGTTGTGAAGGATTCTGCGGTAAATGCGATTTGTTATGGTGCTAAGCTTATGATTCCTGGGTTGTTACGCTTTGACAATGATATTGAGAATGGGGAAGAAGTTGTGTTGATGACTACGAAAGGGGAAGCTATTGCATTAGGGATCGCAGAGATGACTACATCTGTGATGGCGACTTGTGATCATGGAGTGGTGGCGAAGATTAAGCGGGTTGTGATGGACCGTGATACCTACCCAAGAAAATGGGGACTTGGCCCAAGAGCATCTATGAAGAAGAAGCTGGTTGCTGAGGGTTTGCTTGATAAACATGGGAAGCCTAATGAGAAGACTCCTGCCGAGTGGCTTCGTAATGTGGCCATTCCTGCCGGTGGTGATAATTTAATTGCTAAAATTGCTGCTTCAGGGACTGCAGAACCACCGAAAGTGAATGATATTGTGAAGGTTGAAGAAGTGGGTAAAGAAGAAAAGAAAAAGAAGAAGAAGCGGGAAGTGGCGGAAGGAAATGGGGAGAGCCCTGTGCTTAAGAAGGTGAAGGTTGAGGATGTGGATGGAGAAGTGGTTGAGGCTGATGGGACTGCAATTGTTCTAGCAGAGAAAGGGAAGAAGGAAAATTCGAAGAAAGTGACGGCAGAAGTCGAAGAGGACATCGCGGCGGAAGAGAAGAGTGAGAAGAAGAAGAAGAAGAAAGAGAAGATACATGTAGGGTCTGATGGTGAGGTGAAGGAGAAAAAGAAGGAGAAGAGCAGCAAAGTGAAGAGTGAGCCGGTAGTATTTGATGAGGAGAAGGCTAGTGAGAAAAAGAAAAAAAAGAAGAAGAGCAAGGAGGGAAATGAAGATGAGGTGGCTGCCGATGATGCTGATATAAGTGAGAAGAAGAAGGACAAGAAGAAAAAGAAGCACCGAGATGTTGAGGAAACACAACAAGATGCGTAGGTAATGTGAAATTGTGGCTTTAATTTAAAGGAATGGCCTGTTAATTCTGTTGTATTTGTCTGTAGTATACCTTCGGCGGAAACTACTTTGTGATATCTGGCTCTGAATATCATGCGAATCAAGGAAGGAGATGAAGGTGAGGTGACTGCTGATGATGCTGATATAAGTGAGAAGGAGGACAAGAAGAAAAAGAAGCACCAAGGTGTTGAGGGAACACAACAAGATGCGTAGGTAATTGTGAATTGTGGTTTTAATTTAAAGGAATGGCCTGTTAATTTTGTTGTGCTTGTCTGTAGTATACCTTGGGCGGAAACTACTTTGTGATATCTGGCTCTGATAATATCATGCGAATCAAAGATAGTTGCCCATAGGTCCAACTAGTTTCCATGATGAAGGACCAAGGATATCATTGCCCATCATTTCACCTCCCCCCCCTTATGTATTAGAAAGCTTAGTATTTTGCTCATCAGAGAAGTTTCCATTTTCTGGTCTGCCTTTGTTGAATTAATATCTCCTTATCTGCATTTTTCAATTGCATCTTGGTCTGTAACCGAGCAGTATTACTAACAATTATTCAATAGGTAGTAATGTTTTTATGTCATTTCTGACTCTACATCCATTCTCATATTTTTTTAGTAATCGAAAGAATAATTTCCAAGTGTTAGCATGTTAACTTAGCTTTGTTTAAACAGCAACATATACGATTTCATCCTGCTTCTTTTTTCTTCCTTCTGAGATAAATTTGTCATTACTTTCTACTTTAAGGCGACAATCTTTCGACATACGGTTTAATTAGTTCGAAGAATTTCTAGTTATTAGATGGCGCTTCTTGTTGTCTTGTGTTCTCTGTTTGTACCTGTTATTTTGAATGAAGTCAAGATTATGATTGTCATATGCAACTGCATCTTCTAGAGAAAAACTAGCTAAAGAACTGTGGTCATATAGCTAAAAAAGCACGTGTTTCAAGCATTGCAGAATTTGAATATCACATTTTAAGAGCTGTTAGTATTATTAGAGGTCACAAACGGGCGGGGCGGGTCTGACCCGTCGGTGGGTCATACAGACAACGGGTTAACGGGTGTGGGTCGATGAGTAAATAAGTGAAATGAGTTCAGATTTAGCGGCCCGTATCCGCCCTTGGGTGTGCGGGCAGGTCTGCATGTACCCAGGTTATGACAGCCCCAAAAGCAACCCAAATCCTTTTCTTGTTGATTCATTTCAGCCATTCGCCTCATTGCTCAAATCTCGGTTCTGCAAGCTAAATCTAAACTTTACCTTTTCGTATATGATTCTCACCAAAAGTATGATGCATTGTAATATCATGCACCTAATATTACCTATTACGCAAATGAAGAACCAACTATTAGAGAACTTTGCCTGATTAAATAAAATAATTAATTCACAATTTATTGGATTTGCTCCGAGATGAAGGGGATGCAGTATCACACCTCGGCTTTTCTAGGTCTAAGTATTAATCTTCCAAAAAATACTTGTAAAATGATCACACTTGTAAATGATTCCGTCCTCATTTTATTCTTCCAAATAACCAACTAATTGAACACAAAAGATATTTTAACTCATTCTAGCTCACAAGGACAACAAAGATATGATGAAGATGATTAAACCTCGCATTAGAAATTTCTTTAGAATACGAATTAGAGGTCCTAGCATTCATCTAAGAATGCATATTTCAATGAGCATAATTACACATCCCATATCTGCAGAAGTTTCCCTTCTTGCACTTCTTCTTGCACCCTCCACAGTTACGAGGATCATACATTATCCCTACGCACTTCCCGCCGCAACATGTGCTTCCGAACCTGCACCGCCGGCCACACCGCCCACAGTTGAGGGCGTCAGTCTTGAGATTCACACATCGCTTGCTGCAGCAGTCCCTTCCCGGGCTTCCCTTCGCTCTGCAAACCTTAGGAAATCGATCGCACGTCATGGAAAATTTAGGGTTGTAAGGAGATGGATATTTAGGTTTGTATGTAGGGAATTTAGGGTATTTAGGGATGTATGGTGATGGATATTTAGGTTGGTATTTAGGGAATTTAGGTTGTATGGAGATGGATATTTAGGCTTGTATTTAGGAATTTAGGGTTGGTAAATGGAGATGTATATTTAGGCTTGTATTTAGGGTTGTATGGATATGGATGGTAATTGTAGCTCTTCATGCCTCTACCAAGATTCTCAAGGCCAGTAGTGGTCTTATCTTGGATGTTTGGGAAGCCAAAGGAAGTGGAAGAAGAGATAAAAAATGCTACAATCAGGAGAATACTTCTTGATGCGGCCATTTTTAAGAATATTCTGAGAAAATGTATGTGAAGGTCGAAGGATTTTTTCAATCAACAATGGCGAGGTAATGATCGATATTTATAGAGTTTTTTGTAGCTTGCAGAGTTTAAAATTATAATTAATAATTTCTATCCACTGGTGTTTTTTGGATGAATTAAATCCAAGTTGCATACTGTCTTGCATGTTGTTTCCTCATTGCTTTAAAATAAACTCCAGAATTCACCACAAATTAGTTTGGTCAAATAGGAATTTTTTTTTTCAAGTCATGTATTTAGAGTTGACTTAGATTATTAAAGAATTTCATATTAGTTAGTTATTTGCTTTAAAATCATTATGAATTTAACATGATGATTTTCTTTTGGTTAAGAAAAAAAAATACAAGATAACAATCAACGTTTATGATACAATATTTGATTTTTTTTTTTTCGATGTTTATTAAATTATTATTTCACAGCAAAATTTAGCAATTTAATTTCGCTTTTTTTTAAGACTCAATATATTGGCACTTGGCATTCGAATTCGACCTTTTCATTGTATAATTAGGTGCTTTAACCGCACAAATTATCGCGGTCTTCTACACAAATATTTTTTTTTTTTCCTGAGATGACCATAAATATAAAACTTGTAATAAAGATACTTGAAATAGTTGAGGAAGATAGCTGTGATTAAACCATAAAAAGATAAATTAAGTAATCATGAAAAGTCAATCATAAAATGTCGCTGTCTAAATTAATATATATTTTCATTCTAATTATAAAATATTACTTTGACTTATGTTCTCGCATCCAATTATGTTGACTTGTCGACCCCTGTGTTAGTAAAGAAGATAGAATAGAGAAATTAGAGATCGCAAGTGCTACGCACGATTTCGCTGGTACATCTGAAATTCTTTCACAATAGTAGTAGCTGCGGCTGGCTGCTAACGGTGGAGATGGGCGAGTTCCATCGTCTCGAGATTTGTGTTAAGGCTTGATAGATAGGGCGGCACAAATGTTTATTCTTTTTCAAATATAGTGAATTAAAGGGGGCGTGTATGTGCCGGGACTCAATAATCTTCTTATTTCTGTTCAACTTTTTATATCATCAGTTATGCTGCTTTATGTGCAATGGATTATCCCTAGAATCAACATATCTGAATTCTAAAAAAAAGCGAAAAGCATAGCAAGCACTTATACTTAGTACCAACGAAAAATAATTTTTCAAGAGATCTTGATAGCTCTGATGCAATTAGAACCACTCGTATTGTATTTGGATATATATTACTCATACTCTATTTGTATATAATTCTGCTTGTACTAAAAATTATGATTATATGATTAGTAGCAGTTGATTATGGTCAATCGCTCTCTTTCCTCATCCATGGAAGTTTCTTTTGAGAATCCGTAATGCGAGCACACGTCCCCGTAGAAACCTTCACGTCCAGATCTCAAACTCGCTGGAAACCTTCACGTCCAGCTCCGTCCAACGGTCTGGAATCCGAGTACAGATTTTTCATGAACGAGGGCTCCTGCGATGAGATACAGAAAAATTTTTCTTCGAAAAATCTTACATAGAATTTTTCTGCGATGAGATACGCCTCCCAACCCGTCGAGCTAGCCGC
Source organism: Xerophyta viscosa (assembly GCA_002076135.1). Lineage (NCBI taxonomy): Eukaryota > Viridiplantae > Streptophyta > Magnoliopsida > Pandanales > Velloziaceae > Xerophyta > Xerophyta viscosa. Next base: position 57,519 of record MJHO01000166.1, on the reverse strand, counting down.
GCTCTGCTCCTCATCCCTGGAAGTAGGTAGCCTAGATATATAAGATGCAGTGGATCACATTGCTCTCAAACTCACCCTAGTAAACATGGGTTCAAGAAATAGTATGGGCCGGTCTTGGCCCGTACTATTTATGTGGACCACAGGCTCTTATGACATATATAGTGCACCCAGTCTGCAAGGCTAAGCCTATAGAGTTTGTGAAGAAAATCTTCATGGTACAATTACTTATGATCACTAAATATACTATTTTTTTTGGGGTCTATGACCGCTAAATTCTATTTCTGTCCTATATCTCGATCGAAAATAGAACAGTACGGTAGTCTCTCCTACCCCAAATTTGTTGAGATTCGAACTACCGACCTATCATTAATAAGTGACAGACCACGATCATCTTATAGCACATAGTCCTACTAGACCTTACGGGTTGGTACTATATATACTAGATGAAGTACATATTGACAAAATTTGACATGATTTCCTCACTTATATAGGACAGTACTGATGAGTGCAAGCAAAATAGCAAGAACTGAATGTTTGGTCCATAACATGGGATCTATTGGAGCTTCCTTCCATCCTTGTGTATGATAACAATGGCAGCGCCCTTGTCATTAATCATCTGTTTCTTGCGTTTGTTGTTGGCTCATAAGGGAAAGGGTGGGCCAGCAGCAGTCCTTGGTTCCCACAAAAGCAGTAGGGGAACACCCACTGGTCCACCTAATTCGTACTGCCATTTTTTGTATAAAGCTTCTGCTCCATGCAAACCCTCTCTCTCTCTCTCTCTCTCTCTCTCTCTCTCTCTCGTGATAGAGAGTAAGACAAAAATGTGTACAAGAACCGACCAATTAATAACTTGGTTGCTGCAGTTAACTGGTCCCTAGGACTGGACCATCACATATAGTAGAAAGTGCTGTTCTGATACACTTACTTGATACGCTAAGCGTAATAGACATCTATGTTGAGCCTTTTTTTTTTTTTAATATTTAAATATTAAAATTGTAAATTTTTATATTTAAAATTTTTTAAAACTATTTTATATAAATATTTTAATACTCTAACGTCTTACTAGATTTTAAAAATTTTGAATCCGTTCAAAATTTTCAAGCTCTTAATATTTGTTTTGAAATATTTTTTAAAATAACATTAACTAAAATTACGTATCTCATCAAATTCATAACTTTATTGTTAGATAGGCTCTGAGCGTGTCGGATCAAAATTCCTCAGATACTGCTCTCCCATATCTAGCATTGGAGATGCATTGCTGAATGCATGCATACTCATATACTCTCTCTCTCTCTCTCTCTCTCTCTCTCCTCTTATGAGCTTTTTGTTCTTCGTTAATGGATGAGCTATGATAGTCATGAAGATATAGCACCAGTAACTGAAGTTCGACTACACTTCTGTCTGCTAATTTAGTACCATTTAAAAAAAAGAAAAAAAAGAAGAAAAAGAAAAAGAATATAGAAAATTGTATAACTTTATATAATAGGACAATTTCAATCCATACCATACCATAAATAAATATATATATATATATATATATATATATACACACACACACACACACACACACACACCTCTTAATTAGTTAACACAAGGAATATATCACATGCATCATCTGCTTTCTTTGTTTCTTGACTACGAGATATTACCTAGTCATAACTTTATACAATGCTGCATTAGGAACTAACAAATAATATTTAAGCTAACTCCAATCAATTTCCAACAATATCTTCAGGATCATGATCATCTTTAATATTCCCAACTTCTTCTTGTTCTTCCATATCATCGTCCTGCCCATCATCAATGGTGGCTCGACCAGTGCACAAGGACTCGACAAAGTGGGGCTCGTGGCCGGTGCCGAAGGACCGTACGTGGTCTTTCAGCGACCGCTTGTGCTTGAAATCGGAGCCGCAGATGCAGAACCAGAGCTTCCCGCAGTTTTTCTCGTGGGTCCGCCAGTCTCCCCGCACGGCGAAGGTCTTGTCGCAGCCGTGGCGGCGGCAAAAGAACGGCCTTGCGCCGTGCTTGCGCTTATAGTGTGTCCGCAGAGTTCTAAAGTCTTTCAGCGGCCGCGCGCGCAGGTGGTCGATGTTGTTTTTGCAGCCATGTTCACAGCAGTAGCACGGCAGCCGCATCGTCGCCTGCGGCACCGGCCTCGTCATTCCTTTCAGTGACTCTGATCCCCTTCTGTACTGCGATCCATGCCCCCACATATGCATCTATAAACACAGACCCATAATTATGAGAAAAGTATAGTTTATTCATCTAGGGATGAGTGTCGCTGATGGACGGGTGAGAATATTTTTGGAGTTTGAGAAATGGCCAGTGCTTGAGCATTATTTCTTCTTTTTCCTTTTTTTCATGAGGATAAAGAGGAATAAGATATCGTAAGATAATGAGTGATGGTTTTGACCTGCATATTGTTGTATCGATTGAAAGTTTTGCTGCAGACGGTGCAAGAAAACTGGGTGGCACCAGCAAGTATTTCCGCGGCGGTGGGGACCCAGTACCGGCTCGGTGAGTCGCCACTGGTTAGTGCGGTGATTGTGCTCGCACAGGCGGCGGAAGAACTCCGGCCGACCGGCTGAGCCATCGTCACCGACGGTAGCTCGGTGGTGGCATTCGCCGGAGTAATAATAGAAACCGAAGTTGAAGCGGAGGAGGAAGAGATCGAGAGAGAATTCGAATGTTGCTGACACGGCGGCCACAGACGTAGCGTCAGCAGGCACTCTTCTTCTTCTTCTTCTTCGTTTTCCATCAGATTGAGTTAGCAAGCTTGAGGAGTTAATATTTTTAGGGTTAGGTCGCCATTATATTTATCGTGAAGACTAGAGGAGAAAGGAAGGGGACGGTGGACAAGTCGCACAGGGTCGCGGGTCCACTCGCGGCAAATGGGTCCCTCACCACCTTGTGCTCGATTCCCAAACGCCCTCCTGCCACTGATATATCTCTTTCACTTCCCTGGCCAACTCCCTGTTTTCTCTCTCTCACTTCCCTGGCCAACTCCCTGTTCTCTCTCTCTCTCTCTCTCTCTCTCTCGCTCACTCACTCAGTCTCTCACACTTCCCTGGCCAACTCCCTGTTCTCCCTCTCTCTCTCTCTCTCTCTCTCTCTCTCTCTCACTACACACAACAAACCACACACACACACACACACACACACTTCCCTGGCCAACTCCCTGTGCTCTCTCTCTCTCTCTCTGCCGCACGACAAATCCTTCTCATGAGAAAAATTGGAGTTGTGGAGGAGCACGCGCATGTAAATGTATGTCGTGGAATAAAGAGAAGTTTTATAACGCTGCAGATATAAATTTTGATATTTACACTAAATTTACTAATATTTTTTTAAAAAATATTTTGTAAAATGTTTTTAAAGAATTATATATTATAGTTTGAAATATTTTTAAAATAAGTTATATAATATGTCTAATAAATAAATAAAAATATCATATGTAAATAAACAAATATTTCTACTATAAATTTTTTCGTGAATAAAAGGGCTCAGATTCCTTGCAACAATTTGTGTTTTTTACTGTGCCATCAATAATAAATATCAATTATTATTTTAGATTGTTAATCGGAAAATGCTTGGAAAACTTTTCACTGCACCAACTAATAATTTAAATCGCCATTAATTATTTATTACTGAAAATGATACATTAATAAGCCAAAAATTGCAAGGAAATGCGAACCCTCGTTATAAGAATTGCTGGTAGGGATTGATGGTAATATTTGCCAAGAAAGAAATCGTGATGTTTATAGATCCGCTACGGTGGAATCGACCACGCTTTTGCACGCATGGTGACAGCCCCAGGTCAAGCACAAGTAGTACCAATCACCGGCACTGCCAGAAATATTCCCCAACTTATGCATAGACACACACTAACAGATGGTGCAACCGCGAGACATATACAAAAATAATAAAACTAATTAAATATAAAAATTATAGAAAATACTTTAAAAGAAAAAATATAATAGGAAAATAAATTGCACTATGATATGGCAAGATATACTATATAGCCGTTGGGGTCAATCGAGCCCAATTATTACTTTTGAAATTTTTTTTTTTAAAGAACGAATTAGAGATGAACTTACCGGCAAAAGGACAGGTATAATACCTTTTGAAGCGAGAGATGCGATTAATAGATAAAGAGAGAGTGATAGAGATTGGATGAAGAGAGTGAGAACGCATAAAGAAAGTTAGAGGGAGAGAGAGAAAGTGGATAAATACATAAAGAAAGGGAGAGAGAGCTAGAGGTGGATATGCCATCGATGGCTGAGAAAAAAAAAGAGAGTTGGTTATCAGATATATTAATAATTAAATGTAAAGTGAAAATTATGAAGAAATGTTTGGATTAATTCGAAATATGATAGAAATTTCTATTATAATAAAAATAGGATATTTAATATGAGCATATAAGATACTTCCTAACCTCTCTTTTGGGCTTTACTATTGTAGATACCTCTCCTTAGGCACTCTTTGGTCTCCCGACCGTGATAAAAGAGTCTCGATGGGAACAAGCAATGCAGGAGTGATCCTACGAGGGTTGTATACCATAAAGTACGGACACAGACATAGGTATGAGGATGATACGACACTGAACATAATAATTTTTAAAAAAGTAGGACACGAATATGGTTCTGATACGGCAAAAAGAAATAATATATATTTGAACATATAAAAATATAAAAACATTTAATAGGAAAGCCCATGCATATATAATATTTCACATCATTAGATAAATTTAAATAGTAAGTGCCAATAAAAATAAAACATAAAATTTGAATATATCACTATATTATATTACTTACCTTTATGTACCGATCTTCTCCCAAAATTCTTTTTTCTTTAATAAGTAAAAAAAAAATACGAACACATGTTTTGGACACTCCTGTCCAGCGTGTGCGATACGCCTGTCTGATTTTTTTTTTTTTGACACGTCTCTGACATATTCAATACGTGTTAGTGTCGGACACTACTCATAGTAAAATTTTAGTATATTCGTACTTTCTAGATTGCATACAATTGGTAGCGTACTTGTTTGTTCCAATTATTCATAAGAAAAATGACAGTCTCATCACAAAAAGAGAAGCTATCATTTATATATGAATAATATTATTATGATCTAGAAAAATGCTAGTCTCATCGCAGTTCCACATGATATATCATCTAGAAAATAGATAATCTGTTGTTTTTTGTTTGAGAAATTGTCTCCAAAACATAGATAGTGGGTTATAGTATGAACAAACCACCTGGAGATACACTCCTTTATGATAGCAATCTCGCACAATAGAAGTGCTGATCCCATACGGTCGTCCATATGGAAGTACCATACAAGCGACCGTATAATGGAAGTCCCACCTATGGATGTGTTTTTTATAAATTTTTAAAATAAAAATTATAATTCGATAAGATTTACAACTTTTAAGTTTATTTTTTTTAAAAAAAAAATTATTTTTAAATAAATATTTTGAAATTTTAAAATTTTAACGAATTTAAAAACAGTTTAAAATCTATTAAAATTTAGTGCTCAAAATATTTATTTTGAAGTATTTTTTAGAAAAAATTTGAATATAAAAATATTAAATCTTATCAAAATCTAAACTTTTATATAATTTTTTTTTGAAAAAAACACCCCCACTTATGATTTTGGTTCAGTCAACCACACCCAAGTCAATTCACCACATAATAGGGCGCCTCATAATAGAAACAGACCCCATAATTCAACCAATAGGACCACGATACTCTGATTCGTCGAATTTAACGAATGCAAAGTAGTAATTTTCTCAAACCATGTCCTACAATAACACGATCTCTATTGATAAGATACATGGAGCAACACTATCCATGCATTAGAGGAACACATCTATTACGTACTCGAAAGGTTACATGTAAAATCTTAAACCAAATCCAAGAATAAATAACTTGAATTAGACGAGTCTAATTCTTACAGAAGTTATACAGACGACGTCCTGATCTGAATTTTCCATGTTTAAGATCCAATTTGAAGCCGACGGGAAAACGATTGCAGCGACAAGAGGAGCTTTCTCAGTTTCTCCTTGATTTCGGTATCTAACATGTCCCCGTTGCTATCGAAACTCTGCGACGATCGGTGAGCTTCAACGAACAGTTCTGGCTTATTGATAAAGTGTAGGTCTAGAAAAACTCCAACCTGACGGAGATGATACTGTGAACGTTTACCTCCAGAACCGCCTGCTACGGTGGCTATAGCTGCAGCTTTGTCCGCCCACATATTTGGGGGTCTAGACGCCCAGTCAATTGCATTCTTTAGAGGAGCTGTGATATCAAAAACTCATATAATCACATTTACAAACTTAAAAGAAAAATACAAATAAAATAAGAATCACAAGCCGCCACTCGAACCGCTCCCGAGTAAAATCTAGCAAGTACAAATAGAAACCAAGAAACCACACAAGAAACCGCACATGCTGACGTGGCACAATAAAGACAATACATCACGATGGGTATATATGTAATTTTGATATTTTTTGCAGATCACGAGAAAATTGTGCGGATCACAAAGCCCGTGTGTGGTGGAGATTGGTTATGTGTGGTTTGTTGGGTAGTTTGTTGGTGGTGAGTAGTTTTTTCCAAATAGGAATTTTAGCCAGATTCCCGAATAAGAAGTACACGCGTTTTCTTTCGCGTCTCAGAGTGCCTTGTGTCTTTAGTTACTGCATTAGAAACCATGAAGCTATGGGTTCTATCTAATACTTAAGCTAAGATATTAGCTTTATTTTCTGTTATGACTTGATTGATATTAGATTATAAAATCAGTCAGTAGAAAGCCTTAGCCCTACCCCATATGAACCATGGGCAGGGACCTTAGCAGATTACTGATAGGACCAACTGTTCATCTTTTTGGGCCAGGTGCGAGCCGCAGGCCCAGGCCTTTTTTTGACATCTCTACGCCTATCTACAGAAGTTGAATTGCACTCACCCCTACCATATACAATCTGCTTAGCAATAAAGAGGGTTCTCCCTGCTCTTTTTTTTTTTTTTAGTCAAAGGGAGGGACTAAGTCCCTTAAGATTTTATAGCTCTAGGAGTTTCGATGCCATGCGCATAAAGTTCTAGCAATGTACAAGACTCCGATGGCGGAAATACAAGATAATGGTACCCTAAAGACAAGAAAAGGCTCATGCTCGCTAGATAGTCAGCCTGTTTGTTAGCTTCTCGAAAGATAGTCCCTGCTCTCTAGCGGCGCTCTCCTAAAGGTAGGGGACCGTTTCTAAGAAAACATAATAAGGTCGGGACCGATAAACGTAACTGGATAGAAATGCATATAAAGAAGGGACTTGGGAATTGATATCCCAACTAGATAAATAGGAAACCACATTCCGGATGAAATAAGAATGATCCCAAAATTTTGTCCAAGAAATCGTCAACAATTTGAATAGGCAGTTTAAGGTGTCATATCTCGAACCCGGATTTATTTTAACTCGAATGTTACTTTTTGGACGCGGATTCCCTGCTCCACTCTCCCTGCGTCCATCCCAACATTAACAATCCCAACCGTTCATCACGTACGGTACCTATTTCGAGACACTATTTAAAATTTTCGTCGACTCATTTGACCTATTTTTAAGCTTTTTTAAATGAAATTTTGAACTAAAAAATTGTAGATTTTAATATGCTCTACAATTTTATAGTTGAACAATTTTTTTAAAAATATTAAATATTATATCAAATAATAATCAAGAATTTAATTTATCATTTTGACCATATTATTCGATATTTTTTCAAAAATTGTTCAACTACAAATTTGTAGATCGTATTAAAATCTACATATTTGTATTTTAAAATTTCTCGTAAAAATACTTAAAAATAGGTTAAATAAGTCGACAAAAATTTAAAAAATATATCGAGATAGGTGCTGTGCATGATGGACGGCGAGGATGGAGGGAGCAGGGATGGGTGTAGGGAGAGGGGAGCAGGGAATCCGCATCCCTACTTTTTTATTCCTCAATTTTTCTACATGCGCAATATTCCAGTAACTTAAATGAATTATAAAAGATAAACCAAACATGAGGATATAACATTTCAGAAAATTTAATCCATGGAAATCCAGGTTATTGTTATTATCATGAGAATTTTCCCAGATAATAAACCAAACGCACTCCTCAAATAAACTACTTAGTAAAAAGGAGGTAATTTTCATGCCCCGAAACCAACGACGTTTTAGTAAATATTCTCCCTCACATAAACTGACTTCATTATGAAATAGAAAAAAGAGTATGGAAATATGACCTGGTAGTGAGTAGTTGTACTCAGGGAAGGCGAAGAAGACAGCATCGGCCCGGAGTATCTTCTGGCGGAACTCCTCCACGATGGCTGGGTACGTGCCGTCTGCCTCGAGATCGGTGTTGACGAAGGGAAGGTTCTCGATCTCCACCAGTTCAATCTCCATACCGGGGATGGATTCCTCGCACATCTGTACGGCTTTAAGATCAAAAAAAAAAAAAAAAAAAAAAAAAATTAGTAACAACCATCTACATGGAATCTCTGCGTAAAGATAGATTTAGAGGAGGGAAAAGATTCACCGCAGCGGATGAGGCCGCGGTTGAAGGAAGCTTTGCGAAGGGAGCCGCAGATGGCGGCGACTCGGATCACCGGCGCCGTCGCCATTAACGTTGTCAGCCGTTGGATTTTCCCTCTTTCTCATGTCCATGAAATAAAGACGCTGGAACCCAAACAGGGTGACCAAATTTGACCCGTCAATAAGGAAAAACGACTCTTTTACTCTTTTTGTTCTTATTAATTGTTGAGAAATATTTGGACATGACTTATGCAGCAAGCTTCCTACAAAACCTTCCAAGATAAAATGATATATTACTATAATTTTTACGGAACAGTTGCATATCAGCCGATTTATCGGAACTAACAAATTAAATTAAAAATGAAAAATGTAGTAATATAGCGGATTATATGTCACAATATTAGCACCTTTTCTAAGGACTGATCCGTAAAATTCCTGAAAATACGCGTTGAGATACTGTTGATCCGATTTTTTATAAAGTTCTTAACTTAAATTTATAAAAAAAATAAAGGCAAGACTAATGGCTTTTAAAATAAAAAATTAAAACCAAACTGTGTTTTAAAAAATAAGTTCAACAATTTGTTAGATATTTTGTATAGCAATATTTAAAAAACATAATTTATTTTCAAAAAATAATATTTTAGTTTAGCTATCATTTTAAAAATAAAATTCATTTTAAAGAATAATTATTATCCCTTTGAAATTTTTCTAAGTTTTAATTTTTTATCTTTTATCACTTGATGCCCACATTTAATTTTAGGAATATTTGAGCTAACTACCACTTGTTCTTGTTTATTTTTTTGTTTTGGCCTCCAAATTTGATTTCTATGGTATATATTTTTCTTATTTGATTTTTTTTATGTTATTTTTAAAAATAATAACAATAATAATAATAAAATAATCTGCATATGATTTTTTTTTTTTTTTGGTTAAAACGCTGTTCAAACAAACACAAACAAAAAAAGAAGAAAGAAAGAATTTCATAAACACCAAATCAAATATAGATTGCAAGCTCATCCTTCGGATAACTTTGCATGGACACTCTAACAAGACTTAGAACCAAACAGAACGAAAATCAACTAACATAAAAACTAAAAAAACAATAAATATAAAAGACACTACAAGACTAATTTCTCAAAAAAAAAAAAAAAAAAAAAAAAAAGACCTCCTGCAAGACTATGCATTATCGCGATCACTGCTTTGTAAACCGTAGATGATTCCGGCGAACTTCTTATCTTCAAAATCTTTGCCGAAGTAGATCGTCTTCATCTTGAGAAAGGAGAGGAGGGAGACGAGGCTGTCGGAGCCCGACTGGTGTCTTTCCCCGACAACCCTCACCACCTGCAGCTGTTGGGCTACGTTATCCAGCCCGCCGAAGAGATTGCTCGTATACTTCGTCATATGCTTCACGTCGTACACCTTCTTCCCGAAGTAGAAGCCTACTGCGGCCATGAACGCGTCTAGATTCTCCGGCAGCGCTAATATTCCATGCTGCACCCACATCAGCGATTTGATGAGGTATGCGAAGTCGTAAGCTCCGTGGAAGGTAACCCAAGTAATATGGGAATCGTTGCAGAGCATCCCGGAGTTCAGCAGTCGGAGAACGAACTGCACGGAAGAGATCCCGCAGACGATATTTCGCGTGAAATCAGATACCGTGGGATGCAGCAGACCGACGGGACTGTGGAGGTTGCAGAGGTCGGTGTAGACGTTGAAGCGGCGGAAGTTGAACTCCCAGACGTAGTGAGAAACGCCGGTGCCGAGGTGGGGAGCCTGCCCTCAGGTCGGAGAGAGTCACGACCAACTTGGATTTGACGTTCATTGCTCCACGTGCGTTCATGAGGCCTGTAGGCCCGCCTCGGAAAGTGTAACTGGATGGGATTCCACGTCACAACGACGCCCGGGAACTCAGTAATCGACGGCCACGAACGGTGTAAGGAGGACACACTATAAACCGAACTCCTCGTCGAGATTTTGGGCCCAAACTGTGCGAACTATGACAGGCAGATCACCGGCGGTGGCCATCGCGCCGGAGTGTAAATTTATGATATTAGTGTGGTGCGAGGATAAGAGATAATAGGGGGTGTATATATAGGGGTCAGGGATAGCCGACTGACCGGCAGATTACCGGCGGATAGCCAACTGACTTCTTCTAGCCGGAGTCTTAGCCGCATTAGAACTTAAATTTCACAATTTTAAAAACCGCGCTTGAGATTTCATCTGAAAATCACGCGGCTCATGTTTGTTGCAACGAACTCTTTTTACCCAAGCAGATTTTTATACTCCATCTTATGATTTGATGCAGCGAGATCCCTACAAATCCTCCCAAAAAAAAGAAATGACAACTTATAGTTATTTTATTAATTTCTTAAATTAAATTTTATGAACAAAGAATAATGGCTATTTATAATTAAAAACCAAATTGTATTTCAAAAAAAAGTTCAAGAATTTGTTAGATATTTTTTTGTATTACAATTAATTTTAGAAATAAATATTTTAGCTGAAATTTTTTTCATCTTTTTTTCCCCCTTAACCTGCCAGTAGCTTGAGCTTGTCTATTCACATTTAATTAGTTAAGTATAAGTATACAGAAGCAAATTGTAATAAAAAAAGAAAGGAGCAATCATGTAAGCTATAAATTGCTCGGAGAGTGCAAAATATAAAACTACTAGTTTTGAACTCGTATGATGACGACTTATTAGTTATATATATAAATAATAATATTAAAAATTTAATTATTTTATATTTTTTATATATTTAAGTTCATACATAGTTACTTTTATTAAAATATTATAATTTATTCCTTATGCACCCATGCGAAACACATATATTAGTCATTTATATAAATGATGATGTTCGAATTTTTATACATAGTTATTTTTATGTTTTCATATTTTAATGTTATATAAAGTAATAATTATTTTTATTTAAATATATTTTACTTTACCGATGTTATGAAACAAAATAATTTTATAATGCATTATAGATTTTTGTTTGTTTAAAATTACATTATTTTATTAAGTTATATTCATACTTAATTTTTTATAATCTATCTCTTTTATCAATCAATACAATACTATGCAATTTTAAATAAAAATAAATATCAAATGTTACTTAAAATTACTTAAGATTCCATACGGCGGACAACGGCTTTGACCACCCAATTTTATACATACACACAATATATATATATATACACACAACATATATATATATATATATATATATATATATATATAATATTATATTATATTATTTATATATATGTATTGTATTATATAGTATAATTTATTATGAAATATCATAATAAAACGTTATTTGACTTTCAAAATTGCTACATTCAATTTATTTTTTAATATAAGTAATATTAACTTAAAGTCATATTAAATACACACACACCCCAGCACACCACACACACACACACAACACACACCACACATATATATATATATAATACTATATATATATATATATATATATATAGTAGCATATTTTATTATGAATATCATAATAAAACGGTTTTTTGACCTTTCAAATTCTACATAATTTATTTTTAATATAAGTAATAATTAACTTACAAGTCATATTAATTATATAATTAATTAGAAATCATATATATATATATATATATATATCTTCCTTCCGTTTTTGTTTGTGTTTGTTTGAACAGCGTTTTAACAAAAAAAAATCATATGCAGATAATTTCATAAACAACAAATAAAATCTAGATTGCAAGCTCATCCTTCGGATAACTTTAAGGGAATTTGCATGGACACTCTAACAAGACTTAGAACCAAACAGAACGAAAATCAAACCTAACATAAAAACTAAAAAAACAATAAATAAATAAAAAACACTACAAGACTAATTTCTCAAAAAAAAAAAAAAAAAAAAAAAAAAAAGACTCTGCAAGACTATTGATATCGCGATCAACTGCTTTGTAAACCGTAGTTGATTCGGCGGAACACTTCTTTTCTTCAAAAATCTTTGCCGAAGTAGATCGTCTTTCTGTTGAGAAGGAGAGGAGGTGAGACGAGCTGTCGGAGCCGACTGTGTCTATCCCCGGACAACCCTCACCAACCTGCAGCTGTTGGGCTACGTATATCCAGCCGCGAAGAGATTGCTCTATACTTAGTCATATGCTTCACGTCGTACACCTTCTTCCCGAGTAGAAGCTACTGCGCCATGAACGCGTCTTAGGATTCTCGCGCAGCGCCTAATATCTTCCATGTGCACCGCACATCAGCCGATTTGATGAAGGTATGCGAAGTCGTAAAGTCCTGGGAAGGTAAACCCAAGTAATATGGGAATCGTTGCAGAGATGCCGGAGTTTCAGCAGCGGAGAACGAACTGCACGGAAGAGATCCCGCAGGACGATCATTCGCGTCGAAATCGATACCGTGCGACTTGCAGCAGACCGCACGGACGTGAGGGTTGCAGAGGTCGGTGTAGACGTTGAAGTCGGCGAAGTTGAACTCCCAGACGTAGGAGAAGCCGGTGCCGAAGGTGGGGAGCCTGCCCTCAGCGTCGGAGAGAGTCAGACCCACTTGGATGACGTTCATGCATTCCACGTTGCGCTTCATGAGGCTGTAGCGCCTCTCCTCGGAAAGTGTAACTGGATGGGATTCCGACGTCACAACGACGCCCGGGAACTCAGTATCGAGGCCGACGAACGAGTAGTAAGGGAGACAAGCACTGATTAAACCGAACTCCTCGTCGAGATTATTGGCCCAAACTGTGCGAACTATCACCGGCAGATCACCGGCGGTGGCCATCGCGTCGGAGTGTAAAGTTATGATATTAGTGTGGGAGCGAGGATAAGAGATAACAGGGGGTGTATATATAGGTCAGAGATAGCCGACTGACCGGCAGATTACCGGCGGATAGCTGACTGACGACTTCTAGCCGGAGTCTTAGCCGCATTAGAGCTAAAATTTCTCAATTTTAAAAACCGCGCTTGAGATTTCAACTGAAAATCGCGCGGCTCATGTTTGTTGCAACGAGCTCTTTTAACCGAAGCAGATTTTTATAACTCCATCTTATGATTTGATGCAGCGAGATCCCTACAAACCCTCCCAAAAAAGAAATGATAACTTATAGCTATTTTATTAATTTCTTAAATTAAATTTTATTAACAACGACTAATGGCTATTTATAATTAAAAACCAATTGTATTTGAACAATTTGTTTGATTTTTTTTTTATCAGAATTATTTAAAAGTTACAATTAATTTAAAGAAATAAATGTTTTAGCTAAAACTTTGATAATCTATTAAATATAATAATTTTTTTAAAAATATGGAACCTAAAAATCTGCTGTAATTATCTGATTCACAAATTTTGAATAGCATTTTAAAATTATTTTATTTAGATTGTTGATGGCCGATTAAAATATTTCAGTTAAGATATTTTTGTCCCTTCAGATGTTACTCCGATTCAATCTGGGATACGTTATCCAAATATAATAAAATATTATTTTATTTGTATATATCTTATATATACACATATTTGATTAGCATTTCAAAAAAGAATAATATTTTTGCGCCATCAGATTTCCAGTAGCTTGAGCTTGTCTATTCAGAGTTAATTAGTTATGCATCAGCATACAGAAGCAAATTGTAATCAAACAACAAAGGAGCACTCTTGTTAGCTATAAATTGCTCAGAGAGAGAGTAGAAAATACAAAACTATAAGCCCACGAAGAAATATTTACACGAACTATAATTACATAACTTTGAGGAGGAGAGAAAATAATTTGGGAGGTAATCTTTGGTGGAAAAATAAGAAAGGTCTCAATTTGAATTGTCTCTGAACTCTTCGTCAGTAAATCAGATCATTCAATCGGAATCCTTGTTCGACGAGCTCTTTTTTTTTCATTTTAGTTTTTTTTTTTTTTTTGAGCCTCGGTTGATCTTTCAATGTATTCGTCCCCTTTGAAATAAAAAGTATTTGGTGGAAGAGAAGTACATATTCGTCTACAATGCTATGATCATCTTCCGTCTTCCCAACCAGGGATATTGGCAGTAGCCTCATTTACCATTTTTACCAATTTAACCTGTAAATAAAATAAAAAAGTCACCATAGAGCAATTCATAGATATAAATCAAAAGGAAAAAAAAAAATTTGACCAAGTCGGATTTCCAACATGCAAATAAGCCAATTCAACCAAGCAGGTAAATTGCTAAGTAAATATGCAGTCGAGTAAATTGCTCAAGTTCTAGATACATACCACACTTTCTGGGACTCCTGGTGGAGGCAAGGAAATGTTCTTTGGTGGCGGACCGCGAAGATACGATCTTTTGTCGAAGCGCCATACCCCAATCTTCCCATAAGTCAATTCCCCCTGAAATTACATCGATTGGTATGTACATGAGTGCATGTATTTCAATTCACAATGTTTGATGCTTAGCACATCTAGATAGGTGAGAGGAGAACATTCTATTTGTTAAAGAGTAACTAGACATAGATACTGGTAACAGACTCACAGGCAGAGATATAAGATCTTTAATAGAACTAAAAATAGAACAACAGCTTGCCAGCAAAGAGAAAAGAATGAAATACCTTCATTGAGTAATCACATCCGTAAGTATAGTGAATGATGAAACTTTTCCCCACCTTTAAGTCCCAAGGAGGCTGAAATAAATATCCAAAAATCGTTATCATAAATTCCACCAGCAAGAAGCCGCTAGTAAATCTCATTATAAATAAGAAAAAACTACTCACCCCCAACAAACTACCCAATAAATCACAACAACCATCTCACACACACGCGCCTCGTGATCCGCACAAAATATCTAAATTACATATATACCCATCGTGATATGTGGTCTTGATTGTGCCACGTCAGCATGTGTGTTTTCTTGTGTGGTTTCTTGAGAGTGCATAGCAAAGCCCAAGAAATCTTTATATCAAAATTATAAGTAAGCAATATGCACCTGTATCATGAAATCTTTACGTAGAATATGCTGAACACCATGCAAGGCAGAAGCAACTGCATATGCATACCTTCATGTAAAAAAGCAAAACTATTAGTATAAAAATATGCTACATCCTAAAAGAGAACGTAGGAGAGCAAAAAAAGACAGTCCACTTGTTCTTACATTTCTAAGACCCATCCAAACGATTTGTCAGTTTCTGGATCGTCTTTCATTTTTAACGAGATATTCATCCATGTCGGAGCAATTTTCTCCAGCTGTAACTGAAAGCAACAAATATGCAAGCCAGTAAGAATAGCACTTAAGTATCTAATCGATTAGCCACAAGATTTAAATACATTATATGAAAAAGTTCAAAGAAAACAAATATCTAAATGAACATATTTTCGGTTAAGTTGGGAGAAAAGTAATTCTTGAAATGCTGTTGGATAGGATAATGCAGCCATACGTGCCCCCTCTATAGACAACTGCATGGCGGGCTTTTCTAAAAGAGGGTAAAACAACATGAGTTTTACCTTTTGAATAATTACAGGAGAATTCCCAATAGGATCGATGTTTGTTACAGGTCCCATATCTTCTGGATAGAACTTCCTCAAAAGTTTTCCATGTTCTGATGGTTTAATGTAGAAAAATGGAAATGCTGCAGGATAATTACTCCGTGCCAAGTTTGGAAGAGGGTTCACAAAGACATGATCAGGTTCACCCATTAGTATGTAGCTGTAATATTCAGCAGAAAACACTGTTATCAAGGTTACGATAAAGAACCACAATCACGGACGATTTATCAACATTATGTACTCACTCCTCCTCAATAGTCGCCTTTTCAAGCCACTGGACAAAGGCCCAGGGCCTGTTTAGTACAATATAACCCTGCTTCAACAGAAAGGAAAATCAGTTAATAATAATACAGAATTAGTACAGAGTAGTAGATTAAGTAAATAAGACCATAAAGTTCGAAGCAGCAATTGGAAAAAGGAGATCTGGAGCAAAATCCAAATATTATTGAACTTAGATAACATCTTCTAGGAATCTTCAGATAAGAAAAACAAATAAATGCAACATCATATAAACCAAGGTTTTAAATACCGTTTCATCCCGAGTTTCGGTAAATTTCAAAATCGAGACGTGCCGACCGTGCCTTGACGACCGTGCCGTTAATAAAATATTATTTTTTATATTTTACTAGCTATTACATATTATTATATTTTTTTTTAAAAAAATTAAAGATATTTAATTTTTTTATTGAAAAAGGGTCACATGAGAGAGAGAGAGAGGGGAGGACGGTGCCGGCCGGCTGGGCTCTGGCACATGCTGGAGCGTGCCGGCCGGCTTCTAAACCCTGATATAAACACAGAACTAGTAGGTATTGCTAAGCTTTGCTCCTCCCCACTTCAAACGGTGGAATGATGGTTAAAACCATCACACGCTGGAATGATGGTTAAAGAGGATCACGGCGTGGAGGAATGATAGAAACTGACGGAACAAGGCAAGGAAGGATATAATGAAGCTATACAAAGAATTAATTAAATAAGTAAGAAGTAGTGTGGAATTTGATCCAACAATTCATGCTTTCCCTATTCAAAACTAAGACAATTAATTTGTAAGAGTACCTAATCAGCATCATACCATAACACAAGCAAGAGTCTTTATTTCCCAAAGACCAAAGAAGGGCTTGGAAGTGCCGTTTTAGGGATTAACATCATAATAGAACCTTAGAGATTCTATACTCTATGCTTACCATTCTCAATTGCAACTCTAAAATCTATTCGGGACATTGATCATACTTCAGTCTCTTTTACCAAAAGAAACTTAAAAACAAAACATAAATGTAGGCATTTCTAAGACCCTGATACTCTTCTAACTTCATTTTCTCTTTGAGAGAAAATGTTTCTCTTTTGCTTCCTTACCCAAGTTCAGCCCTCCTTTGGGACTTGGAAGATTCTGGTATTCTGGACCGTGCATCTTTGTATCTCTCATTTGCAACAGCCAACATTACCTAATGCATTCTTTGTCCAAAGAGTTCATAGCAGAAAACATAGCCAATCTGTTCATACCTGACAATGGATGTTACTCTTAACATATCACTTTTTTTTTGGCAGAATTGTTATTGTAAGCATTAACCAGTAAACATAAATGACTAAATGTTAAGAGTTTCTCCACTTAATACAAAGCATATGTAGTGAACATTGTTATAACACCGCTGAAAGGAAACCCTACTTTTACAGTGCATTTTCCCTTTTAAATAAAAAGCATCAAGGGCTCCTGGGTTCGTGAACTATGGATTGGTGGCACCACAGATTTATCTATTACGATGGTTACACCAAAACTGGCCAGTTACAAGCATGGTTTCTCCATGATACATTAAAAAAACAAGAAGCTTCCTTTTTTTTTGTGGTAAAGGACATTGCAATCCAATACTCATATGATTCCTTCAAACATAACCATATTATAATAGTAATCTAAAATTTATTGCGTAACTCCTTATCCATAAATCCAATTTCTTAACCTAGTGTTTGGTTCGTCTTGAAAACACCTAGTACGAAATAGGTGTTTTGATTTCTACGTGTTTCAGGCCTATTAAGTAGTTCAATTCATAGTAAAATACGTAGTAACCTTACTATGAGTTTTGATCCTACTACTACTTCAAACCTAAAACACATAATATCCATTGTGAATAGGTATTGGTTGCTATGTGTTATGGGAGAAAAAACACCTAGCAACACTACACATTTTTTTAACAATTTGACCCATTATATTGTCCTCAAATCTTATTATTTGTTCAAGACTTTAGGTAATCATACTTAATAATAATTTTCATGACTCAACTTTATTCAATATATCTAATTTAACATATATATATATATATATATATATATATACTGTAACTTAATATTTTAAAGTAATTAATGATTCACTTATTTTAATAAGGTATGGTACTAAATTAGTAAACAATTTTATTATAACTAAATTAAATTCTAATACTTACGCCAAAAAGATTAAATCTATCAACTTATGATAGGCTTATGAAATATATATTGATATCCTTTGCTATTAATAAGGGCAATTCGTACTTTAAATTTCTTTTATTATTTACATATCTATCACATGATTCCTTTTTATTAACCGTATAAGGTAATAGGTCCATAATCTTCACTTCATGAAAGAAAGCAACAATATAAATCCTACCACGTTCTTAATACACATAATCTTTCTACTTTTTAACACGTACTTGTCACTGCCTATTTCCGTAAGGAACCAAACACTATATAGTGTTGCTTATACAACAACAAATATATCATGCCCAATATGAGGACATGCTCGAACATTATTATAAAAACTTAAATAATTTAAATATTTAAATATGGTCTTATAATCATCATATGAATTGTCCTTATATTTGATAGACAATCAAACATGACTTACCCACTCAAGCAATGCAAATCTTTCTCAAAGGGATACAAATGTTCGACGTTCATCCAAAATACACTCCGATCTAAAGTTCCTCTCTCTCTCTCTCTCTCTCTCTCTCATTCATTTTTTAGTCAACTAAGCATTACAGTTTCAACAGAAGTTAGTGACTGGAACATAAATTGTATGTTCGATTGTAGATTCATGTCATCTTTGCATTTGCTAACACAATAAATTTACAAGTCTCAAAACTAAAAGCAAACTACTTTTGATGACTGTTACACCAATCGTTGCACTACTAAGACAAAAAGGACCTTAGGATGTGGGTCGTTCACTGTCACTGTTGTTGCAATAATACCATATTTCAAACCTCAAGTAGGTTTTCAACTCTGACATGCTTGTAAATCATCAAGACATAGCAACACATCATAAATAGGACTTTCGAGAGATTCGGCATTATACATGAATCAAATGACACAGAATTGAACTCCAAGACCATATTTTGATACATTTCAGGTTACAATCCCGTTCAAAAACCAGAAAACACCTATGTAGTTGTATATCCAGATTCACTCCTCTGTCTCACCGCATCAAACTGCAGTCATGACAAGGTGTAGCATTAATCACCGTTAAAGAACGGAAGTATCACATTTGCAATTTACCAAGTCAATAACCAAGGATCATTATTGACCTTTAAACAGCATACAGTGACTTGCAGGAGAGGGATTTCCAAAGATGTAATACCTCTAAATCCCTAAGTTTCCTAACACCATAGGTATGCTGGATTCACCATACCAAAACTTCAACATGCTTTTTATTGGAAAACCAAACCTCCTTTGTAAGTCCACTTTGATCCTCCTTGAGTAACATGAGGCCCATGGTTTTAGTGGCAGGGAAGGGAACACCATTCCTTTGATTCACCTTTAGCTCCAGCTTAGGTGCTCCACCTCTACTCGACCTTCTTACCTTAAATAAATGTCAACATCCCTTCCAACTACTTATCACGCCAGCATGTCAGCCGCGATCAGCTGATTCCAAATATGCAGATAATAACATACTTTCTACACTAATATTGTTGGTCACAAGACATATCCATATACATGAATATCAGCCTATATCATAAGTATATGTGTCATTGATTCATTCCTAAACCAAGAACAGAAACTACACTTACAAAGGAGAAACAATATCCAGGATCAAATTTCCCCTTTCAAGGAGGTCAAACAACATTTTGAATAGTTTTCCTATATCCAGAAATGCCAAGGAAACACTATCTTCTAAACATTATTAGAGCATAAAGAAAGAAAAAGACCTGATGACATTTTTTTGTTAGAGAAAAAAAAACAACTCTTTCTACCCCCAACCAGTCAGTCGACTGGTACCAGTTCAGGCCAGGAACTGTTGCATCCTAGCTTCCATCCCAGAAGCCACTCTTTCACGGTATTTTCTGAGGCTGCATCACTGCACAACAGGATATGCATGCGCCGGGTGCTTGGTTAAACTGCTGAGTATCTGCTCAATCATTGGTCCTAGGTTCCGGCTTCAGCTATAAAGACTACTTGTTCAAATTAGAAGTCATTACCCTAATGCAACTCCATTCTTAATTTTTTTTTTTAAAAGAAAGAAAAAACAAGTATTTCCACAAAAAGTTACTTGCTAACATGGTAGGCACAAGATCTACAAACTTTAACATATGCTTTTAGAAGCAAGCAATAATTATGACTAAAAAATGGGGTAGCGAGCTGGGTTCGATTCCCACTCCCAGCAATGGACTTAGGGATTTTACAAATCGCCACGATGGCTGCCGGCAACAAATAAATTCAGAAACAAAATTTTCCTGTAGTGCAAAATCTTACCCTATCCATGCCGGGTGGTAGCGGATCGGCGATGAAGGTTGGAATTTCTTCCATGAGATTATCTGCACTTCCGGAATGCAATATCCTCGTAAACCCTCCCATCTCCGAACCTTCCATCTCCTTCACCTTCTTGTACCAGTAGTACATTATCCGGCATTGCCACTTGCTGTAGGGCGCATCAGTCGCTGTCAGTGCCACGTGGAAGGGCCTCCGTGGCCCGCCAGAAAGTCTGAGATCGCCCGGCATGCGGATCACCCGCACAGCGCCTCGGATCGTGGAATTATCCGCCTCGGAAGCTCGTCGCTGGTTGGGTATCACCATGGTGATCAAATTGTACGTGGCGACTAAGAATCCGAAGGATATCAGAATCAGCAGCAGCGGCGAGGATTTCCCCATTCCTTTCCTCCCGATCATCGCCACCTGAATTGATTGCTAATCGAAAATTTGGGGAAGAGGAAGGAATGAGGAGAATCCAACGAGAAGAAATGGAAGCTGTTGAGGTTTATATATGATTATTTAGTTAGTGTATTATAGTCCTGGGTTTATTTAATTAATTTCATTAATTGAAGAAAAGAATAATAGGCGCCTTTCAACTTGGCTGCACCGTCTCGGCCCGCTCGGCACCGGCCCACGGGCTGAACTGGGTCGCATCCCTGTCTCAGCGCGGTGGGCTAAGAGCCCAGCTAGACTACACAGCATGGGCTGGCCGGCTAACATCATTAGTTGGCTAGTCCAGGCCGATGGTCCTAAAATAAACATAATAGTGCAAATATTTATTAGCATCAGGATTTCATTACACAGGGTCTTATAATACTCATATGCATAGAGCATCGAGCGTCTATATATAGAGACAAGCTATTCTCAGATCGAACTGAGGGTAAAATCCGGTCACATCACGATCGTTAGATCAAACAGCTTGATCAAAATCAACAATTTAGATTCTATCTTCCAATATAAGATATAGATCGTTGATTCATTCAAACTGTTCGATCCAATAATCACCGACGCGATCTTATCCTCAGCCCGATCTATATATATATAACTCCAGGAGGTAAAGAAAGCAACTCA
Organism: Xerophyta viscosa; assembly: GCA_002076135.1. Taxonomy (NCBI): domain Eukaryota; kingdom Viridiplantae; phylum Streptophyta; class Magnoliopsida; order Pandanales; family Velloziaceae; genus Xerophyta; species Xerophyta viscosa. The sequence continues at coordinate 35,693 of MJHO01000166.1, read as the reverse complement.
GATGCTTCAAGTTCAAACTGGAACTGAAAGAAAAGACAGTATCAGTTCAGTAAAGCAAGGAGGAAGTTCTTGTAATCCCCTTTAGTTTCTTCAGCCACAGCTTGGTCTAGAGGAACATTATTGTCCTTGTTATATAGGTCCTTGATCTCCTCCAAATCCTTCTCGGCACGGGTGACGATCACGCGAGTTAGCGCATCTTCATTCACCGGTTTGTTCAGCGCAGTTCGGAGAAGCTGCAAGTGAAGCAATTTGGATGAAGCTACTGACTTCTATCATATTAAAATCCATAATCTCTTTTTTTTTTTACCTCCTGATAGTACTTATGAGGGTTGCTTATGCAGCAGATTGCGACTTGTAGAGCAGTCACAAAATCACTTGGTGGTTCACTAGCCAAGCTCTGAAAATAGCAAGTTCATAGACAACTGTTAAATAATTTAGGATAAAACACACACACACACACACACACACAAATATATATATATATATATATATATAATATACAACATATAATATTATATAATTAGTATATATATATATTTGAAAAATCTTTAAATAGAAAAAGTAAATTTTAATGTATTCTACAACTTTTATATTGCAAAATTTTTCAAAAAAAAAAAATCTAAATATATATTTTAAAATCTCCAAGTCTTTACTGGTTATAAAAATTGTAGTCTCAAAATGTAAAAAAAAAAAGTTATATATTAATTTATTTTTTAGAAATACTGACACATATGTATTTTAGAATAATTTTAGAAATTTTTCAGAAAAAAATAGATACTTATTCGTAGGATATTTTTTTATTGGACAAAACCCCAATAATGAACCAGTTCATAGGCAACACTTAAATTGTTTACCAGTCTCAAAAAATTTTACCTCGGCGATGGAAGTCCCGAAATCATCCTTGTAACAGTTAAAGGTAGCATTCAGTTGTGCCTTACTCCTAGTACTGAGGATGCGAATGATCTCATCATGATTAAATGTTTTCTCCGCGATGGCGTCGCGAAGAATCTTGGCCTCTGATTTGGCTAAACTCGTATTAATCTCAGGTCCGTCATATCGGTAAGTGCTAACCAGCGCAAATAACAGCTGAAAAGAACCAAAAATATCAGAAAAATATGCAGACAAGTAACTGATGTACATCAAAGAACATGCATATCAGTAAGTTCTTAAGAGAGTAAATAACAGCTAAAAATAACCCAAAAAAATCACTTAAGCACAATGAAGAACATGAATATCGATAAGTGCTTACAAGCGCAAATAACAGCTGAAAAGAACTGAAAATATCAGAAAAAATATGCAGACAAGTAACTGATGTACAACGAAGAACATGTATATCATTAAGTGCTTAAGAGAGCAAATAACAGCTGAAAATAACCCGAAAAAAATCAGAAAAACATATTGACAATTAACTGATGCACAACGAAGAACATGCATATCGATTAGTGCTAACGACCGCAAATAACAGTTGGAAAGAACCGAAAATATTAGAAAAACATACAAAAAATTAACTGATATACAACAAAAACATGCATATTGGTAAGTGCTAACGAGCGCAAATAGGAAAACATACAAACAGATAACAACATAAACATGTATTCTTTCGGGACATGCCTTACGGAAATCCCCCGTGGTATGGTAGGAGACATCTTCTTCGATAGAATGCTTGTAGCATGATCGGTAGGCTCGTTTGACAGCAAGAAGTTCGTCGGGGGAGTTTATACATGCTATTTCTATTATCACCCTGTAATCAAAATCTTTCTTCACTGCAACATTGATATAGAACGCTTCTCTGTCAATCGGTTCGAACATCCACCGATAAACAGCTCTCTGCATCAAATTTGTTAAAAATTTATTTAGCAGAAATTTACATAAATAAGATTTATTTGGATTTCCACTTCTATAAATATAAGACAAGGCTTCCATATCGATCAATAAAATTATTATTTTTCTGTCGCATAAACGGATTTGCGAGCACTTTGTATGTTTACAGTCCAATAGCACTAATTTTAAAGGGAAAATGTACCTCAAAGTCCCCGTTAAGTTCTTTCTCGAGTTTCTTGATGAGACTCTCGTTGAAAAGTTCTTCATATGCGGCAATAATCTGTTTCCTTTGAGCTGCATTTCTATGAGCAATGATCGAAATTACCCCCTTCTCGTCGGTACCCCATCCTTTTATAGCAAATCAATTAGTCGGAATCTCCAAGCAATGCTTGCAAAACCAAATTTTACAGTTTAAAATAAAAATTGTGACAAGTATTTTGACTTAATATGGTAAGAAAACTAAGCAGTATCTCTTGCAAAATAATGATAAATGCATACAATCCTTGTAGAATCGATGCGGTACTCCACTGTGCGGAAATGTAAGGGTCGATCCTAATTCTTAACCCTATATTTTTTATATTTTTTGTTGAATGATGAACTAAAAAATGGTATATTTTATTTATTTATTATTATTTTGAGAAAAACTGAGGGGAAAGTATTTTATTATTATTTTTTGGCTTGTTCAATATCTAAAAAAAATTTTCGGTAGTATCTTTTGTATTTTCTTCCCACTAAAATGATGAACAATCTAAATGATATGAAATATAGTTGTTCATATTGTCCAGCCATCCAACTACATCGAGAGAGAGCACATGACTAAAGATTAGAATGTTAATTTCCTAGATAATATATGCAAACAAAAAACATATTTAACTAAAAACAAAATTCTTAGAGTAAAATATTTGACTAAATTGTTAGAAAATAAAAAAAAGAAGGCAGAGGATGAGGAAGGAGACCTTGGAAGGAGTTCTTGAGCTGTTGAGCATCCTCAGCTGGAGAAGGAACTGGATTGGGGACCTTCAAAGTTGCCATTTTTCCCACTCTTTTCTTCTTTTTCTCCCTTTTCTAAAGCTCTGGTAATGCTAATTAATGGTGAGTGAGTGAAGAAGGTATTGACGCCATTATATATAGATCAAAAAGCTTCTGGCTTTTTCTTTATTTCCTTTCTTTAATCCGTTGGTTTCGTCTCGTTTGGCGCCACAAACACACAAGCTAGAAACTCCTGTAATATATGATTAATGATTATTACGTGATAAAGTCATAAAACTGCATGAATTAGATGCAAACCCAGGGCCATAATTCAGTCGCGAGGCAATTCGATATCAGCTTTTTTTTTTTAAATTGTCCAGATCAGTTCCTGAAAATACGTTTTCAGAAGCTGATCCAAAAAATCTTTTAAAAATGAGACTGATATGAAATTATCCGAAAAACCTTTTTTTAGGCTTTGATGGACGCGTACGAATCCACATCAACATAATTTGAAACCACTCTAATATTATGATGAGTGATAATTTTTACTGCTACATCACGGCATGATAGAGATACATCGAGATAACTCTAATATCATTTCTAACCCCTAGGTAAAAACTTTTAGATAAGTTAATCTATTTGAACTTCTAAATCTTTTTTTATTGATATATTTTTAATATCTACTTTATTTTTTTTTTATTGCTAATTAAAATGATAGTTCAAAATTTTACTTTATGATCCTAAAACTGAATTCAATTCTCTCTTTTATTTTTTCTTATTGCTAATTAATTTGACATTTTAAATTTCAATGTTTTTCATTTTTCTTTCAAATTTTAGTTTTATAGTAATTAGCTGGTATAATTGCAATAGTTTTTTTAATAGTTTTTCAAGAATTTGCAATTGGGTAGGTAATGCTGATTTTTTTTTTTTCTTTAGTTATTTAAAAGATTGGTTCTAGATGATTGTATCAATTTTCCTTTTTTTTTTTTCTTTTTGCACTTCTATGGATCAAGAAAAACCTACAATCAAATTCTTGAAATTTTTTATAATTTTTAGCACTAAACAAACAACCTAATAAAAAAGTAAACAGTTGTAAATCAAACAACTAAATGATTGATAAAAAAAAGGGATTTTAGGTGGGAGAAGCCATTAGAAGATCACATGGAATACTCATAATATATGTCAGAGTTTGTCCCTCAGCTTACCCATTGGAAACACGTCTTTATTCATCAGTGTATATAAATGAAATAAGAAAAATAATAATAATATATATAATAGTAATAATAAAGCATTGTGGTTGTGGTTTGTCAATTTGATATAATTTAAATTATTATTCGGTGAATATGAAGATATATGAAGTATATTTTTTAATAGAATAGTTTATTAAAGAGTGTCTTCAAAAGTTATTTTTAGTTAAAACAATATTTTTTAATTTAATTTTTTTTAGTGCTTCTTCGTAACATAAAATAACGAAAATATTCGCATTCTTTATTTTCTTTTAGAAGAGTAATTTTTTCAAAACTCGTTCAGAAAATCTAGGTTTTTTTTTATAATTATATATATATATATAATATATATATATAAGGTTCTAAAGTCTTTAATAGTTCAAGTAATTTGAAGAGTTTAAGAAAACTTTCAATACAAGTGGTAGAGCAAATGATTTTTTTGTTATATTCAAAAAATTATAAAAATATACTATACATATTCATTTTGCAGTAGATTATTTGAATGACAATATTTTTTTCATTTCTTGAAAAATGTATTAAAACTAAAACTAATTAGAAAGTACTCTTTGTCCAAATTCCATTTTAAGAGTGCATTCTTAACAAATTACCCATTCTAATATAGAGCAAATAATTCACGTCATATCAAAATTACTAGAAATTTTAGATATGGTGTTTTTAACAATAATAAGTGAATACTATAAGGTTATGCTGTTGTCATTTTTTCTTATATTATCATTAAAATTTCTGTCCGACCCATTTTTATGCCACTATTATAATAAATAAATTTATTAGTGGCACCGATTTATATTCAATCAATTGAAAAATTTTAATATTTTGATTTGGACATGTTCGAATATTCATTTTATCTTTTACGGAGCATACAGAATATATATTTATGGATGATATTTATAAAATATAAATATAAATTTTTATTTATATTTATTAAATATAAATATAATATTAATTAGACTCATGTTGCATTATGGACAACCAAGGCCAGGTGTGTGTCCACAGCATTCAGTCATTCGTCATAAAAGTCTACGTAGTCATTATACCCACCAACTCCGCCAAAAATGTAAGAAAACTAAAATAATTGCATCTTCTTAATATTATCATCATGAAACACTTGCTTTTAAAAAAGAGAACCTATTAAATTATGACACCTACATAGTGGATCGACTGATATAAATACCAATCAATATTAGTCTAATTAATTAATAAAACTATATAGCAAATGCTAAGAAAAAACCACTTCTTGCCCTCTTGAATGGTAATTTAGAGATTCGAATATTAACAAACATAAGTTAGAAAGACCAACCGTACCGCTCTATTCTATGCCGAATTATACGATTAGAAGCATTAGATTTGCTTTTCAACTGCCAACCTTTCAAAATAAGAAGACTTGCACTAAAATCCAAAAGACTTAAAGATCTTGCAATTAAGACCACTTGTAAAAAATCTTAACACTAAAGTAAAAAAATTTAAACTTAAATCGTTTAGAAGAAGTATTAAACATTATCAAAAGAGTGACATAAGCTATCAAGAAGGTGTTATAGTGTTATTTTTCAACACAAATGTGTCAAAAATCACACAAAAATGCCAAAAGTTGACACCAGAAATACCGTGCTATCAAGATGTTGAAGGTGTCATAAACTCATTAAAATGTGCATTAAAAGGTGCCAAAGAACCAACATAAAAAATAAAAATAAAAATGAGGGGAGTTAAATGATATTGAAACAATAGGAAGACTGCAGTGCAATTGTCCATTCAAAATATTTAAGGTGGTGAGTTGTTGCGGATACAGCAGATTCTAAGACCTGCTAAGGCTTAAAAACATCTATCTGGCTTAACGGGTTATAGCAAAAAATAGAGATCATAGAATTTTTTAATTTTTTTATAATTGAATAGTATATACAAAATAATGATTGGGTGCACTTACATTTAATCTCGACCATTCAATATCAAACTGCTAATTAAAGTTTATTATATTAAATTTCTAATAATAAAAGCAACAACAACTTGCCTCGTTTTCACTGTTACATGACCTTTTTATGATCTTCCAAAATTTTTCCTTCTCTGTAGTATTTGCAAGCACCATTTGAAGCATACTCAAACGCATTTGATCCCAACATCTTATTAAACGCGTCGAGATATGCCTGAACACTGGAGACTACCACATCCTTATCTTCACCACTCCCCCTGAAGGCGCAAAAATTTAAAGTTAAAATCAATTTAATTTGTAAAAATTTCAAAAAATGCCATTTATCTACAAAACCGTTGCATGGCGAATTAGTAGGAGGAATGAGATAGATAAGAACCTGAAAGTTTGTTGCATTGGCTCAGGCTTTGGTTTGCCACTGTTCCTGAAAATCTCCACACTGACTGATGCAATTGCATCAGTGCCTTGTGTTATAGGGTTCATGGAGTACCTTACAAGAGTAACTGGCATCTGCAACAAAGAAGATTTCCTTCTCAGATTGAACGCAATCACACACCTTCCCTGATAATTCTGCCGAGGCACTAGAATAATTAACATTGTCCCTGATTTTCATATGAAGAACCACAGGTCATCATAAATAGACTCCACAAACTGTGTGACTTCCGGCCAAAGAAGAGTTTCATACCAGAAGCCTAGATTTGCCGAGCCAAACCAAGTTTAGCTAAACTCAGATCTCAACACAACCGATAGAGCAGCACCGACAATGTTAGTATACATTTATTTATTTTCAAAATTGTCCAACTACATGACATGTGCCACCGGACACAGGCCGTACCGATCGGTACGGAAAACCATGCTAGCAACTAGGGGGAAAAAATGGAAAGCCTAGAGCAAGTAGATAGACAATGGACACTAAAGTGAACCATTCACATTCAATGAAAATTGCATTATGCTGTTTCTTTTACCATTTTGTTGTCGAAATGTTCCCATCTCCTTTTTTTTTCTTTTTTCTTTTTTTTACTTAATAGATATAACCGAAGTTATTTTATGATTTCAAATTTTGGATGATTTCAGCTATTGCTCCAATATTTTACGAGTTCATTTAAAGCAATTATCATTGGCATTCATCAAAGAATGAAGAATTAAAAGTAGTTTCTGGTTAACCTGAATTACGTTATCAACAGCCTTGAAAGCTGCACCCACAGGACCCTTTCCAACAGAGAATGCGACCTTCTCCTCACCACCTGGAGCAACAAGCTTGACAGTTGCTCTGGAAAGACCTGACACTCCACTATTCACCTGAAAAGCTTAAGTGTTTTACTAGCAATTCTACTTCGCCACGGTATATATCACAAATAAATGAATGTATTATTGTGATTCACCTGCAGATCACTGAGTAACCAGGTCATACTGGTCCGCGATGTCTCACTTGAAACAAAGTGGTCTACATCTACCTTGCTGTAAACATTTCAGGCATGACGATTCAGAGGCTGGAAGTTTTATAGTATATATATATATATATATATATATATATATATATATATATATATATATATATATATATATATATATATATATATATGTGCATGCATGTGCACGTGTAGGTCTGCATAAATAGTTTTACTGAATGCAAATACCACATTGTCTTACACATAGTAAAATGCATTTGATATTAAAGCATGTAGAGTCACAACGTTTCAAGTGTAACTGGCTTACATGGCATCGCCTATCTCATCTCATAGAGCAATCTTAAGAAAAATAGTCTGTTCTATCATATAATTTGAGAAATATTGGAGATGTCTCAAAACACAAGCCAACGATACAAACAAGTATACCGCTTTTACTTTTTTCATGACCCGAAAGTAGCATGTTCATATGTCTAGACCTATTCTGACCTAGTAATATCAGGTAGCTGGATTTAAATGTTTGGTATAGCATTAACAAAAGTGTGGTATTGGTGTACAGTTGTCAAGTATTAAGCAAATTGCTTTATAAGAAAATCGCAATATCAAGGAAAAAGGTAAGTTACATGTTAGGAGATACCATATTTATCTTATTTCGAAAGTATACTATCGGCCAAACAAGGAATACCAAACTTCAGCAAAGAAAAACAGTGAAAATATAGTTATCTAGCTTAAAGTTATATACCTTAGCTCTCTGAGCACAAAACCGGAATCATTAGGTCGAGTTAACCCAATATCTTCTGCTGAAATGGTTTCATGTTCCCCTTTGAATTTGAGTTTTCCATCCTGCTAATTACGAACTTCATTAGATAAATTTACAAACCAATCTCATTTCAATTGGAAATTCACAGAAGTCATTAGATAAGTAAACCATGTGTGAGAACCAAGATGCACATTGAAAGCCACCTTATTATCAAGATTTAGTTAGTCAACTAGCATAACTGAGTATAAATAATCAAAACATATGCATTTTCAGATAATCAATTAAAACTTCAATGGCGTATAAATGATGCTTATCTCATTAAGGCAGGCCGAGTAAGAACTGATTAGGGAATGTTACTTGTGCAAAGAATAATAACATTTAACAGCCTTTGTTCAATCCGCAGAAAGTTATGGATCAAAACAAAAGCAGGCGGGTGAATCTGGATAGACCCAACATTCTCAAGCCTCATATGCCAATAGCTTTTAGCAATTTCCGTCTTAATAGTTCCAGCTTTCTAAGTTTCTAATACGAAATCAGACAGAAAATCAATATTCACCATTGGCCTAATCAATAGCCCATGCATACTAAATCAGAGGAAGATAAACACAAATAAGAAAATTTAAGCATGTCACTTGGCAGTAGAACCCAAACGCTTTAGCTTCATTTGCTACAGTGACAATTCAGTAGTAGCATAAGACCTGTAACCCTGTATTGTTTAAGTCAACATTTGCAACCTTTCAAGCACATAAACTGCTTTTAATTGCTACTAAATTGTATTTCTCAGCCCAGTATATGTCTAACATTCAATCTTTTGGATATGCTTGTGTTGGTATGAAGTATGCACTTTGTTGCTATAACAGTAATAAATATGCCCAAAAACTTTATATTCAAAAGAAAAAAAAAACCTCTCAAGCAAGGTTTTGTTTTGTTATTAGCAAATTGCGCAGAGTAGCTTAAGGAGATGAATCAGATGATAAAGCAAAATCAACCCACTAATGTGCCAAAAGTGAAAGGCACTTATAAGGTGACATGGTCTCATATTAACTTAGATTCCAAGCAGTACACTGGCTGGAGCGCATAGATAGTGGTTCAGAGGGCAGATTCCTACATCTAATCTCAACCACACCATGATTACCAACAAAACGCCATGATATATCATATCCACTACTCAAATAATATAAATTACTAGTGCACTCATAGTTTTTACGTGCCGGTCGCATGGTCTACGTCGGCCTGCCAGGCAACATTGCCTCTGTTCCGACAGTTATTGACATAGCACGAACCACCATGACACGTGCTAAAAATCTTAAATATTAAATTAACTTAAATTTTCTGCTTTTAGTTTTGAAAATTAACAAATAAATGTATATTAGAACGGTCGGCACGGAACCATTGGCAATAATCGGCATATGCATGTATTTGAGTTTAAAGAAACTCGGCTCGGCTCGGCATTGTAACCTTGATTGTACTAACTGCTCGATAGTGGTTATGTTTGTTAAAAATGGACAATTTCTTCCTTCTATAATATCTTATGAAAGGCAAAAAAATGCTTGAATAGATAGTACTAAGAGCCTTAATTTATTATCTTTACTCAAATATCCCTTTATCAAAATGTCGAAAGTAGGTGGTTCAAGCACCTGGTGCATTATACCAGGCAACCAACCTTCTGCTCGTTTGACAAGAATGCCTTTGACATCGATGAAGTTCATGTTCCATTCTAGCTACTTGAAGCAATCTAGAAATGAATTCTAAGCTATTGGACAAGGATAGAAGATTCAAAGCTCTCTTTTTAACAAAGTTAACGGAACCCTATTTACTAAGCATCTCATTACATCCGATTGAGTTTCTTAGTAAACAACTTCTCATTGCTATTGCAAAGTGGGACATTCATCGTAGGCTCATAGCAACAAGGTCAAAAAAAGAATCTAGGAAAAATTGAAGCTCCTTATCAGACAACCAAAAATACAGCTGGAGACTGGCCTGTATACAAAAGATTGATCTATGCGTGTGGACAGCTTTAAGAAACCAACAAGTATACCATGGCTTGTATAATTGCCACTAAAAATATTATATTAAGAAAAGCACATCTACATTGCGTGGCCAGGTGACCATGCCACCGAAGAGCATAGGTTGGATGCATGAAAAGATTGCGTACCAGAAGAATGTTTCTATCGCGAGCAAAAGCATTGGAACCAACAATAGCCTTATGTTGTTGTAAATGCAAGCCTGAATATTCTTCAACCTGAAATGATAAATCTTATACAATATAAATACACCAAATAAGTTGAAGATTAAATTAAGTCAGCTACATGATGAATCATTATGTACCATTTTGCTTGCCATAAAAATATGCTTACTGTTGATTCCAGTATAAAGTCCTCCAATTTGGCCCTTGTGGCACTTTATAGCCATGGCGACCTGCAAACAAACAATTCAATAAAATAACACTTGAAAATTATGGAAAAAGAATAAATCAAGAAATCAAGAAGAAGCCTTTTCCTACAACGTGGGTTCAGCTATACGGATTCTTGTACGCAACAGTGTTACAATTATAGTCATGTATTCACTCAAGTAACAAGCTAATTAGAAAAGTTAAAATGAGATACAGTTAAATAATGAATTTACTAGAAAAGTTAAAATCACATGATTTTAGAAGAATGAATTTATCAGAAAAGTTAAATCACGTACAGGTTGTAGCTAATTTTTCTACGAGGAAAGATAGTTAAAGTTGGACAGAAAGCAATAACAGGAACTAAAAATGTCTGGCGTTGCTTAGGATTTTGAATTCGCACCTCCTCCAGCGACGCATTTCCGGCTCTTTCGAACTGTTGATATACAATATTATCCTAAAAACAAAAGCAAACTATATATATATTATTGATAAGCATAATTTTTATATATAAATTTAGCCTTAATTTTATACTAATTTTATTATTTGTTAGTTGTTTGCAGGTCAAAATTATTAAATTAAAATTAATTGTTAGTTGTTTAAATTATTAAATAAAACAACTAATTTTATTATTTGTTAGTTGTTTGCAGGTCAAAATTATTAAATTAAAATTAAATACGTATTAAAAGTTCTACCGGTGGATCGGAGTAATTAATTCTATGAATTTAATAAAATAAATATTATTACTCGATATAATATATAACTAAAATTAGACAAAAAAGTGGCAAAATATATATAAAATTATATCAATATATTAATATTGCCATGAAGCTTCCATGAAGCCGCAAAATATTTTGGTCGGATGCTGATAAAGAAAATGAAAAATGCTTTGTTGTCTTCCCATAAATTCACCAAAAAATTCACCCACACACACATCCCACAAATTTGATCCCACTACCTTCCCACATGTATTACACCCAAATCATTAATTTCACCACTCCAGAGATGCCACATCATATTTGGTAAAAATTGGTGAATCCATTGGGGTCACTAGCATTGCTCTAAAGAAATTGCAACAGCCGCGATCTCTTTTGCCGACAAAGTTTTTGCACCTTATGAAGTTGCTGGTGATCACATCAAAATTGTATTCCTATTAAAAGCTGACTCAAATTATTGATATGTATAATTAATAACTATAAAAGCAACACACCAATTATTTAAAACTTTTAAAATTATATTTCAATTAAATTATACAAAATTCTTCCCGCGAAGTTTCGAGGAAGCTCAATGGATCCATTCCTCCCCTCTATTAAACCACCCACCGTTGAAACTCCATGCTCGGATTGGACCTTCCAAATCTTCTCCCTTCCCAACTCTCTCTCTCTCTCTCTCTCTCTCTCTCTCTCGCCATGAAGATCAGCTTGAGCTCGCTGCTAAGCTCACCATCCAAAAAATCTGAGAAGAATAAGTCCCGCCACGTCAGCCGCTCGGAGACATCAGACAGCTCCTCCCCTTCCGGTGGCTCCTTCTCGTCGACGTTGTCACCAACTCCGACACCGGCGCTGGAGACTACCAAGAGCTCCCGGAGAGCGCTGGAGGCGGTGCTGCGGCGCCTCCGGCCGCACCCACCGACGGAGGACGAAGTTCGCGATATGTTGGCGGAGGCGGACTGCATGAGCCTCGACGGCATCGCCTCCCTTGGTGCCACTACCGCTGGATTACCGGAGCTCGAGGAGGTATTCGCAGTATTCGATAGGGATCAAGACGGGGTGATATCGGCGGAGGAGTTGAGAGAGCTGTTCGTGACGCTGGGCGACGACAAGTGCAGCATCGAGGATTGCCGGAGGATGATCGGCGGCATTGATTCCGACGGAGATGGCTTTGTTTGCTTTGATGACTTTGTAAAGATGATGGGCACTAATTTAATCCCGCTTTCATAGAGCTTATTGGGCTTTGCTATGCACTCTCTAAAAACTACATAAATAGAGCTTATTGGGCTTTGCTATGCACTCTCTAAAACTTACATAAAAAATTATACATGCTGACGTGGCATAATTAAGACCACACATAATAATGCATATATTTGTAATTTTGATATTTTACGGATCACGAAAAAATTATACGGATCACGAGACGCGTGGAGATTAGTTGTGTCTGATTTGTTGAATAATTTTTTACAAGTTATTAGTTTTTTCCTTATTATTGTTACTGTCCTATTTGTGATTTAATGTAGCATAGTGAGTGGTCATGTTTTTGTCACCAATTTCTTGAGTCAAGAACTATCTATTTTATAGTAATGAATGACAATAATAATGGATATATTTGTAATTTTAATATTTTACGAATTACGAGAGAATTATACGGATCACGAAATACGTGTGTGGTGAAGATTGGTTGTGTCTGATTTGTTGGATACTTTGTTACAGGTTATTAGTTTTTTTCTTATTATTATTACCGTCCTATTTGTGATTTAATGTAGTATAGTGAGGGGTCATGTTTTTGTCTGATTTGTTAGATAGTTTGTTATAGGTTATTATTTTTTTTCCTTATTATTATTACTGTCCTATTTGTGATTTAATGTAGCATAGTGAGTGGTCATGTTTTTGTCACCAATTTCTTGCGCCAAGTACTATATATTTTATAGTAATGAATGACAATAATAATGGATATATTTGTAATTTTAATATTTTACGAATTACGAGAGAATTATACGGATCACGAAATACGTGTGTGGTGAAGATTGGTTGTGTCTGATTTGTTGGATAGTTTGTTACAGGTTATTAGTTTTTTTCTTATTATTATTACCGTCCTATTTGTGATTTAATGTAGTATAGTGAGGGGTCATGTTTTTGTCTGATTTGTTAGATAGTTTGTTATAGGTTATTATTTTTTTCCTTATTATTATTACTGTCCTATATGTGATTTAATGTAGGATAGTGAGGGTCCTGTTTTTGTCACCAATTTCTTGCGCCAAGTACTATATATTTTATAGTAATGAATGACAATAATAATGGATATATTTGTAATTTTGTTATTTTACGGATCACGAGAAAATTATACGGATCACGAGACGCGTGTGTGGTGAAGATTGGTTGTATCTGATTTGTTGGATAGTTTGTTACAGATTATTAGTTTTTCTCCTTATTATTATTATTGTCCTAGTTGTGATTTAATGTAGGATAATGAGGGGTCCTATTTTTGTCACCAATTTCTTGCGCCAAATACTATCTATTTTATAGTAATGAATGACAACTAATCTATATATAAATTATATATATAATTAGATAATTAAAATTATTATTTTTATATAATATTTTAAATAAATTTTAATATACTGTATAGCATTTATTTTTTAAAATTATAATATTTATGTTAACTGACAATAATTAAAAAATTATACAACTAAAGGTTTGCCATTAATTTTTTTTTTTAATTAAGATAGTTAAAATAATCGTATAAAAAGTCATGTAACTAATACCGCAACGCCACGGCAACCTCCTAATGCAACAAATATGCTTTATGCACCTTTAGATGGAATTTTTTTTTTATTATTATTATTTTAATAATTATTTATTAAAATAATATTTTAAAAAATTTATTTGCCAAACTACGGTCCGCGGCGCCACGTTGGCGCCACGTAGGAAGAGCGTCTTTCTAAGAGACGCTCTTCATTGAGTCAGCTGGGGGAAGAGCGTCTCTTCAAGATTGACGTCTCCCCCTAACCAGACACCTTTGGAAAACCGCAAGACGGAAGTGGCGTCTTTAGAAACAGGACGCTCTTCCTAGGGAATTGGCGTCTATAGAAAAGACCGCACTTCCTCTGGTTTTTAACCCGCGCTCGCCCGAAGCCCCCCATCTTACCTCTTCGTTTTTAAACCTAATAAAACGCTCCCCCGCCGCCGCCGCCCGTCGCGGATCCTCGCCGCCGCCGGTCCTCACCCGTCGCACCTCTCCGCCGCCGCCGGTTCTCGCCCGTCGCACCTCACCGCGCCTCATTGCATCTCCGCGCGCCGCCGCCGTCTTTTGCATCCGGCGTTCGGCCGACCGCTCGCCGTCCGATTCCGTTCGCCGCCGTTCGCCACCGTGTGATTCGCATCCACTTTTCTCCGTTTCCCACTTGCAAGAGGTAATTTGTAGATTAATTTCGATTTGTAGATATTTAATTTAGGTAAAATTTTTTAGGGTTTATAAAAATTGAGGTTGATTAAAATTTTTGATTTTATATACTACGAATGTGTTTGAGTGTAATTTTGAACTATATGATAATATTGTGCATGTATATTTTTTTGAATTATATGTTGAATTATATTGTGTATTTATGATATGTGTATGATATTATTGTTTTATATATGTATTATATTTAACTCTAATTTGAATTTTTTAAATTTATATATTTAACTGCAGATGTCGGATAGAATTTTGCAAGTCATGTTACTTTTAAATGGTTGTATTGTCTAGGTCAATACATGGTACTTGATTATGATTGTGATCAATTGGTGGGGTTCTTATCAAGAGTTGAATGACGTTGGATTGATTAAAAGCTGAATTGGTATACGAATTTGATATTGGACCGACCAATATAATTGAATTTAGTTTATCGTTGTTTTCATTGATATTGCCTACATTACCAAGTACGGAGGACAATCTATTAACAACGATAAAACAAGTTAGATTTTATGGATAGATGGAATCTCGACGTCTGGGAATAGAGTTGTATCTTGAATTTAGAGTCAATTCGAGATAATGTTAGGCATGATCAATGGAGTCTATGCAATATTGCCATGTTGGAGATATCAAAAACTAACAAGTGTGGGATGTCATTTGTCTCAAGTTTTACCTGCTATCGGAACTCATTGTTATATTGATCTCCACAACGCTTCCCTTCACCAACGAACTCAATCAACTACCAGAGACAATGTAGTAAGCAAGCTTTCAATTTGATTCTTATGGCACTTTAAACATTCGTTCCCCTACCGACGATTATCGAAGAGGTAACTCAGAAGTGAGTCAGAAGATTGACTATTCTGGGACGCAACTCAAATACTTTTTGGGGAGGCTACGACTAGTCAACCATCCCAGATGATTTGAAGGAGCCAGAGCGCATTGGACAATGTTGAAGTCCGTAACCTCATATTTACACATCTAGATTGGGCATGCGATTGCCGAACATTTTGCACCAAAATCATAGGAGGGATGTGTACAGGAGATGCGTTTGGGATCACTCTCAAGAATTTCGTATCGGATTACGCTTCAAAGATAAGAAAGGATTACAGAATGCTGTGAAATTGTATTGTCTAGACCGAAGTCTCCAATACAAGGTTGTTGAATCAACACCAAATGTGTGGGTTGTTAAGTGTCTAAATGCAGACAGTGGATGCAAGTGGATGTTGCGTGGAAGGCTAAAAAGTGCACATGCTCAGTTTGAAATCTCACGATATGTTGGCGCCACAACATGCTTGGATGATCCATCTAATCGATCACAAGACCATTCGGCACTTGATTGTGAATTTATTGCCCGAGAGATATATGGTATTGTAAAGGTGCAACCAAGTATCAAGCCTAATGCTTTAGCTGAAATTATCCGAGGAAAATTTGGTTACGTACCAAGTTACACAAAGTGTTGGGATGCAAAGCAAAAGGCTATAGCAATGATATTTGGGATTGGATATTGTCTTATCGTCTTCTTCCTAAATGGCTGAATGCTGTACATATTTCAATCCAGGGTTGGTTCTGATCTCCAACAACAAAACCTATGTATACCCATGCAGCTATTGTTTGATCGTGCAAATTTTGGGCTTTTGCTCCATCTATAATGGTTTTGATCATTTGTCGGCCGAGTGCTTTAGTATTGATGTTGCTCATTGTATGAAGTAAATATAAAGAAAACTGTAATTGCAATGGACTTGATGCGGAAAAATAGAGCAAAAAATAATATCAATTGGCATATGCATTGTTGATAGTCTGAATCGTATGTCACTTGGAGTTGGTTTCTTAGATGCATTCGTCACTATGTTACAAAGCGAGAAGGAATTTGTCTAATTTCTGATCGACATGCGGGAATTATAAAAGCTGTAGAGGATAGAGAATGCGGATTTCAACCACCAAGTGGGTATCATCGATTTTGTTTGCGTCATTATAAATCCAATTTCAATGAGAAATTTAAGGACACCACGTTGAAAAATATGGTGTGGAATGCCGGGACACAGAGACAACCAAAAAAGTTTGAAAAAATTTTACAACAAATAGAAAAGCTCAATCCTGCGGCCGCTAGGTGGTTGCAGCAATGTCCCCGTGACATGTGGACATTAGCTTTTGATGATGGCAGAAGATATGGTGTGATGACTACTAATTTATCCGAGTGTATAAACGGAGTACTAAAGGAAGCTCGCTCTTATCCCATCACCGCCTTGGCGCAATTGACGTTTTATCGTTTAGTTGGATATTTTGATAGGCGAAGGACCCAAGGTGCAGATGCTTTAAATGATGGTCATGAATTCTCTCCTTCGTTGCGCCTTAATATGCTTCGTATTCAACAAAAAGGTAGTCGCCACAGAGTCATCCAGTTTGATCGGCAAGAAGGTGTCTATGAAATTAGGACAGCCTTCCACACAAAACGGATCAACATAAAGGTGACACATTCAGGTACCCAATGTAACGATTTTAGAAAATTTCTATTTACTTATACATATGTTACAAAGAATTATTTTTATTCAGGTCGTTCGGTTGGAACAACAAACATGCACATGTCAGAAATGGCAAATCTATCACTATCCATGTTCACATGTCGTCGCGGCATGTATGAAAAGGAGTGCAGATTACTGGACCTTGGTAGATCATTTCTTCTCTATGGAGGCCTATATGGGTAGCTATACTCCAAAGTTTCAACCGATTGACAATCAGGATCGTTGGCCGCAATATAACGGCCGTACGATCATACCAAATATAAGCCGTAGAAGAGGGAAAGGAAGACCACAGTCCAAGCGGTTCCGAAATGAGATGGATTGGAAAGAGGCTGGCAAAGAGAAAAAGAGATGCAAACTTTGTAGACAAGAAGGTCATGACAGACGAACTTGTCCTGATCGGAACAAAGAAAGCGCTAATGTTATATCGAACTAATGACGATATTTCACGTGTACTATTTTTTGAATTATCGACTTATTCACTTGTATTCAGATCTGGTATTATTTTGTCATCTTCATATATTTTATTTGTATGCGTTTTTCATATATTTGGTTGTACTGACCTGTTATACAGATGGATGTAGACATAGAGCCAGGTCCATTAGATGCGAGTGTCCTTCATCAGCAGGAGACACATCGTTCTCAGTCTGTATGGTTTGGACAGGTATGTATTTGTGAGATTTACAGGCTAAGTTTTAATATGATCTGATTCCAACCTTTTTTTAATGTAGGAAGACTTGCTACTTCACGTCCGTCGACGAGACACCTTGCATCACTTGCCCATACAAAATGATAGGCGCATTATTCCACTTCTACGAATTTATGGTATGCTAGTTAATTCTTATATTATACTTTAAAGTTTTGATTTACTTAGAATATTTGTTTATTTTTGTGTTATAATATACGAAGGTATATTTCTAAACTATTTTCTTATCGTTTGATTCAGACTCAAAGCGTCCGTCGCATCAGGAGTATGGCTTCTCCGGATCGGGAGGATATCGCAAATTTTTGCACGGAGGTTCTACATAAAGCTCACGATTACCATTGGCGAGGTATTCCATCGCCGCCTCCGTTTGAAGCCGATTACGATACTGCAGCACCAATCCAGGACTATGGAGCCGGGCCGTCATTCGAAGATGTGTGTTAGCTGGGACGAGTGCGCTGCCGGCATGGAAGGAAGATGTCACACCACAACCTAGGCAGTCGATCCATCAGACGAGGGGCAGATCACCCAGGAACCAAACTATCACCAAACGGTGGTCGGTGAGCGAGTCGTAAGGAGAGGAAAGCGGAATCGACTAAATAGACGTGGTTGTGGTACCTGATTTGTCGGGTGTGGCTAGGTATGAATTTATTTTGGTTGTTTATTGTATAGAAAAATGAACTTGTTGTACATGAGATTTGTATTGGTGATTTGATTAGTATGGTATAATTTGATTTATAGTTTTTAGATGGTGATTTTGGGAATGTTATGGTTTTTTGTATAGTTTGAGATGTGATTATGAGATGGTAATAGTTTGTTGTTATAGTTTGATATGTTATTTGAGATGGTGTGGTGTTGTATTAGTTTTTTATATGGTTGATTTGAGATGGTTGGTATGTTGTATAGTTTTGATATGTTATTTGAGATGGTTTGGTTGTTATTGGGATGAGTGAGTCTTTGGATATGTTATTGATATTGTTTGAACTATTTTGTTTTTTATGAATGGTTGAAATGGGAATGCGTTGAAATGTTATTAGTTGTAAAGTGGAATGGGTTTGAATTGTGTAAGTTGAAATGGGATGGTGAGTTTTAATATAAGTGGAATGGTTTTGAATTGTTGGGATTTGTATAAGTGGGGGGTTGAGTTAGTATGATATTTGAACTCTCGATTTTACAGGTATATTAGGAAGAGCGTTCTCTATGCAAGAAAAGCTCTTCCCTAAAAGAAGGAAGAGCGTCTTTCTCAGAGACGCTTTTCCCTTGAAGAGCGTCTCTGAGAAAGACGCTCTTCCTCATGCCGAAGGCGCTCCCAGGCTGATTTCTGAAATTGGTTAAGGGAGGGAAGAACGTCTTTTACACTAACGTTCTTCCTTCGGAAAAGCGTCTTTCTCAGAGACGCTTTTCCTGCGTAGTGGAAACTCTGGTTAGGGGGAAGAGCGTCTCTTGAAGAGACGCTCTTCCCCCAGCTGACTCAGCGAAGAGCGTCTCTTAGAAAGACGCTCTTCCTACGTGGCGCCGCGGACCGTAGTTTGGCAAATAAGTTTTTTAAAACATTATTTTAATAAATAATTATTAAAATAATAATAAAAAAAAAATTCCCCTTTAGATGTCGGAAGAAGTTTTGGAAGTGAAGGCATTACCATTGAAAAACTTTGATCCACAAATTATAGATAATGTATTTTTTTTTTAAATATTTATTTTTTTAAAATATATTTTTATATTTGTATTTTTTGCTTATTCAGTAATTATTAGAAAAAAAGGTACATGTTGACTTTAAAAATAGTACATAAAAATGGACCGACATGTAATTATCTCAAATACTTACTCAAATAGTATATGTTACATCCACTTACACAACATTAACATATATTTTGTATACATATATGGGATACATGTGATCCATAAGAACCAAGATATGCAAATTATTTTGTACCTATTACTTTCCGATGCAATAATATTCTATAACAGCAACAACAACGATCAGAATAGAATAGTATTATATAAATAATAACATCAATTCGGTGTAGTCCCGTCCGATCAGAGTCTAAAGAGAATAAAATGTACACAACCATATCTTAGACCCTCGGCCGTGCGGTGGTATTCTTTGCGTTTGATTATTTGCAAGTATTTGCGATGTCTATAAGACACTTAGACAGCTCATGTGGCTTACACATCATCGCCATATGGTCAGTTTCTTCGATTTCTTTGACGAACTCGAGTTTCTTGTTCCCGATCATCCAGCGCTGGAACTCAACAGGAATGGCTAGATCTTTGCCGCAGACGATGAAGGATGACCGAACCGAACCGTATCGCGCGTTTGAGAGCGACGAAGCATCAAAGAGATCTCCCAAGCAAAAGGGTGATACCCTTAGTAATGCCTTAGCCAATGTGAGATCCTACAAAGAAGGAGAAAAATAATCCATAAACTACATTAAAAAAATGTGCATGGATATGGCGGCACGTGCCGGGTTGAATTCACTAAAACTCAGTTCGGTTTGACACCGAGAAATTGAATGTTAAATGGAGTCAAATTAACCTCCTCCGATCTTACGGGCCACACGACGTCGGGTTTACCACTAGGCGATGCGAGTTTGGAGGGGGAAAATTGGTAGACTTGTAAGAATTATTATTACCTCTGGAGGGGAAAGTTGGTATAGACCGGATGAGAGGGAGATTGGACCAAATAGTAGTGTTGTAGGAGGCTTCTCCGGTCCATTCCCATACTCAGCTTTTATGTCTACCAATGCTGTGCCTGAATTCCTCCTGTAATACTGCAGCTTCGAAAATAGTTGAAAAATGTTAGTTTTTACTATATTTTGAATTTAATATTAATATTTATGGGATCGTTTTGCTTCTAATCTATAAAATAAAGTGACTCAGAATAATATACCTCCTTTGTCTCTGATTGAAGAGGGTTCTTTTAACCACTTTTACTCGTTCTTATTTGTATATATCGGTGTTGAATTGTGCTAAGTAGTGGAATATTTAGAGATGTGAGAGAGAGAGAGAGAGAGAGAGAGAGAGAGAGAGAGAGAGAGAGAGAGACCTCCTCAATGACAATGGAAGGCCTGGTATCAGGAACGGGCATGAAAGCAGTAAGAAACACCGCCATGGCGATCTTCTCCGGGAACCTCTCCATCGCCAGCGCGATGTTGAGCCCTCCGAGGCTGTGACCAACCAGCACGACCTTCTCGTCGGATGGCAGGGAGCTCAGGAACTCGAACAATGGCTGCGTGTACTCAGCAAACGTAGAAACTTCATCGATCTTCTTAGGATTGATACCGGCGGCGGCGAGGTCCATCGCCGTAACCCGGTGGCCGGCGGAGGTTAAGATCGTTGACACCTTGTACCAGTACCAGGCACCATGGCATGCTCCATGAACTAGAACGAAGTGCTTCATTTTTTCACCTGTTCTCCAATTTTCGTATGTATTTCTAGCGAGTTCGTTAACATTTTATAGCAAAAAAAAAAGCTTATTTTAATTTTTTTTTAAAAGGTTGCTTTCAAAGACGACCTTTTGTTTATTTATTTCTTTAAGATTAGTGCGGAGAAAGTTCTGTCCGTAATCGGTCATCTTCGAACGACTGTCGTAACAGATAAATTCACATGTGGCACTGATTCATGTTCCATCAATCGATAGGATCCATTCTTACGGGTAAGACAAACCTCGGCACTGGCCCGTAAAGAGATCTCAAATCGAACTCATTTTACTTCCCATGAGGTACAGCGGAGAAAAATTTTCTGACACACGCCTGCAGATGTGGCGCCGTGGGAATTCGAACTTGGGGCGACCTTTTGATTATTTATCTTGGAATGATTGGTCATCTGACCTACGTCGGTGCCACACATGTGATTAAATTATTGATTACTTTCAATGGTGTTTGTAACTTGAAAGTTTTGACATCAGCAAAAATGTCAAAGACGCATGTAGTATAGTCCAGAGGGACCACACTACGTCGGGTCGGGTCGGGTTGACCCGAATGCTCAGCCCTTCGCACGGATGTATATTTAAAAAGAAAAATTCAAAAAGTAAGAAAAAGCTCGTTTGAAAAGAAAAAGAATGAGTGGCGGCAGGCTAGTCCGCGGGCCAACTCGGCCGTATGGTCTCCATGGACTGCTGTATGCCGATTGATCTGCAGTGCCGGGTCGCAGTCCGCACGGTCGAGCTGAGCCGCAGTTTATCCCGTATATCACATGCTAAACTCGCAAAGTTAAAATAATATACCACCGCTTGGAAAAAATAGACTATCTTGGTGCTATTAAGGATTTTCAAGTGTAAGGGGTAGATAATTTTGTCTAATATATGCTACTGTATCTTAATTTTGCGGGTCCATATTCAAGCGGAGAATGATTCCAAATGGAGAATGATTCCAAAATTTTGCGGCTCCATATCCCCCTTCCTGGGCCACAAAAAAAAAAAAAAAAAAAAAAAACAAAAAAAACAAAACAAAAAAAAACAAAAAAAAAAAAAAAAAAAAAAAAAAAAAAAAAAAAAAAAAAAAAAAAAAAAAACAACACTTCGGATTAAAAAGCATTTGTTCAAATTATGATAAAATTGAACTTCGAATATGAGGTTGCACATATTTACAATTTTCTTATTCCTCAATGAAAATAACGCCAAAATTTACAAACTAAAAATTTGTGCCTCAGTTTATTTTTAAAATTTTCTAATAAATATATTATGTAAATTGCTTTCTAAAGTTAATGATAAATTATCAATTTTTGAAATCTTACTTTTTGAATTGAGAAGTATATTTAACTTAGCAATAAGTCTGTAAGCATCACTTTAAAAAAAATAAAATCTAATATAATAATGATCTTGAATATATGGCTCAAAGATACTTATCCACATATTCT
Source organism: Xerophyta viscosa (assembly GCA_002076135.1). NCBI lineage: Eukaryota > Viridiplantae > Streptophyta > Magnoliopsida > Pandanales > Velloziaceae > Xerophyta > Xerophyta viscosa. Next base: position 12,943 of record MJHO01000166.1, on the reverse strand, counting down.
TAGAAAAAAAATTCTCTGCATTCGAATTCTATACACCACTCCGTGCACCGACACTTAAAATCTAAATATATTTTTTAAAAATATTTAACATAAAAGTTATAAATTTTGATAACATCTATAATTTTTATATTTAAATAATTTTTTAAAAAATATTTCTACATAGATGTTATAAGACTCCTAAGTTTTAATGAATTTAAAATAATTTTGAAGACCCGTTAAGACTTGGAAACTTCATCTACCGATTTATAAGTATTTTTAAAAAACTGTTAAATATTAAAATTATAGATCTCACCAATATTTATAACTTTTGTATCAAAAATATTTTAAAATATATATAGACTATTCTCAACTAGATCTAAAAATAGTCCTTCATAAGATAAATCGTGAACTGTTGGATTTGAACCGTTGATTATGATCAAGATATTCGATCTAACAGTCCACGACTAACATTTCGTATGATTATTTTTAGATCAAGCTGATCATAGCATATATATATATATAATATTTAAAGTATCGATGCACAGATATATAGAATTTGGATGTAGAGGATATTCAGTCTATATTCCTGCTGTATCACCTAAAATATCAAAAATAGCCATCCCGATCATACCGTATTAATATGGAGAATGTTTTTTTATGGTGCAGTTATACGCAGCATCTCTTGTTTATAATTAGTTAAATGCCACGATGCTATAAATAGAATGAAATAAATTCACGGCTAACCAGTTGACCAGATACATGTGTGCGATTTGCAGAAAACGTGAACCATTTTTTTACGATTTATACAAATCAAAACGGAATCTAACAGACAATTTTTGAATTAAAATTTTGTTTAAACTTAAAAATATAGCTGTTATTCACGGGATTTATATTTTATTCTCTTACTGCAAATCAATAAACGGTATAATAAAGTTATAGAGGTTGACTTTAATTACACTATATATAATTTAGAAATATTTTACTAACAATTTGGTCGAATAATTATTTGTTTATATATATGACAGATCAACTAAAATTATCGAATTTTGTTTCCAAAGAGCTCAGATCGGCATAAGAGGGATGATAGTGAGAGATTATGTAGCACGAACACTCCAAAAATATCGTCGTATCCGTGTTCCGTGTCCGTGCGCGTGTCAGACACGACACTCCTCGGACACGCCCAGACACGTATCGGACACGCCACGTGGCGTGTCTGGAAAAAAATTAAAAAAAAAAATTCGGACACACGTTCAGTATTTATATCATTTTTTTAAAGAAATTATTTTTTATTTTATTTTTTTTAGAAGAGTTAAATATTATTTGTAATAGTGGTAAGTAATATAATATAGTTATGCACTCAGATATTATATTTTTTTTAGTTTTAGTTGATATAATTGGACTTTTAGTGTTTAGATTTATTTCAAAAACACAAAATTATATTATATATTAAACTTATTATCGAATATCATTATTTCATTAATATTTAAATATTTCGTATAAATATTACCAAATATGTCTAAATTTATTACCAAATATTTAGGATCTGTTGCCATATAAGTTACTACCAAATATTTAGGATCTGTTACCATATTTAGGAGTTGGTTAGGTTTTGAATTCAATAAATTAGAGGCACCGCCTCCATTGTAATTTGCAGTTTACTATTCAATAAAATCATTATTTACTGCCATATATTTCTACAGTAATATAATATAGTTATGCACTCAGATATTATATTTTTTTTAGTTTTAGTTGATATAATTGGACTTTTAGTGTTTAGATTTATTTCAAAAACACAAAATTATATTATATATAAACTTATTATCGAATATCATTATTTCATTAATATTTAAATATTTCGTATAAATTATATTTAAATTTTTATTGCCGTGTCCGAACCGTACCCGTGTCCTATTTTTTTAAAAATTATCGTATCATCGTGTCGTACTGTGTCGTATTTTTGTGCCTGTTTTCGTGTCCGTGCTACCTAGGTGAGAGAGCGCCGGAGGTCAGATCTGATGGGCGAGATCATAGGATTGGCTAGGAAGGAAGTCAAAGTTTCATCACGTCCGAAACAGTCATACCATGGATATGCGAGAGAAGTGCCCCAAACGTAAAAAGGAAAAAAAAATTTCGAACACGCAAAATGTGAGTGACCGACACGTATATTTCTATTTACATTGTCTGTTAAAGAAAACTTTTTTTTTTTTCTTGAGAGAAATAAAATACTATATATTATTAACCATATATAAGAATAAATAATATAATATAATTATTTTATTTTTGTTAATTTAATTACTCTTGTTGTTTAAATTTATTTTACGAGCGTATAATTATATTATATTTAAAATTTGTTATTGAATGATAATATATTTTTAGATATTTAAATATTTAATATAAACTATTTTTTATTATTTATATTTTTTATTGTTATATCAGAACCGTATTCGTATTCTATTTTTTAAAAAATTACCATACCCTATATCCGTGTTAGTCCCCATATCCAGGTTTCTTAGAAAATTGGGGCGACGGAGGAGAGCTCGGAGAAGGAGATTTAATCCCCCAATCCTACAGCGATGGTAACAGTAGGATTCAGGGAGTGGTAAGTTAAGTCACAAGCAACAACCAAAAATAGTTTACAATTTAAATTTAAACTACTTTATAATCTACTATATACAAACTACGCATCTAGCTACTAGAGAGATTGAGATCGAAATCGAAAATTAGATCGACGGGAAGCAGGTTTTGGCAAGGGTCTTGTCGCACACACGATCGGGGGAAGGAGGGTGGTTTTTTAGAGATTTATAAGAAAAAACCACACCAATATCCGTCATTTCTGAGATTATCATAATATATAAATACTCGATGATGCTCAAGTCGGTTCTACTATCAGACTTTTGCATCCAATTCACATACTTATATAATATTCAAATATCGGATAAAAAATTATGCATCTCTCGCTTCCACCACCACCTACTGATATATCCATTGGCGTGCACCTCGTGAAAATTAAATTTGGGTGGTCGTCATGCTCCCACCTGGCACGGGGCAAGGAGGGAGGGTTATCAAGGTCTATTGCAAGTTATAGGACTTTGGGGGACATTAGAGTACCAAACGTTGCTAGCAAAATTTAGTTTTGTTAATAGTTAAAATTTTTGTAAAAATTACTCAGCCATATAAGTTGTAGGTTAATTTAGCAATTAAAAAAAATATATACATACAATTTAGTACACCAACAAAATCTCCACCGTATATTTGCATAAGATTTTTATAATGCGTGGTGGAGATTCATTGCACAAGTCATTCTGAAAGTATATTAGAAACTAGTACTAAGCCGGTGCTATACGCACAATACTACACATATATGTATGATTCATTACGAGTTTTGTCGAGATATATCTTCTGATCATGAACATCAAAATGTGCCCAAAAACGAGTAAACATTTAAATTAAAAACTAGACACCTACACCAACAAAAATAACATACTATTAGAAGAAAAAAACCATTAAAGTATTTTGAATATGATAAGGTTAGGTTTGAAATACATTTCTAACATAAATTGAGATGATTGAACACTTTACAATTGCTGCTACCAGCATCCAAGAACTGGTGATAGGTAGGACAGTTTTCCACAAAAGAGAATACCAGTTCAATTTTCATGAAAATTTAAAAAAAATTATGAGAAAATATGATTGTTATGAGAAAATTTGGAGGAAATAGATGATTCCAGAATTCGTACTACACTACTATGGGAGCATATATGTACAGTAAGTACTATGAAATTAAATAAATAAATAATGATAAACATCGTGCGATTTGTTAATCCATACATGTACTGGCAGTACTGTACGTGCAACGTTGTTTTACCTGTACGGTACACGTACAGATGTAAATATATATGATATTTTCAAAAGATAACAAAATTTAAATTATATGCTTTTGGATTCCTAGGTAGCTTCAGCTGAATAAAATTGGGGCATTTTGCCCAAGCCATGGTAAGGATCTAACCTGGTATTAATCATAGCGGATTGCTGCTTTAGCTTCTAGCACAGCTGTAAAGCGCCCTGCATATAGACAAGTTCAGCGCCCTCGCAAAGATGTACATACTGAACAACAACCCAGTCAGGTCCCGCGACGGCGGAATATTGAAAGGATAGATGTACGCAGCCATGTCCCGAACAAGACGATTTCCGTGAAAGATGTACATACTGAACAGGTGCAAATTATGGGTTACAAATAGGTTCAATTTATAATGAGGTTAAAACTTGGAGAGGGTGATAAACTAGGCAGTGTAGTGGCCTTTTTTTTGGGTTCAAGGATTGGTTGCAAAGGTTTACAGTGCAGATGAGTTCGTGAGTTTTATCACATAAATGGGTGAGATTTTATAAGGGCACTCATGGCGCTAAAAAAAGGCAACCTCGGGCATGAACATGAAGGCTAATTTCATCTCAAAGTTCAGCCTACTTGCAAGTCCACAGGAATGAAGTTATTAAAATAACTTCTTCCTGATTTTCAAGAAAGTTTATAGGAATTGACATTCGAAGGATGTATGACTTTTGATATTCGTAATTTGTAGTTGAATACTTTCCCTAGAGAAAAACATAATGTGGCATACTGCCTACAATTTCGATCAGCTTACAGCACGAGTAAAGTAACGGCTCCTAAAATTCTACAAAAACTTCTAGCAAAATCATTTACGTTCATTCTTGTTCTGCACATAAACTTGAATCACTCCAGATAGAGTATCAATTACAGTAACTTTGGCAGAAGGTACCCGGTATAACATTTTGTTACAGTATGTAAACAAAATTTCACAGGATATTGTCTTTCATTGAAGTATCTTGACAGAGTCACTGAAATTTCAAAGGTTTTTAATGTTTCGTTCTTCACAAGCACAGTAATGCAGCATTCATAGCTAAAAACTCTCATACTAGTGACAATCCAGATTACTAAAAGGTAATAATCCAGGTAGCAATTTTGCTCACCAGATTACTTCTTTACGCCCAAAATACCCCAATCTATGCACTTCCGCGAATTTAAACAAAAAAAAAAAGAATCATCACAAGTACCACGAATGTGATTCCCTACAAATCTTGCAAAGCAATAAACTAAAAGCCCTACATTGTAGTCCAATTTTGATTTGATATATCTGGCAGAATAAAGCTTAATATGCTTCTATACGCTTTAAGTGAAAAATTAATGAAGGGGGCACCTGTACGAGGACAGTTAACATGACGAGAGCAACAAACAGTCAATGGGGAACAAAGACACCATTGAACTTAGGAGGGCACATTTTTGTAATTTCAAATTATCGTGGGGCATAAAAATGCAAATGCCCCATCAATGAACTACTTCATGAGGTGAAAGGTTTTTAAGAGAATCGTACCTTATCAATGGCTTTAAATAATAGCCCAGAATTGCTTTCTGCAGATAAGCACAGGCTCCATTTTCTTTTCTTCATTTTCCATCACATGTGATTGCACATCCCAAAGGAACTTCGGTGCAGTACTTCTAATTCTCGATATGAATGATTCTTCATCTCTTATAATTAAAAAGCCCTGAACATCATAAGATTAAGGTTGCACAGTTATAAAAAGACAATTCAACCATGCTGACATGCAATGATATAGTTAACAAAGGCAGAAGTGCCAATGAAATGACCCTACCTGAAGGCTGTTTCACTCAGTAAACAACAAAAAAAGTATAAATAGAACTAACTAGCTTTCATTTATATCTCTTTCATTTGGAGAGTTTCTGTTAAGGAATGTGCTCAAGTTGAATATTGATCAACAAGTCAGGCTTCTTGGCAAGTTTAGTTGGAGAAACTAGATAAGTGCCACAGGGAAAACAATGGTCAAGTTTAAGATAAGCTAACTATGATCTCAAGGGAGAAAAAAAAATCAACAAACACAAAACAGGCCCTACCCAAACAGGAAATAATAATACGGAAACAAAATACTACAATAATACTTGCCTAATAATACATCTCAACATTATCCTCGGCAAACAACAATGAAACTCATATAAGCATCCTTGGTCAGATTAAACCACATTAGAAACCAACAGTTTATGTACCAATCTATGAACACATTTCTGATAAAATTCCAATCTACTTTTAAGCATGCTAGCGGTAACCATGACAGCTATCTACTATATTATATAACTACCGCAAATATTAAGTCAACGTATGCTGGTTTCTTCTGCATAAGAATCAGGTACATTTGCTTTCAAAAGCAATTATCTTCTCAAAAATCAATTTGCAGAAACAGTTATCTACCTGAGGCCGAAGCATGCGATCCATCTCTAACATTATATCTTCGATCTCGCATCCCTCACCGCGATTGGCATAGTGTGAGAAAAGATGTGAAGCATGCAACAAATCATAGGTACGTGGGTATGTAGAGAATGGTTCGCACCTGACAAAAGAACATCATTTCATCTACAAAATAATCATATTTATCTGACTTTTTAAAACAGCTAAAGTAATTACATCAACTGACCAGTCATGAAATGCACCAATTAATCCACGATCATATATAGTAGTCAATGTGTTGCTCATGGTGCTAGGCACAATGTTCATCACCCAAATTGGCAAATTACTCAATGCTACAGCAAAGCCGCCATAATATGCATTCATATCCATGACATTCCGGAGTTCCCTTTTGTTAACACCAATGAGCTTCCAGTAAAGACGAACCTGTTCTTGCCAAAATCTATTATTAGAGTCAAATCTCTCGGGAGTTATACCTATCAAGAAATAAGCAGCCTTCATTAATTCCTTCATAATCCACAAATGCACGCACATAACACAAAGAAGTTAAAGTGCAACGCATGATTAAGGATCTGGATTGCTTAACGGGATTTAGGTTCCACATTGACAGTATAAATATAAATTGGATAGATGGATGGGATCAGATGAAAAAGTTAATAAAAATAGTTAACGGTTTAGTTTTAACAATTCAATTCATTTTAATTATTTTAATATGTGAAAACATTTTCACAACAACCTAACTTCAGACAATACAAGATGATTATCTGAATTAAGGCTTCTTGTTCTCGAGTCAACCCAAGACCAGCACCTTGCCTCCGCTTCCTTTCTTTTGTCCTTTCTTTCTACTCCTTCATCTCCTCCTTCCTCTTCTTCTTCAATTACATTGGCTGAATCTCTTGATTTCAGGAAATCCTGTTGTTGCCTATCACACCAATCCAACCGCTCAAAATGAGAAGGCTACTATGTCACCTAGGTTCCGGATGACCCAAACAGATTGAGATCAGCCAATCCCACAAACCATGCTAATAGCAATAGCCATGCAAACGGAAAAGGATCCCCAACAATCCACAGCTGACACGTTCAGTTATAACTTATAAGGTCAGAAGGTCACATTTGTCACAAGGTGAAGCTTGTATCTTTACCATAGCTTTACGTGTTAGGTGGCGCACCATAGCTTTACCTACTGAACGACACGCTCCATGTCCCCTTGCAAATGCCAGATCAGAAAGAATAAAGCCGCCGGCACAGCCATTTCACAGCTGGCATCGCCATTTTACGTTCGTGCCGACCATGCTAATCAACGCGGACGGTTCGTGCCACCCAACACCGAATGAGGCATCTCTTTTTTTTTTTAAAGACAAGAAGATGAACAGGTGATACTTATTACTAACCACCGCTATTGTCGCCGCTACATCACCTCAGATGCCACTTTGTTTCTCCCTTTTTTAAAAAAAAAAAAAATCTCTCAATTGAGAACCAAGAAATCTATTGAGAGAGAAAGATAGTCGAGAGAGCGCTTAGAGAGAGAGAGCCAAGAGAGAGCAAGGAGAAAGAGAGACGAGGGAGAAAGAAAGAAGAGAGGAGAGCAGAGAAAGAGGGAGAGGAATTTTTTTATTCTTTGATTATAAAATATTAAATAATTTGTATAAACAATATTTTTTGGCACAGTCGACACAGTACGGCCGGCTCACTTGGCACATCTTGAGTTTGGAAAACTCGTTTAAGCCCGGTACATAAAACCTTGATCTTTACTACACGTATTTGATGACATGTCTTTTGAATGAGTTGAAGATACTTATACATGACAATAAAGCAAATTCTAACATATTTATGCAAGCACATATAAGAAAACGTTTCAACATTGGGATATGATTCCAACACCGAAAGCAACCAGGTCCCTAAAAAGAAAGGAAACTACAAAAGTAGTGAAGGCATGAAAACAAACAAGCATCTATTTTTCCAGTCGCAATAAACCAGCTTACCTAATCTTTCAAGAGTTGTTGGATATAAAGAAAGTCTCTCATGTCTAGGTGGCAGTTTTCGTGTATCTGATAGTGAACTACTCAAACAGACACAGCTTCTTAACGGTGAGTTCCACGAAGATACCGAATCATCCTCAGCTTCGCAAATTGTCGCTAGATTATTGTCAGCATTCTGCTGTAGACATGAGTCGTTATCTTCTTTACGCCAGATAGCAGTCTGGACCTTCCGGGCAATCAATTTCCAACACATTCGGGTAGTCAAATTCACCAGCTTCTCCCAGATAACAGGATAATTCTTATCTTTACGGTAAACAGGTGGAGCAGAGTATACAAAATATCCATTTGGGCGTAAAAGACGATGAACTTCTTTGAGAAGAATGCCATCTAACATCAATACCAAAAACAACAAGATTAACATAATTCTTTTTCCTCTTGTGCACAGACTGAATAGCAGAGCAATAGCTCTCCAAGAAAAAAAATTATCACTTGTTAAATATAGGCTTTTTTCCTGTACATTGTATTAGTATGCAAAGAAGTTCTGCAACTTTGAGTTGGAATAGGCTGAAATATCAAAATAGTATTTATTTTAAGAACTACACGCCCATACGCTCGCTAAAGTCATTTTCCCATGCTAACACTTTCACTGTCCAAGTCCAATCGGCATTGGGGTATGCAAGCAAAGGCCCAACAACTAGATACATTAAGAAAATCTTTTCCCGCTAGGTAAGTTCGCTAGATGGATCCTGGGAAGAGGATGTGCTCTATTTAGAGCCATGTCTCATTAAAATTAAGCAAAATGTGGTCATTTCTTCGAGTATCTGCCCAACTCTTCTTGAGTCTTCCCCTACCACTCCTAATGGGGATTATTCCAACATCTTACATCTCCTAACAGGCGCGTTGATGGGTCTTTCTTTTACATGTACAATGCCCTCTACGTCATTCTTTTCCATCTTACCCCTATTGGCTGTATGCCAACTCTCTCCCAAATTAATTTTTTCTAATCCCATCATGTATCCACACATCCACCCACATTCTCATATTTGGTCGTTTATGCAAATGCTAGTGCTTCACTGCACCAAATTCTGATCCATAAAGAATCAGAGGCCTTGCCGTCCTATACATTTCCCTTAAGTTCAATGGTATTTTTTGGTCACCTAAAACTCCAGATGTACTCTATTTCGACATCATTGGAATTGTGATTCTCTATTTCTCCACTATTTTGTGTCGATAACCCAAAATACTTATACCCACTATCTTAGTATCTTGAATCTACTTATCTACAATATTTACACAATGGCTCAACAACTTAAAAATGAAAGAGAAAAGAACAGCTTAATTTCTGAATTTTTAAAAGAGTTTACCATTTTCATGCCAATCAACACGACATCGTGAACAATGAACCATTTCGAATGATTGTTTAGGATATGGGAGCTGCTTAGTTGCCAATACAGAAATCATAGCAGCAATCCCTCGTTCTAAAGCAAACTGTATCTGATTTTCGTGTCCATCTTTTGGAGCAAATGACATAGTGAGAATATCCAAGGGCAATAAGAAGGCTGAAAAGCTGGCAACGCCACAGCCCACATCCAAAACTTGAGAGACTCCAGCCGCACGCAGATCACCTGTTTCATTAGTTGTCATATTCCCTAACCTGCATTGCAAAAATATCACTTGAAATGATCATTATGAAAGATTAAATTTATCCACTAAGCAAAATCTGATTGCGCCTTTAACACAAAATGGCCAGCTTTACCTCAAAAAGAAAAGAAAACAAGAAAAACAAAACACACACACATAATGACCAGCTAGCTTAAAAATAGATTACAGAAACACAAAAAATCAACTAATGGACGAATCAATCAGTTTGATACTTTGATTGGAAAGCACATCCAAGCTAGCCAAAAAAAGAGGAGTTAAAACCATTTCTGAACCAAAACAAAGCTACCAGTAAATATTCGCATAAGTAACTCGCACCACCATTGAGCAAGTAAGACTAAATAGAAGATAAAGCAACAACATATTTAAAGATCATATGAACAGGACTATCTGAAGATGCTTATCTTACTGACCCTACACTCAGAATCTATCTAAACAACCTATCAAATCAAAATTACAAGAATATCATCATTTCTCCCATATCCTGCATACAGCATAGTCAACACAACTATTTTTGCTCATACGTCAAGATACTCATCCTTGAATGGTAAATTCGTACGTTGTTTTAGCTTTTGTTTATTCCACTTTATCTAAGATCTGCAGTTAATGTGCACATGTTCTATAAGTAACTGTGGTCATTTTAATCTTGGAAGACAGAAATCCAACTGGCTAGAGTTCTCCTTGAAGCAAAATAAATGTCTTATTTCCTGTTCAGAGATTGACAATTCAAGCTTATTTAGCTATTTTCTAGTGAAGTGGTTTGTTAGAACATATCCAGATAAGCATATGTCTAAATAGCAAGGACACAAAAAAAGTGACATCAGGAACTTTCTTTAACCTTCTATGTTTGTTATCTTTCTTTCTTAATGAAACAAAACATACTGGTTATGATTGTCATAACCTTCTGTAGACACTCTTTCTAAAGTATAATGAATATGACATTACATTACTTCTTAAGACCTAGTACCTCAAAGCTATGTGGTTTATCTATTTTAGTATGCTTATATTATCCTCAAAAATTTTCGAAGATATACTTAAACATGAGTATTCTTTTATTATCCTCAAAATCTTTCAAAAGATACACTCAAATATGAAATAAACTTCAAGCTGTAAGTAGACACTCGTTGTAGTATCTTACCTAAAAGTTTTGGAAATCACCATTAACCAGAAAATTTATGGACGATGAAATTGTTCGATAAAGCCTAGAAGGCAAAGCCTACCCCTTGATTGGAACAGTTCCTAGCACTTACAAACATGGCTTCTTCAATTCGACACTATATTAGCTCTGAAGTTTTACAGGAGGTTCCACCCTTTCTATATACGCTTACTAGTAATTACAAATAAGAAAAACAAAAGCATGTAAACAACTAAACGAACAAGTCATGGTTTCCATTCTAAGCCAAATACATTAACAAGTATATATACCTTATAATATGGAACAGCTTTACCTTTCAATATACTGAAGTGCACCATGCTTGAAATGCGTGCCTCCACCAGGAAACCACCATAGCTTACCCATCTCATGGACCCAATTTTGTCCTCCTTTTACTTCAGCAAGATGTGTATGATTTACATTACTACGCCAGACATAGTCCCTACTAACTGGCCATTTTATAGGCAGCTTGTAATCGATTGGTGGAGGAACCAAGCAAAATAACCGCTTCTCAGGTGGGGGGCAATGGCTCTCCAGTTCTTCCTTCCTAGAAGCGTCTAACTGGTCAACTAAGCTTTTCCTATAAGTTATATCATGGCAAGGAATGTATTCATTGAAGTTCAGAGGACAAATGTCCATCCCTCTTTCTGGTATGGAAATGGATTTGGTCCTATAAGTAATAGCAACTTTATTTCTTAAATGCAATTGACCTGCAGCATAAGAAAAAATAGGTTTTAGAACAGAAACTATTGTTAGGATGATATATATGCAAACCAGAGTGATAAGGCTCGTACAATTATTAGCACGACCGAGAATGTGGATCAGACTGAGACAATATGAGTAAATTACACTGAAGAAGTTACTTAATTATAAAGGGTAAAAATCCATGTCTGGATTCCTTTTCTGTGTACGTCTAAAGGATTTTGATGTAATTAACAAAGATACAACTCAAAACACGAAGTATTTGTTATTGAGAGAGTATGTTCACATACTATTCAAGTTCATGCCAGTATTACAAAAGTTTGGTCAGCGGCGGTAACATTAAGCTCTAAAATATCAAACTGGCGCATGCATATACACTTTGAATCTTGCAAACCTGTTTTGAACATCAACAGTTGCAACACAAGCTATCTACGTATACCACCGTCAAGACAAAATTGTTCTGTATTTCTAGAAGTCGAAACAATAACAGCTCCAGTAATTTTAAAATCAAATTTTTCTGTATTTATAAAGTACAAAAAAGTAAAATGCTATAGTTAGTTTTATTTTGTTTACCTTAAAACCTTTTTATTAAAGAATATCACAAAGGAACTCTCCTGTCAACTTAAGAGACAAAAAGAACCCTTTCGAACGGCTACTGGCCTCAATTGAATAAACAAGGAATGGCTTCCAGAACAAAATGAACTTCTATTTCAGACTTTTCCCATACTAGTTGCTCTCTTTTAAGTTAATTCCTAACTTTGTGATATTTTCCGACCTACCTAACTTTGTGATCTTTTCCTACCTTACAGGAAAAGGAAAGTTCAGAATAAAAAGAAAAGCACTCAAACTGTAAGTCACCATAAAAGAAGATGTTTTAACAAGCAATGATATCGGCAACATCCAAGATTTGGCACTTCAAGTAACGATGATCTTCTTTAAACCTCTTTGGTTTTCCGAAAACTAATTCCTAGGTTGTGGATCAAATGTCATCTCATCTACCCAAAGGTTATATCATGTTTTTAAATAGAACAAATGACTGACAAGAAATGACCCACACGAACAACAAAGTTCAATAACATGAAATATCACTTCAAACAGGCTGCACCATTTTGACTAGGATAGGTAGTCCGTTTGAATTTAAAATTTAGAACATAGGACATCAAACTCCTCCGCTTAACATCACCGAACATTGAAGCCAAGAT